>CM062813.1:868713487-868988849 GCA_031772625.1 Pinus tabuliformis | reverse complement strand
TAAAGTTTGCTAAAAATATATCAGCCTACGAGCCTAGTGCGACGGATGTGCCACCTCTCTCTATCTCTTCTACTTCTGAAAACATTTCTTCCTCAGATGATGATAGCGAGGATGACAATCCTCCCATACCTTCTCAGGATACTCCTTCATCTCCTTAGCTTCCAAAATGGGTCTGTGCTACTCGGGATGCAGTAGGTGCTCTTGCCGATGATCCTAGAGATCAATGGTGTACACATTCGCAGTTCGATAGAGCCTCTTCTTTATTGGCTCAAGCTTCAGCGAATTACAATCCTGACACCTTTGAAGAATCTTCAGGCCATCCAAATTGGGACGTAGCTATGAATGAATAATATCGTTCATTATTGGCAAATGATACATGGGATCTTTTTCCTCTTCCAAAGGGATGAAAACTTGTTAGATGCAAATGGTTTTACAAAACCAAGTATGGCCCAGATGGAAAAGTTGATAAACATAAAGCTCATCATGTTGCTAAGGGTTTTTCACAAGTTGAAGGCATTGACTATATTGAAACCTTCTCCCCTGTTGCCAAAATGAACTATATCTGCCTTGTTCTTTCCCTTGCTGCCTCTTTCAAATGGGAAGTCCATCAGATGGATGTTAAATCTGCCTTCTTGCATGGAGACTTGCATGAAGAAATATATATGGAAAAACCTACTGGCTTTATACAAACAGACTCCAACCTTGTATGTCGGCTTAAGAAATCCCTTTATGGTCTCAAGCAAGCCCCTTGAGCTTGGTATGCAAATGGATAGCTTTCTTTTAGAAATTGGCTTTTCTAGGTGTCATTCTGACAATATTGTCTACACCAAGAAAGTGGGCAAGTCTCTTATCATTATTGTTCTTTATGTTGATGATCTTATCCTTACTGGTAGTGATCCCAACCTTATAAACCATGTGAAGTCCAGCCTTAAAAAGAAGTTTGAAATGACAGACTTAGCACACTTGCATTATTTTCTTGGTCTTCAAGTCTTACAATCCAAGGAAGGTATTTCCCTTTCCCAGTCCAAGTATGCCTGTGATCTTCTACGCCATTTTCACATGGAAGATTGTAAGCCAACCCCTTCTCCTTTCATTCTGGAGCCAAACTTTTAGTGACTTGCACTTCCACTGAAGTTGATGCTACCTTATACCATCAACTTGTAGGAAAACTTTTGTAGGTGACCCATACTTGTCTTGACCTTTCCTTTGTTGTTGGCCTTATTGCTCGGTTTATGCAAAACCCACATGAAAGTCATTGGAAAGCACCTAAAAGAATACATCATTATGTTCGAGGTATAGTTCAGTTTGGGATTCATTACAGTGCAGAAGCATCTCCTCTATTGGTTGGTTTCACTGATTCCCATTCAGCTGGTGACCCTGATGATCGGAAGTCTACTGCAGGTTCTGTGTTCACTCTTGGTTTAGGACCTATTACATGGGCTTGCAAGAAACAAAGTGTCATTTCTCTTTCTTATCAGAAGTATAGTATCGTGGTGTCATAGAATCTGGTAAGGAGGCCCTGTGGCTTCGTCAGATCCTGTCATAGTTTGGCTTTCAGCAGCAGCATCCGACTACACTTTGGTGTGATCATCAAAGTTCCATTCAACTATGCAGAGATCCAGTCCAACATTAGTGTGGCAAACACATTGAAATGCACATGCACTTCATCAGAAAGCTCATTCATCACCATGTTCTTGAAGTGCAATATTGTTCAACAGATGATAAAGTTGCAGACATCTTTACAAAGACTGTCACAAAGGTGAAGTTTACTAAACTTCGATTTATGGTTGGGGTTCAGGAAGTTGTCACTAAGGGGGATAGGCTCTAGTGCCTCCTTCTTTCTCCTATTGTGTCATATTTTTATATCCTTCAATCCTATCCCAAGTTGTTCTTAATGGGGGATGTTAGGATATTCCGACACATAGGAAATAATTAAGTATAACTTGGTCTAGTGTAGAGTTAGGTAAAGTGTGTTTCTTTACTATGTACTTTTGTAAATTACAATCTGACGGTCATGATATGTTCAAGACATGAAGTGATCCGAGGATTCATTCTCTCCTCGGTATTACAGACACTTGATCGGTGGCTTAACACCCGAATGGTCCATGATCTCTATTTAAAGAGCATGGAGGGTCATTTGTAGGTTAACTGTTCATGAGAGAAGCTTATGTAAATTTGCATTCTTTTATTAATATATTGCCTAAAGTGGCCACATTGGCCCAAGCTGTGGATTGTTTCCCTCTTTGAGGGTTTTAACCACGTCAATAATACTAGTGTATTGATCTGTGATCTATTTGTGAGCGGTGTCCTTTGGTGTTCTGTCTGAGGAACTTACCCTGAAAATTCATACAAGGAGGACCATGTTGTTGCAGTATATTTCAACAGAGGAACAAGATGCTGACATTTTGACAAAGGCATTGTCAAAGTGTAAATTCGAGTTCCATAGAGACAGGATCAGGGTGGTAGATAATCCCTTTCTTGTTGAGAGGGAGTGTTTAAATGTGGCAATAAGAATAATTCCAAATTTAATTTTTCCTTGACTTAAAATTGCGAATTAAAATCGAATTTAGTCTTAACAGCTATTTGGAAATAATTGATTAATTCAGTTTGAATTAATTAGTTGGATAAATTCAAGTTAGAAGTCTTTCTGAAGTCATGCAACGGTTATCCCATAAATTAAGGAGATAAGATTGAGTTATATTTGAGTTGTAATTAGTTAACTCAGTTTACTGAGTTAAGTCCAGTTAAATTAGTTCCAAACTGTTTGAGGAACTAATAGAGATTCAATTATAGAGTTCAGGCTTCTGTGATCCATATCAAGTTTGTGAGAGATTTTTCCGGCGAAAATCACATGGAATATCATTTGTCGACGCGTTTCGAACCAACTAATGTGGTTCATCGTCAGGACAAGTTGAAGAAACAGATCCAGCCTAGCAAGTTAAATAGTCTGAGCAGAGCCTCCAACGGCTAGTTTGACTCTAGGACCGGGGTCAAAATTATCTTATTAATTTAATAATTAATCTCTGGGATAAATATATAAAATTCTAATGGGTATTTAGTAAAAAATTATAAAAAAAAAAATTATAACTTATAAAAAAAAATTATAATTTTTAACTAAGTACCCATTAGAATTTTATATATTTATCCCAGAGATTAATTATTAAATTAATAAGATAATTTTGACCCCGGTCCTAGAGTCAAACTAGCCGTTGGAGGCTCTGCTCAGACTATTTAACTTGCTAGGCTGGATCTGTTTCTTCAACTTGTCCTGACGATGAACCACACTAGTTGGTTCGAAACGCGTCGACAAATGATATTCTTTGTGATTTTCACCGAAAAATCTCTCACGAACTAATAGAGAGTTAACAATGTTGATGCATGCATGCACTCAACTAGTGTACTCTGGTTAACTGAAGTTTCACTCATCAGTAACTCATGCATGTATATTATGAGAAAGACCAGTTGAGATTAAAGACAAGGACAATTTAATATCAATCGCATGTGTTTTCCTATAAAGAAAAATCATGCATACAGAGAGGAATCATTCCTTGAGGATTGTGCGATTATGACAGTGTGTGAGAGCAGTGTTCCACTTGGTTGAAGGAAGATCATCCACTAGGAACAGTGCAAGGAAATAGGAGCTTGGAGGGTAGAGAGGAAAGCTTGTGAGAATCCAAGTTTTCCTGTGAACATCTGTGAGGATTGTACTGAGAGCTGGCTAGCTGTGAGAGCTAAGGCTTTGTATAATTCCCATGTATTTACACCTTGTATGATAATACAAATAGTGGGGTTTTTAGCTGAGGCTTTCCCCGAAGTATTCTCATGTGTATTGTGCATTGATTCTTCTTCTTCTGGTTGTATGTTTTCAGCTTGATCTTTAAGCTTCTGCAAATTGATAGTAGAAGTAGGTTATAGTATTTTTATTTGATTTATATTGCATTATCAGGTTAACCTACATGCAAATTTTCTACAGAGCTGGATTTGTAGAGAATTTTCTACAAAGTAATAATCTCAATGTTTTCTACTTGATGATTAGTATCATAATTCTTAACTGCTCTGGTATAATTTGATTCCATCATATTTTCTTCTAAATCACACCTCAACCTTAAGAATCCAGCAAAGGTGCCTATCCTGCCCTGTAGGGTTGCCTGTAGAACCTGTTCTGATTGAACTCAACCTATGACTCCATTTCCCAATGTCTTATCTTCCTTGTTTCAATCCAATTCAATCCTAAAATCCAAACCCTAAACCTAATATATAGCCTAAAATTTCAGAAGAACATAGCTAAATTATACAGAGAGATCCCTCTCTAGGGTTGGAAGGGCTAGATTCCCAACTCCAAAAGTGGTTTTGTGGTTACCTCCACAATTATTTCACAACCTTATAAATTACAGAGTGATAACAGTTCCAAGTGCTCCTTAGGCTAATTGAGTAAATTTTAACGTTAATCTTGAATTGTGTTTCAATTTTGGGCTCAAAACGATGTCACCTAAATTCATAAGATGCAACTATATGAGAAAAATAAAACTTTCCACTTTGATGAAAGCTAGACTAATCAAGGGAAGAAATTTCAAGCACTAATGCATCAAACCATATGCCTTCCACTAAATTTCATTTTCTCGTTCCAATTGAAATGATAAAAAGCAAAAACAATCTTCACTTTTCAAAATCCTAACTGCAACTTTTCGAAAGCAAAATGATCTTTACTTTTACTAAGATGCACTCATACAAATGATGTTTTTCTTTGATTTTTTAATGCTCTATGCAACTAAAGCATCAACTCAAGAAAAATGAAAATTTGATTCAAATGCCTTTAATGCCACTAATGCATCAATTAAAGCAACACCAGTTTGAATTCAAAAGCACTCAAATGAAAATAACTTTCACTTTTCCCTTTTGAACAAATAAACAATGTAACCCATGCTTGAAATACAACAAAGATGGTTTCCAAATGCAAGATGACCTAATGCAATCGAAAAGAAACTTTGTAAAAGACAAGCTAAAACCAATGCAAATTAATGTTTTGAATGACTTCTTCAAAAAACAAGATCTAATCAACCAGCAAATCAAGATCTCAATGACAGTCACAAACATAGAGTGACAATTAAATGACATAAAAACCCTAGAATCAATCCAATTTCACCACAAGCACCTGAAAAGACAAAGAGATAAAAAATTGCTAATTAATGAAGATGACCAGAAAAAACACTAATAAATCCAATCACAAAAGACAGGAAAAATACCTTAGGGGCCAAGACACACTGGATTTTGACATAGAAACCCTAATTTCTTCCAAAACTCTAAGATCAGTCGGCTGTAATAGCCAAATCCGTGTTGAAATGGTGATTAGCGTGACTGTTTCAAGAAAAAACTCGTTAGCAGTGCAACTGTTCAGATAAAAAGCGCGTTGGGTGAGGAATATGGGAAAAAATAAATAATATTTGAAAAACAATCCAGACTCAACACTCTAAGGCAGTAATTAGTGAATATGCAGACCTATACAGGCTCAAACTAACTGAGAACTCAATGGTCGGTCAAAGTGATCAAAAGACCAAATCAAGAAAAGAGATTGAAGAGGCTATAGCTTCCCCATTGGAGTCACCATTTTGTTATGAAGATAAATCCCCTCTGTCGGTAGAGGCGATCTCTCTAGCGCAATGAGTGGGTCTAGCAACAAACTAAACAAACTAATGCAAAATTTCCTAGCTTATGTTTAAAATATAGAGAGAAGGAGAAACATACCTCGCTCTAATGCTAATCACTCAATCCTTTGGTGATGGCTTCAATCTCCTAGCTTCTATGCTCACTCCTTGCTTGTTCTTTATGCTCGAGTACATGCAAGAGAGATCAAAAGACAATACAAAATACAAGAGCATACATAGTAAATATCAAATATAAACTACTTGATAGATCAAGGAGTATCAAGCTAAATGCATAAATATTTAGACATTTATGGAAAGTGAACATCAGATGTATATATTAATGAATAAAAAAGGAAGCATACAACCATTTCCTTGATGTTGAATACCTCCTTTTGGTGGACGTCCAATTTCAAGCCAAGACTCTTCAAGCACTCCTTCTCCAAGTTATATGGGCAACATTTAGGCATAATCTTAGCGTAGGAATGCAGGCATTCAATGACCAACCATTTGGGGATGGAAGGGATTTGATTTATAAGAAGGGAGAGGGAGTTAGGATCCACTAAAGAGGGAGAAAGGTCCACATCTCAAGGGGAAGGCCCTTAAAGGTAAGATAAAGAGATCCAAATGGGAGATCTCGACCATATCTCTACCCAACAACATCCAACTTGTTGTTTCTCAAAGTTTATAACATACGAAGCTTCTCCTCCATTTTGAGAAAACCTGCTAGAAGAGGTTCAACATGGATTTTCATATCAAACCCCGCGCTGGCAGTGCTAGGTCAAAGAACTGCAGCCTGCCATCAACACGGGTAGGAAGTGGAGCAAAGAGCGTTGGTCCTGAAATTTAGGGTTTCAGTCAACCTTCTCCAGAATTGACTCTGGACATCTTTTCTTCCATTCTTCAGGGATGTTTCAGTATGTGTTTCATGACGAATACAGTTCATAGTTGTCAACATGTTGGCACTTTCGAATGTGGAACATGAAGTGAAAAGGAGGTATGAAAAAATATTGTGTAACAATGATCCTTCTATGGAAGAGATCCACTCCTCTTCACTTGCCTCTTAAGGTAGGGTGACCTCTCAATGAGCTAAGCTCTAAATACAATATTCGTTCACACATAATTCATGAGGACCCTATCTTTATTTATAGCTAACAAGAGAACCCTAATCATGAAAAAAAATTAACTACCTAGTGGACCTTATTTAATATGGCCACATTTCATTTAGTCAATACTAACTATAATGGATGCCTTATTTAATAATAACAAATAGAGTGGCCTTAGTTCACCTTATGATGAATGATATCTAATATTATTAATCTAATGGTTCATTTAGTTCCATCACTAACGAGGATCCCAATAATCTAGTTGTTAACGTTACTAATAATCAGTGAATTTCGAGTCAATTACATAAATTAAGGTATCACGTCATTCTTTGTTGTGCATTGCAGACCATCAATGTCGATACATTTTCTAGAAATACCATAACGTATTTTGAGCACATTCCTAATGCATTGGATTAGATTGTGTTTTCCAGAATGTACTCCTCTATTTGTTATATGTCCTCTCATTTTCTCATGAGAGTTAATTCATTTTTTCATTTCCTTCAAGTATATGCCACACCTTTGTGCTCAAAGGGGGTGAACAACAAACCAACAATGCTCAATTTGTTACTTTCATAGTAATGACAATGTCAAGTAGAAATTTGGGTGAGTCCTTATCAACAAAATATCTATGGTATTGTTGGTAGACCTTGTATAGGCATATCAAGCAAAAGTTTGTTAGTGATAGCTTGCATCAACATTCAAGTTATGTCATGAGTTTAGTGTACATCAAGTTTAAAGCCACTTATAAGATTGGGATATGGCAAGGTGGATACAGGTTAGGCATTTTCATTGATGGGACAACTTGTCAGTACATAGATTTGTTTATTTAAAGTCACTTTTTGGAAAAGATGGGTGATTGTAAGGAATCTAAAACTAAATCTCTATACAAGTGAGACAGATATGGGATCTACCTAACCATAGTAAATGCACTTTCTAGTTATAAATGTAGAAATGTAATGATTTTTTTCTTCACTTTCTTCAAATTCATTTTGTTCTTATCCATGTTCGAGCACGCTGAAGAAAAGGTGGTGGATTTTCCATCCTTAATAGGAACATTCCTTCTCACCCCATGCCATGGGTTCATATGGAAGTTACAACAATGTACAACCATAAGTGATGGTTCATCCTTGTTGATATTGGAAAAGTTAATGCCAGTGACCATAAATTCGAGCCTAAGGTGAGTAGTAAGAAGCCAACAAAGGTTGTGGTTTATAAATCCCATCAAAGGTAAGTTGTGATTGAAAAAGGATTATAGTGTTGAGGTGCATCCAAACTTGAAGGGAAATGTTAAGAACACTCATCTAATTGATCATGACCTTAGAAATGTTTACCTATTCTTAGAACTTCAACTCATTGTGTATGTCCTACAAGACAAGTTAAAACCTTTTAGAGTGTCCATTTCTTTGATTGTATTAGAAGTTATAATGTTTCATAGCACTATGGTTATAGCATGTTGCATCAAATTCCTTATCAATGGTGTGCACCAAGAGTGGTTCTTGTGACTGTACAAGGCACACCCTATCAATTCCCATGATATTTAGATGATTATGGACATTTTGATCGGAGGAAAATATGATACAAAAAGATTCTAGGGGATGATTAGGCACAATAAAAATACCAAGCAAGCAAATTTGTACAAGAAATATGGCACTATCCGAGGAGAAAGGGGCACGCAATTCATTTAATTAATGGAATTTGAGTTAATATGGCATGCATTTTAATGGCTTCATAGATATGATGAAGTAAAATAGTAGTATATGCAATCTTGGATACATTATTGGTAGTTTATTTCTATGTCCAAGATATGCAACTGATATGTTGCACATATTTCATTGAAGTATGCAAAATTTCGCATGCAACATGCTATCAATTTATTTATGCTTACATCCTAATGGCCTATTCCATGATACAATGGCAGAAATTGAAAGGGATCTTGTTGGGGGCATATGATCCATGGTGAGTTCAAAAGGACCCTAACAAAATTGATTTCAATGAATCATATTCCCCAAGTGGTTAAACATGAAATTGGCCACCACTATGAATATTATCTGGATTCCCAAATATATGATTGATACACGCTACAAATCACTACAATTCAACATGGGCAAGGCCAACATCTATGCGTGTCCAAATATGGTGAATATAAGATTTAGGTGTCATTGGTTCCCTTTTTCCCCTTTGTATTCACAAAATAGGGTTGGACATGAAAGTTTTCTCATGGCCAATAATGTAGAAGAAGAATACTTCAATTAGCCTAATTTACATTCCTCAAGACACAATTGCAAGTTAGGTGGGCTAAGAAATCAATAAGAAAGCATCAATAAGTTTCATAGTGGAAAAAAAGAGAAACATTTCAAGGGACCAAGATGGATTCTCAACTTAAAAAATATAACAGGGTTCCATAAGCATAAAAGCACAAATTTCAGAAGAGGAAAAGAACGCCCTATCCACCTTGGTGACCAAAGACCCTTTTAGGTTTCCAAGTTAAGTAAATTTTAGAGACTATTATTGATTGTATCAAAGGTTTTGAGAACCTATGGACATTACAACACTTATGTTTTTGTGCCTTCTTTTGCAGAATACCAAGACAATTGCATGGTTGCCAAATTGTAGGGTCTTTCCCTTTCCGTCCATCTAACACTATTTTCCATAATCATAGGGTGCCACAATTGAAAAAGACCTTCTCCCCCCTCTTGTTGTAGCCAATAGGTGTGACAAATTTGCACACACTTTTAACCAATGGGCACCACTTTTGTTAGATGCTCTATAACACACCCAACCTCTTAATGCTTGATTAAGGCTATGGGGTATCCAAGCTAACCTCCAATGTGAAAGTATGGAGATGGGATTCTCAACATTCCTCTTAAACTCCTTTATAACACTACCGATATCTTCTACTCTACGAGAGATTTCTAGTGATATAAATTTCATCCAAATATGAGTTATGGACACAAAGTTATGCCTCTTTGAATATTTCTTTCCAAATGCCATGGGGCATTTATTCTACTTCCACGTGACAGACACGTGAAACCCCTTTCCCACATGTTTCCATCATGTAATGCCATGTCATTTGAACAAGGTAACCTTTACCATGGCATTTTCCACTTATCATGCCTTGTTGCAATCCTTATTGGGTTTCAGTAGTTTTGGGAGCAAACTCGATAGCCTTGTTTCAACCTCCCAACACTCAATACCTTGAACAGACGATATTTTCTACATTGCCATCAAATAATAGGAAGACATATCTCTAGTAGCTAAGGAGGCTTTGGGTTTCGTTAGTATTGGAGGGTAAGCCCAATACGGAGGTCCCAACCTCCTGATAGCCCAACAACCAACTAATAGTCTATCTAATGTTGCAACTCCACTCTTATTAATTGATGGTCCATCCTCAAGTAGTTGGACCATCAACATGTTGGCAATACATAAAAAAATTGCTCACAACACTTTCCCCAACCTGATCGATGGAAATAATCTTATAGGGTTATTTCTATTGAATAAAAAATTTCAAGATCCATTAGTATCAGGGAATCCATATGGATCTCATGTTGCTCGACAATTAATACCCGATAATTGATATCCCAACATATGATGTCCATGTCACCTATATTTTCGCTGCCACTTGGCTTCTGCTATGCACTCTAGTCCATGTCATCCTACAACATTGACATGTCACATCAGCATGTCATGTCATTAAGGGCATACCTCATGCCACATAATCATGAAACGTCACCTACAATATTGACATGCCATATCAGCAACACATCAACATGCCACGTCCACATCATGTCAAAGTGCCACATTAACAATCCCGCCACACTGGCATGCCATGTTTGATACTATATTGGGTGTTATTAGTATTGTAAGAAAATCTCGATAGTTGGGTCTCAATCTCTCGACACCCGACCTGTCAAATACCAACACCCAATGTTTGATTCCTTATACCATCAATTGATGACTCTCGAACTTCGCATCAATTGACAGATAGTGTGGGTTTTGTTTCCATCGGGGATTTTTCCCAGTATTCTCCATTTTTTAGGATATTCCAACACATAGGAAATAGTTAAGTATAACTTGGTCTAGTGTAGATTTATGTAAAGTGTGTTTCTTTACTATGTACTTTTGTAACTTACAATCCGACGGTCACGATATGTTCTAGACATGAAGTGATCCGATGGTTCATTCTCTCCTCGGTATTATCGACACTTGATCTGTGGCTTAACATCCGATTAGTCCATGATATCTATTTAAAGAGCATGGAGGGTCATTTATAGTGTAACCGTTCATGAGAGAAGCTTATGTAAATTTTCTTTCTTTTATTAATAAATTTCCTAAAGTGGCCGTGTTGGCTCAAGCCGTAGACTGTTTCCCTCTTTGGGGTTTTAACCACGTCAACAATACCGGTGTATTGATCTGTGATCTGTTCGTGATCTATGTCCTTTGGTGTTTTATCTGAGGAACTTACCCTGTAAATTCCTACATGGTATCGGAGCTATTTGAGGGTCGTATCCGTTGGTGATCCAAATTGGAAGCTGGTACAACTACATTCGACTGTTGTTTCCTAGATTTATTGTTTCTTACCGCTTTCAGGCCGAAAGGACTGCTCTATTATGTTAGGAGCATCTGCTCCAGTGAGGAACCCCTTTCATTTCACGCGAAAATGTTTTCGGTAGCCCTAGCTACGTCATTTTTAAGATCTGGAGGTATACAGTCTTTATTTGCAGTTTTAGCCATTTATCTCTCTGTTTATTTCAGTTTTTTTATCTCTTTTCTTTTTATTATCAAATCTATACCTTTCATTTTTGTGTATTCTCTTTGCCCCGCGATTATGTGTGATCTGGGCAAATCAGATATAGAAAGGAAGATTTTTTCTCATGTGTATGTTCTTTTCTGTCGCGCCCTAGTGTGATCTTGGAAAATCAGAAAAATTGAAGAAAATATTAAGTTTCTGGCAAAAGCTAACTTCAAGCCAGAAGGTTTGTTTTTTTTTATATGTTTGTGTTGGGTTGTGTGGTTTTTTGTTTTGTAGGCAAGAAGGATTTTTCAAGTAAGCACGTACCCCAAAACTTCGATGACTTAAAAAACAAAAAAAAAACCTCTTCCTCTTTTCCAAAAATTACTAACTTTTTAAAATAGCCCACTCGGTCCAAAGTTATTTTATGAGAATAGAGGTCTTGAGTTCAAGTCTTTCTTTTTGTTGAGTTACTTTTTCAAAAAGCACATGTAACTTGTGTTTTAAAGTTATTTTATGTAAAAGTGTTCTCACCCATTATAAAAAGTGAGTCACTTATAATTCTAAAGTCTCTTTATCTTTTATTCAAGTTACAATTTAATGGGTAGCTCATAAAGTAGCATTGTAAAAGCGACTTTCACTTATTTATAAAAGTGAGTCACATAAAATCTTTTTTTAAAGTGAGCTAATTAGATTAAGTTTGGAAAGTTGGGGAGGATATTTTTTTAAATATAACATTATCATCATTTCCGCACATTCACGCACTTCATCAGCATCCTCAACAACTTTTCTTCAAAAAGCCATAACTTCTTCATATGGAAGTCGTTTTCAAAGCCGTTTTTTTTTTAATCAGCCTAATTTTTCAAGATCTTTCAATTGGAACACTTAGTTTCGGCATCTACAGCTTTAGTTTCTGTTAAAATGGAAAGTCTATGCCAAGTTATTCTTGACAGCACCAACTAACTCCAATGGTGGTCCTACATTGTGGATTTACTTAGAAATAAAGGTCTTTACATAATAGCCTTAGGCCAAGAAACTAAACCTAAAGATGAAGATAAGGCGTCCAAATGGGAAAATAGGCAAGATCAAGCACGTGGGTTGATAGGGATGTCTATTTCTCCAGACCTTAGATTCCATATCGCAGAATTTAATACCCCTAATAAAGAAATGAAACATCTCACTAAAGTTTTTGGAATTAAAAATGAAATTAGAGCCCATCAACTCGAAAATGCGTTGCTTACGTTGGACCCCAATAATTTTTCTTCCATTGAAGATTTTTTGTCCAAGTTCAAGACCCTTAGACTTCTCTTGGAAGGTGTTAAGGTTAAGAAAGAAGATGGTAGCCTTATCATTCCATTCTTACTAAGTTGGGACCAGCCTACTCTGTATTTGTTTTCACCTTCCATTCTACTAGAGAAGCCTTTATTTCTCAAGGACAAGACTACAAGCCCCCCTCTTTTGATGCCTTTTGTGATTCTTTAATAAGAGAACAAGAAAAACTCTTACATCTTGGTCTTCTTAATCTTTGAAACTCTTCTAAGAAAGCCTTAGCCGCCCAGCACCAACCAAATTCAAAGAATCTTAAGAAGCAGTATCCTAAAAAGAATGGTCCTAAACCAAACAAGGGTCCTAGGAAATTTCAATCTCAAAATGAAAAATCATTTCAACAAAATGATAAGGCAAATAAAAACAAAGGGAAGAAGACTGATAGACATTGCCACTTTTGAAATCGAGATGGCCACTTAGAATAATGCTTTAAGAAGATGGAAACCTTGGAAGCAGCAATGAAGAAGCATAACATCCATTTGGATCATTCTTCATCTTCAAGAATAGCAATTTTTGCATGTGGTTGTCAAGCATCTCAGTCTGGTTATGCACTTAATGTATCTTCTTCTTCTCATTCTCATGAGTGGCTCATTGATTCTGGAGCTTCTTATCATATGGCCAAAAACAAAGCCATGTTTTCTTCTTTAAATGATTGTAACACCAAAAATATATATGTTGGTGATGATAGATCTCTTAATGTTGTAGGGACTGGAACTATTCATCTAGACAATGGTCAATTTAATGATGCATTATGTGTTCCAACTTTATCCTGCAACCTTCTATCTGTATATCAGATAACTCATTCAGGTGAAGGTAAAATCGTTGAATTTTCACCTCAAGATGTTGTAATTAAGACCTAAGAGATCCTAGACAGATTTTAGCTATTGACATTGCTGATGATTCTACAAGGTTGTATAAGTTTAACAATTTTGGGTCATCAACACTTCCCTCGGTATTTGTTTCTCATAATGATGAAGTGAGCAAACTTTGGCATGAACGATTTGGTCACTTAAACTATCGCTCCCTTAAAAATCTATGTAAAGAAAATATTGTGACAGGTCTTCCTATGGTATCTTGCAAAGATGGTGTTTGTTTCGAATGTGTACTCGGAAAACATCATTGAGATAGTTTTGAAAAGCGTGCCTCTTGGCACGCCTCAACCCCTTTACAGCTTGTGCATAGTGATTTATGTGGTCCACTTCCAATTGTTTCATTCTCTGGCTACAAGTATTTCTTAACTTTCATTCATGATTTCTTCATATGCACTTGAGTATACTTCTTATTCCACTTAAGTCCAAAAATGTTATCATTAGAAGAGATGTAAAGTTTTCTGAAAATATATCGGCCTACGAGCCTAGTTCGGTGGATGTGCCACCTCTCTCTATCCCTTCTACTTCTAAAAACATTTCTTCTTCAGATGATGACAACGAGGATGACAATCCTCCCCCACCTTCTCAAGATCCTCCTTCAACTCCTCAACTTCCAAAATGGGTTCGTGCTACTCGGGATGCAGCAGGTGATCCTATAGATCAACGACGTACACGTTCTCAATTTGATAGAGCCTCTTCATTACTGGCTCAAGCTTCAGCGAATCATGATCCTAACACCTTTGCAAAAGCTTCAGCCATCCAGATTTGGACGCATGCTATGAATGAAGAATATTGTTCATTATTGGCAAATGATACATGGGATCTTGTTCCTCTTCCAAAGGGACGAAAACTTGTTAGATGCAAATGGGTTTACAAAACCAAGTTTGGACCAGATGGAAAATTTGATAAACATAAAGCTCATCTTGTTGCTAAGGATTTTTCACAAGTTGAAGGCATTGACTATACTAAAACCTTCTCCCCTATTTCCAAAATGAACTCTATCCTCCTTGTTCTTTCCCTTGCTACCTCTTTTAAATGGGAATTCCATCATATGTATGTTAAATTTGCCTTCTTGCATAGGGACTTGCATGAAGAAATCTATATGGAACAACCTCCTGGCTTTATACAAACAGACTCTAGCCTTGTATGTAGGCTTAATAAATCCCCTTATGGTCTCAAGTAAGCCCCTCTAGCTTGGTATGCCGAAATGGATAGCTTTCTTTTAGATACCGGATTTTCTAGGTGTCATTCTAACAATATTGTCTACACCAAGAAAGTGGGTAACTCTATTATCATTCTTGTTCTTTATGTTGATGATCTTATCCTTACTGGTAGTGATCCCAACCTTATAAACCATGTGAAGTCCAGCCTTAAAAAGAAGTTTGAAATGACAGACTTAGGACACTTGCATTATTTTCTTGGTCTTCAAGTCTTGCAATCCAAGGAAGGTATTTCCCTTTCCCAATCCAAGTATGCCTTTGATCTTCTATGCCACTTTCACATGGAAGTGTTATGAATATAATTCATAACAATTAGATAAATAAAATAAATATAAATATTAAATAATTAAATATTATTTAGATTAAATAATCATTAAATTAAGTGAAAAGGCATGTGTAAAAGACATGCCGATTCACGAAAGGTCACATGCTGAGATATAAAAGCAAGGCCTCATTATAACATTCAAATCATCTTATATCATCTTATACAATTATATATATAATAATAAATTATTATATATATATATATATATATATATAATAATATTATTATTATTATTATAATACCTTGTGTATTTTTACATTCAAGTTTTCAAGCTATCAGTGTTTTGTGCTTCAGCATAGTTTTTACGCTACAGTGGTATCGGAGCCATGACATAAGATATAATCATGAGGGCCTTTGAACGTAGTTTGCTGCACAATGTGCCATTACGTTCACTTCCTGATTGCTTCAAGCAATTTAGTATTCAATAAGCATTTCAGCAATTAGAAAAATCAATTGCAGAAGTTAAAGAATGTCGAAAGGAAATCAATAATAAGGAAGATGAAGAAGAGAAAAATGTGAATGAAGAAAAAGAAGATTCTATAATGAAAATGATATCAATCAAGATTGTGAAGAATTTTTAGCAATAGATGATCAGCCCAATAAGGAATCGGTGTTGCAGAAGACGAAAAAAAGGCTAAGGCTTTGAAGCCGTCTGAATTCTATAACAAACCCTTGGCCAATCCATCGCCTGTATTGCCTGAGTTGAATGCATTTTCTGCTTGAACCTTGTTAAATAGCACTTAGCTCTCCAGGGACCGGGAAGCGCCAAAGACTGAGGTCCAATGCACGTCCTGCGATCTGAACATGCTTGCAGGTGTCGCAAGTGATCATAGAGCTACATCTCCTGCAGAGGCAGCGAGAAGACAACAGGATGTGCCTGCAGCTCCATGTCAGTCATCGACGGGGATTGCTCCAATTTTGCAGTCGAAAGAAGCTGTTTATGGTATCACTGCTCGCAATCCAGATTACGATGTGCAGAAATTAGATGGTTACATGATGCATCAAGTCTAAGATATTGGTAATATTGATGCAGCAACACCAGATTTAACTCTTCAAGAGAATGCATTGGTACCATCGATAGAATCCCGTGGGTTTGATTCTTTTCATTACAAAATTGTCGAGAATCCTGCACCAATCTGTGAATCTATCTCACATATGACTAATTGCGGAGGATTGCTCGTCATCGGTTTATTTCTTGCGGCGATGCACGCGTTTTTTCTACAGTCTGCGGATAGCATTGGCAGGAGATCTGAACACCCTGTCATACGTAATAGTAATTGGAAGAAGAATCCATAATTGAAGGGGAGTTCGTCTCGAAAATTGAAGGTGATTCCAGCGAACATTGGCAAGCCCTGTTTGCAGGTAAGTCAGATGGTAAATCAGGGCAAAGGTGAAGATCATTTCACTAAGATACAAGATGCCATCAATGCAGTTCCACTGAATAACCAGAACCCCGTCGAGATTATTGTTCAACCTAGCATTTATAGGGAGAAGGTGACGATCCCTGCAAATAAGCCATTCATAACTTTGAGTGGTTTTGATGCCCAGAACACGGTCATCACTTGGAATGATTCCGCGAAATCGTCCAACGACATAGTCTATTCCACAACCGTGACCGTGTATGCTTCAAATTTCATAGCCAGGATTATCACAGTCCAGAATTCATATGGTTATCAAGTTGTGGCTGTGAGTATTACAGGAGATCGTTGTGTGTTTTACCATTGCAGATTTCTTGAGTATCAGGACACCGTATTAGACAATAGGGGGAAGCATTACTTTCAAAACTATTATATTGAAGGTGTCGTTGATGTCATATGTGGCAGTGGAAAAACTACATGTGAGAACTGTGAACTGCATGCCATTGCCATACACTATGGCGCATGTACAGCTCAGCAAAGATTCTCTCCGTCTCAAGACTTGGGCATCAGTACTCATCAGGTTCGGTCTTGTCGGTAGTGCTCCGCTCCAGCAACGCTAAAAGACGGATTCTAGTCCCCATCAAAAGACGTGTTTGTGTCCTCCATCGTGTCGTTCGACCAGTCCGAGTCACGTTTCAACTGGCTTTGGGAGTCACCTATAATAGCGTTCGATTGCATCATACATCTATATATTAAATAACTATATCAAGTGTTATTTAATTAAATTTTTATAATATATATATATATATCCGTGGAAAAATAAAATATACTTGTTAAAAAAATATTATTATTATTAAAATATATATATAGAGAGAGAGAGTAGTATTGATAAGCTACATGACAAATCGATGACCAGATTGTACACATCGAGACGACAGACACTAAGTGAAGAAAACCCCCAGCATTAAGCTTTGAGGACAAAGCTTCCGAAGGAAGAGACTATGTTATGAATATAATTCATAACAATTAGATAAATAAATTTCTACACCGTTATGTTCTCCTAATAGTCGAACAATTGAAAGGTCAATACACAAAAACTAAAGGCCCCATTCATTAGGGGAATTTTGAGGTCTAAAATGGGCCTCCTAAGAAAATGTACGACCAAAATAAACTTTATAAGAACCAATAGGATTCAAGATGTTGATGTCAACCATGGGGGATGATTCACCATTTTTGGAGTAAAAAAGTAAAATGATTAAAAAATAATAAAATAATAAAACTACTTTTTCAACTCGTATTTTCAACTTATCTCCCTAAGGTTTTGCTCAAATTTTGAGAGGGAGTACTCGTTGGATGCAAAATTTAATTCCTCATCCAAAGAGTACCCATGTTGCATACTTTTGATGGACTCTGCTACACGAAAAATGAGAAATATATGAAAAAACGTGATTGCAATCACGTTTTTCATGTATTTCTCATTTTTCGTGTAGTAGGATCCATCAAAAGTATGCAACATGGGTACTCCTTGGATGAGGAATAAAATTATGCATCCAATGAGTATTTTCACTTGAAATTTGAGTAAACCCAAAGGGAGATAAGCTAAAAATACAAGTTGAAAAAATAGTTTTTTATTTTTTTCCCTCTAAAATTTGATGATGTAATCTAATCTTATTTTATTATTTCCATTATTATTTTATAATTTCCTTAGGAGGCCCATTTTAGACCTCAAAACTCTCCTAATGTCCCCTTTCAACTAGCCTCCCATCGAGCCATGCGACCAAGGCTAAGGGTAAAGGACTCTGACTCTCAAAAATTCCCAACTCCTCCCTTACATAAACTTTGCCATGGTTAAAGGTCAAAACATGAGTTTCTAATACCCCTGAACCACTGACCAACAAGCCACTATCCAATGGTCAACACACATTCCATTTACATAAAAAGGTTTTTGTTAGTTGATACTAGATCAAGGCTCGTTGATGTTGAGGAACTTATGAATGTTATTTTTGTTGTAACGACTAACACCCATACCCAATAGCCTAATACTCTAGTGCTCCATCTTTTCGAGGCCTTGGCCCCCTTTTGATTGGATTTTGGTCACGCCCCCCTTTTCGGCCATATAATCAAGGGGAAGGCTAGGGATCCCCAAACCCCAAATTTCTTAATAACCCAAAATTGGAGAATCAGCCACCAATTTTCTCCAAGGAAAAACATCTTTGCAA
The DNA here is from genome assembly GCA_031772625.1 of Pinus tabuliformis. Classification (NCBI taxonomy): domain Eukaryota; kingdom Viridiplantae; phylum Streptophyta; class Pinopsida; order Pinales; family Pinaceae; genus Pinus; species Pinus tabuliformis. Next base: position 868,970,058 of record CM062813.1, on the reverse strand, counting down.
AGGAAATTTCTCAATTTATTCCTAAGGGTTGGGAAAGGATTTTGCAGGGAAAGGGACTAACCAACATACTTCCAAACTACAATATTCGCCACTAACCCTAAAGATATTCAAAATCCTTCATCTCACTACCTTATTTTGTGCCTTTATTCAAGCTCTTCAATGAACTTCCATCAGCTCTAGAGTTTGCCAGTGAACTCTTTAATACTTCCTATCAAATGTTCCAAGAATGCCTCTTTCCCCTTGATTCTCTGATTTGCAATCAAGGCTCTTAACTTTTCCTCTAATTCCATATCATCCACAAGGTTCTATAATCATTCCATCATAACCAAAGCTTATCCATTCTATCTAATCACAAAGCATGGACATTAAGCCATAACGATGGCTAAAAGTCTATCAGTCCCATGCTTAAGTGTGTTATTTAGTTCATGTCCATAATCATGAAAATCGCATTCTATATTTATTAACAAGCATATGAATATTGTTCAAGATTACCACTAGATTGAATATTTCACATCATAACTTGGCATCACATAGATAAAAATATGAAATCAATAGACAAGCACATAAATATACACCTTTCATCAATCATCATTTATTTCTTATTAACATGATTTACAATACAGAGATGAAGTTCAAAAGGGTGCTTATTTGATCCATTTCATTAGCTGACTGCAATCGATGAAGGGTGATCCATGTTCTACCCCACCATAGGCTCAACATTGCAATCTTTCTTGCAACTGGCCACCTCCAAGTCAATCCATGAAGCCATGAGGGAAGTTCTCACTTAGCATTATAGGGTGGAGTCATGAAGGCCATTCTCCTTCATCAAATCAATCTCAACAGTTCTCTGAAGATCACACTAAGCTTAGAGTCTACCCAACTACTATGGAGTATTTCTCAGTTGCTCTACACAACAAGCACCCAACAAGCAAATATCTCCCAAGTTATCAATGGTGTAAGGATGAAGGATGCTCTCCTCCATCCACATAGAAGTTAGCATGAGGCCTTTCAACCTATTGAGACAAGGCCCATCGTCATCCATAGTGGCCACAATAGGTCTAAATAACACAAAGAGAACCCTTCTAAGTTAATAGTCTATTAATGCTTCCCTTTTGTGCTTTGGTGAATGGTTTTCAATAAGATTTCTTAGTAACTAGCCACACCGGGCTTATGCAACACAGAGAATTCCCTTCACTAAGCCAATAGTTCCTCAGTGTCTCCCTCTAGTGCTTTTGTGCATAAATCAAACAAATTCCTCAACAAATCTAGTTGGCCATCTAACCAAGCTAAAGACTCAAATGTTGACCTCACTCAAAACCAAGCAAACTAAAATCCTCCATAGATTTTTTCTTCCGTTCACATGAGAGCCTCCTCTCATCTCTTCATTTATCTTTCTACTTTTCTCTATCATGTCTCCCATCCACGAGTGCTCCTCTTGTCTTCTTGCACATGATTACCTATGCTCTTCCCTTCCTTCATTGATCATCTTCTTTGATATGTTTTCTCGTCAGAGTTTTCCATCAGGGTCAGATCAAAATCTTATGGTTAGGCCACATGATCATCTTCTCAGTATTCTTGTGGTACTCTACCCATACCATGGATGAGATAGTGTGGGTAAAACTCCACTACTCCCATAAACGTGAAATTTATTAGCACACCTTCCCATTAGATATCTTTCTCGGGAAAAATAACAACCTTGATCTTATGAGTGTTAGCTCAACCAAATACTTTATTGGCAAGTGTTAATTCCAAAAATGCCTCTTGTTGGCTTCCCTCCTCATAGCTTCTCATGGTCTGTATCAAACCTTTACCTTGTATCTATTGTTATTACAAAATAATTACAATTGTTCTGAGTCTTTTCATCCATTTACATATACTTGCCCATACAAGCAACATTAACATAATTAATTACAATTACAATATTAATGGAGAATTAAAAGTTGGGATGTTACATGTTGCACCTAGTATGCTAATTTTGTCAAGAATTTAATAGAGAGTGGTTGTCTTCATGGAAGTGGATGTTTTTCAAACCCCCAATGTCCCACAAGTTTGTAGTATTGTTGATATTCCAAATATAAGCATGCGTTATTGCTTCTAACTTCAGGTGTGCACATTGAAAATGACACAATGATATTTGGAACAGTTCTCCTTGGGAGGCACTAGTTGGTCATTGCATTAAGGTAGGATGCCATAAATAAGAGGTTCATACTTCTTCTGGTGGCCAGATTAATTTCTATAGTGGTAGTGGACTTAGTGGTGTTGTGGGGGATGAAAATGCTCCAAAATATCACCCACATGTCAGTGAGAAACCCTTTACTAGCCAAAGGGATGATATCGAGGATGAGGAATGTGAAGAGATGAGGAACAAAAAAGTAGAGGCACAACAACCTCAATTCACTAAAAGTTCTATGGCTACAACTAAAGAGAAAGGAAAGAAAGTGATGGAGCATGATGAAGATGAACCTTTGATGTCAATGCCTCAATGTTCTTCTCCTCATATTCAAACTAGTAAGTCTCGCTTCCCTCTAGGTCAGTTGTATGCCATTGATAAAATTAAACTAGCCCCCAAGTGATGAGTATTATAGAGAGATGATGTGAGTATATAATTGTATGTCATTGTTGATGTTGAAGAATGAATGCACAATGTTATTCTCCAACTCATCCCTATTGTTGAGAATGATACAAAGACCCAAGGTCAATGTGAGCCATCAATTTCCAATGGTTGACCTCTAGTTTAGTGTTTCCCTAATTTCCCCTTACCCAATCCACAAGTCAATGATACAAATGTCACTGACCAGCCTATATCTTCTTATATATTGGTTCAGGTTTACCATGATGTAATGAAGTCACAATAAGTCAATCAATGATTACAACTCATTGCTAACAAAAATGAGCATGCAAGAGAAAATTTAGCAGTAGCATGAATTAGAGGTATGAGACAAAGTTTCACTCATTTTTGTGTCGAGTTGTCACAATATGATCCAAAACTGGATGATGCAATGCTCGAATGGAACCCTACCTCAACTCTTGATCATGTTCTTGCTTCATTCATACAGTTAAGCAACCAAATCGTTGATCTACATATGCATATGGAGGTAAACCAAACTTATGGGGACTAATCTCCAAAAACTCATCCCTTAAGTGGAGACATTGATTGAACAAGGCCAAAAGACTAGAATGAGTTTATACACTGCCACCAGTGAAAGTTCCACTAGTTACACAACTATACAGGAATGGATTAACATTTTTACATTCTAGAAGATACTGAACCCAAGTATTGCAAGCACAAACCATTAAGATGATGAAAACAAAAGTGTGTGCCATCACTAATCCTATCCACCAAGCCACTATACATTTAGAGATCAAGCAAGTAGATGATCAATTGGATGCTCTCCATAGTGTTTATTTTGCTGACAATGTTGCATTTTGTGAGCTTTGACCCATGGCATAAGCTCACTACTTAGTGTAGCAATAATTGGACTCCTCATAAAAAAAGTAGCAAGCGATCTATGAGATTCAACCCTTTGTCCCCAATCTGTAACCAAACATAATATTTTATTGCATGGGATAGTATTTCACTAGTAAGCGGTCATGAGAACTCAATAGTATTTCAATGGTTTAGGGTTACAACTTTAGAAATTGTTCCAAAGTTGGCCATTTCATTTGGAAAGATATTTTGGAATGCTAAGCTTGATGGAGAAGCAAGGTAAAGTTTATTCAAGGGCAAGTTCATGTGTATGGTTTGGACTTGTTGGCCACTTTGCCTTTTTAAGATGAATTAACACAACTTAGGCATAATTCATGTGGTTCCATGCAAATTGAATATATTGAAGTAATCCCTAGAAATAAAGAGAGAAATCACTGGATAGAACAAGGACATAGGTTTCCAAAATACAATCCGTACTAGAGCGATTAGGCAATGCTTATACATAGTTCTCCATATTTATTTAGTTGTTTTAGTTTAGGTAGTATAGACAATTTTGACTATTCCACAAATGCTTACAAAAAAAATTGTATAAATGTCATTGTGTGGGATATGAAAAAGTGTTGGTTGTTCGGTCAATAGCATGTTGGATGATTTATTGTTGATGTTCATTAGTTGTTCGTGGGATAGTTGTTATGTTTGTATGGCATAATCCATGGATGCAAATCTTTAGTAATAAACTCTTTTAAATAAGATGTATTTATGGTTAGTTGTGGAATATAAGATGGATCTTCCTCTTATTCTAGGTGTCACATTTTCTGGTTACATGGATGATGTGTGTTGCATTTCTTCAATCTGCTTCCCTAATTAAAGAATGTCTGCTACAAATATGAAGCGTGAATGTTGAATAGCTACCAAATGTTAATTACATAATTATAGCACAACATTAAGTGAGACCTTCATTGTTTTAGGAATACATGATTTATTTCAAGGATCGATTATGTCACTATTAGACCAAAACAACCTTTGTCAAAGACATACATGAATCCTAGTCTACCAAACCCCACCAACACATGATATTGTTTCCAAACTAAATCATGAGTGTGGACACTTAAACAAAATGAAGCAATGGTGAAAGAAACCTTTGTCATACATCTACAATAACCCTAGTCTACCAAGCCCAACTAACACATGGTTTTGTTTCCACTAAGGTTTACTTCCCTTAAAAGGTGATTTGACACATTACCACAAGGTAACTTATTCAAAGTTATTGCAAGTCATTGGTGTTAAATTGCTCCAAGGTTACACACTATAAATGTGTGAACAATGTAACCACCTCTTGATAGGAAGTAAATACTTCACACAATAACTTTCTAAAACTTTTTTACCTTTCAAGAGGGAAAATTTGAGTCCAAAAATAATCATTTAACTGATAATTCAAAAAACATAAATTTGAAGTGGATAATGTAAATGGTTATATCATTTTGTTTTTTTGAGGAAAAACTAGAATTATACCTTGTTATTTGTGTTTTACAACTTTCTTTATGGAAAACCCAACCATATACTAGAATAAATTTTGTCTCTTCCTTGCATGGTATGCATTTGATCTAACATAGGTAAAATACATAATGTGTGTATGTGTGCGCACACATGTGTGCATAAATCAACTTGAAAAGTTAACCTTTCCATAGTTCAATTCTCATTTGTGGCATGGTGAGCTTTTAATGAGTATATTGCTATAACAACCTTAAGCACTGTGTGGACAAAGCCTCAATCTTGTGCAAAATTGGATTTACCTGAAGTACCATGTTCGAAATGAGGATAAATACTTCAAATGTTTCCCCTAGATATGTATTTCATGGAAATAATTATCCAATATACGCTATTATAATGTGTAACTTATTAAGTTCACAATATAGCTATTATTAAATATGTTATCTAAATCTATGCTTGAAACCATTATCTCAACCTATACTATGTATTATAATTATCTTAAGGTTCCCAATGGATAGCTCAGTTGGTCAAGTTCATGTTGCTAAGTACCTCGCCCATTGGGAGGTCATGGGGTCAAATCCCCTCGACACCCTTGGGGTCAAATCTCCTCTACGCCCTTGGGGTTAGGCCTTGCTAGTTTGGCCGACGAGTAGATCCCTTCGGGTTGATCTACCTAGATTTTCCCGTGGATGTAGCAGCCGCTCAATTTCCGTGAACCACATTAGAAAAATATAATTATCTTAACATTAATTGTCTTATATTAAGTATAGCATAATAATAATCCAATTTTAAGGTCACTGCGAAGCCAAACACCAAATTGGTATATGAGGCTCCCTTGTTTGTAAGAAACATAATGTCAGAGAATTTCCTACAATATATATATATATATATATATATATATATATATAATTGCAACATCAAATCACTTTCTTGGTTTCCTTCAATTTTCAATGAACATGAACATGTGATTTGACTAGAAGGCAAAAGAACATTTTTCATGCAAATTTATGTTGAAATTTTATTAAGATTTGTTGTGACATAGAAGTAGAAATGTTTTAAAGCCCATTCAAAAACACATGCAAGGTGCACATAAGGGCTATAATCCACAAAATATAATCATGGATCATAAATTTGATATGAATGATGTTCCAATACAATTGACCAAACGTTGCTTTATTTCTAAACATTTTTAGTCCCAAAGGTTAGCTTAATCAATTGAACCATCTACCCAACACATATTGATGATGAAGAAGCCATAATCTAGTAGAGTCCCTCAAGGTTACAAGTCATCATTGTCGTTGGAAATTACACCACCTTCTATTATGATATTCCAAGGAAGAGGGAGGATCACATGATGTTATCTATAGAAAACAATTATGTCAATTAACCTATGGGCCTTCCCGAAAGCCCTAAGGTCACTTTGACATAGTATTGGAATATATGGACGCACCCACAATGTTTACATAATCCAATAACTTGTGTAGAAGCAGATAATCCTATAGCAAGCAAACCCTCTTTCTAGTTACTAAACATGGTAAGAATCTAGCAGAAATTTCAGGGACAAATAGAGTTTTAATATGATCCAAGCCCTGTTGGTGGAATAATGCCTTTACAGATTTTTTCCAATTCTAAATTGACTTGGGTTGTCAAAAAATAGATCAAAGTTGTAGATCGATCCAAATTGGTATTCCTAGTGTCAAAATCCAACAATTGGAGTGAAGTTTGCAAAAAGATTGGATGATTTCAACTTGTGCACACAAACATGGATTAAAGCCCAAATCCATGTTCTCCAAATTAAAAAGCACCCAGGGTTAGTCGACTAAACAATCTGCATAAAATGTGTTGCGAAGAGGGAGGCCATAGTCACAAGGTCAAAGCCCAAGGGAATCACTTGAGGTTAGCAACTACTATTGTGGTTGGAGGTTGAGCTACTTTCCATCCAAATATTCCAAAGAAGAGAGAATCCCATAAAATTTTCCTTAAAAAGAGAAAGTATAGTAATTGTAAATGATTTTTATATGATTCAAAAAAAATTAACTGCAAAGTTACATTAGGTCAATACAAAACAGTACACATGTTGACCATGGGGTTTGAATATGGGTCTCAACAATGATGATCTCAGATTTTTATCACTGGCTCTCATCGGTATTGACTTACATAAACAATTTTAATATAAATGCATAAAATGAATTGCGAAATTTCAAGATCATTTAAATTTTTCTTAATAACCACTTTAAAATTTACATATAAAGAATTACTATATATCTCTCTTTAATAGTAGGTTTATAAATATTTCTATAAAACCTACATTAATGCCCAAATCCATGTTCTCCAAATTATTGAACAAACTGCATAAGATATGTTCCCAAGAGGTATCCCTCTTTAATAGTAGGCTTATAAATATTTCTATAGAACATACATTAATGCCAAAATCCATGTTCTCCAAATTATAAAGCACCAAGGGTTAATTGACTGAACAAACTGCATAAGATATGTTGCCAAGAGGAAGGCCATAGTTGTGTCCAATTGAATCGCTTAAGGTTACCAGCTACTACTATGGTGGGAGGTCGAGCCACTTTCCATCCAAATATTCCAAAGAGAGACTCCCATAAAAATTTCCTTCAAAAGAGTAAGTATAGTAATTGTAAATGTTTTTTATCTAATTCAAAAGTATTTAACTGCGAAGTTACATTAAGTCAATACAAGTCGATTCACACGCTGACCATGGGATTTGAATATGCCATCTCAACAACAGATTTCTATCACTGGCTCTCATCAGTATTGACTTACATATACAATTTTAATATAAATTCATAAAATGAAATTGTAAACACACAAAATTTCAAGATCATTTTAAATTTTTTTGCTAACCAGTTTAAAAATTGCATATAAAGATTTACTATATCCACCTCTTTATAAATAGGCATATAAATAAATCTATAATCCACCTCTTTATAAATAGGCATATAAATAAATCTATAAAACCTACATTTGTAATCTTATTTTCCATTGCCTCATCATGCCTCAGAAGTTGTTAGAGCAATAAAACTCTTATAAAGCAAGTCACCCATTCAGCCAACTTTGTGGAGCACTTCAATATTTTCACACATTCAAGGTGCTCAAAAACCCAAAGTGCAAGTCACCCATTCAGCCAACTTTGTGGAGCACTTCAATATTTTCACACATTCAAAGGTGCTCAAAAACCCAAAGTGAAGTCCAGTAGTCTGACAGTAGTCATGATTCAAATGTCCTCGATATTTGCTTGATTATATTAGTCTAGCAAATTTTATCGAATTCAATTTTGCTAAAATAGTGTTGATTCGATTTGGCAGACTAGGTTCCACATAGGTGTCTAACAAAAGTCATCATACTCTAGCATCAGAAAGTTTAACCAAAGCGCATTGCCAGGACAATGGATAGGTGCAAAATACTACAGATATGACGTTGACGTATAACTCCTTCATTAATGCCATAGTTATTCGACTTTCACACATCAGATCCACAACATTTATTTAATGCTGCAAAGTAGTTAACAAAACAAAACATAAACATCACCATGCAAACCATAAACACAACACATGGAGCAAACCAAATAAATCCATTCTACATACCATAACCAGCGTCGGAAACATCATGAAAAATAAATTTAATGAAATAAACATGTAATTAATTAATTTTTTCGAACAATTCCTCTCATCCATTCCAAAAGAAAATGCCTTCTGGGTAGTGTAAATTCTCTTTCATTCGAAATGAACATTCCTTTCGGTTAGTGTAAATTAGGAAACTTGAATTTGTTTTTCTAAATATAATGAGTGACTTGTTAATATGTACACTTAACCTGCAGCTGAAACCTTCCTCTACCACATTGTTTCCTTTAGGATCATCTTGACGGGACAAAATAAGTCAAACCACGAACTCCTCAGTTGTGATAAGTTAAAGATTGAATATATATACTGGTTAACTTGAATATAATATAATGATTATACTTGAGGTTAACTTGAATATAATATAATGATTATACTTGAACATTATTTTAGTTATACATTAGCTTATAGGTTATCTATGGATTAACGAAGTTACTAATAACCAATAATATATGTTTATCAGTTATTAACTCTCGATAATTTTCTAAACATATATTCCAAGGGTTGAAACCATCTATTTTGCCTGGAGTATAAGGTAAAACAGTTTTCCGTTGATTGACTACAAATCGGCTGACTCTGACCTTTAGGTACAGGTGACCAGGGTACTCTGGCAAGGGATGCACTCTGCCCAGTATGTCTCACTGCACAACCATTATTCACGATGAGTAGGTTTATAGAATTTGCTAATGATATGCTCCTTATGCCGCCCTTGCAAGAGATCCAGATAACTGGAGCAATTCAAACTTTTTCCTAATATATATAACCCAACAAGTTAGCTCAACCAGTGATTGACAATGTTGCTGGGCAGTTGGCGAGTACCTTATTGTTATGTATCCAATTTGAACACTGCCCAACGGATTTAGTACAATTGCCATACAAGAATGTAGCATCCCATAGATTTCTTCAAAATTTTATAATAAATCTTAACTATAATTAGTATAGTTCATATTATAGGTTATATTATAAGAACATTATATCAATTTATATCCTCACTCATGTCTGATTAGGGTGTGACCAACAGGAAGAAAAATATATGAGGCTAAGCTTTAACTGAACAAAATTTCATCCAGTTTCTATTTCTCGGGAGAGGACAGCTTCACCCGACCATTCCTAGCACCAGAATATAATATTCACAGAGAAACATAGAGTGATACTCTGGAATGTCAAGGCTTCAGATCTGTTTTCCACGATTTAACAATGCTACCGTATAGAAATGTCTAATGGTAGCAAAGAAGATGAACTCTGATTCAATTCGAGCATGAGAGAAAATATGTTCTTCGATTATCACCTGGTACAACTTCCACCTTATGAGTGATGGCTAACTAAATGTTGGTGCCAATATTTCCACAAAAAGATTCCAATTTTATCATAATATCAGGAAACTGGCATCTATACATGCTTGTCATACAATACAAGCTATTACTTCCATAATTTTACGCACTTGTCATGACTCGCAGAAGCAACCATCCCAGTTGCAGGTGACTGAGCTAAGGCTGTAATTAGAGCATCATGAGATTCCAGTGACATGGTCTTGTTTTCTGCCATATTCCAGAACTCAAATGTCTGCAAAATGTGATCACAATATAAAATCAGCTCAGTCTAAAACCTGGAATAGAAAGATGTCCAAAAGGAAAATTAATTATAATTAGCATTTTAGGGTTCCTGAATTAGAGCAGAGCATTCCACCTAACACAAGCAGAAAATACAAGAAAAGAAAAGATAAAGCTATCAAAATGGAAATGACCACCATCAGCTTACCCGATCACAACCAATAATTAAAAGTGATGGATGATTTGGATGGAAGACACAAGTCTGGAACGGATTACCAGTGCAGGCAATCTCCTGAACGCATCTTCCCCCAGCTTTCATGGATGAAATTTTCACAGAATCCTCACTTACAGATGCAACATAATCCCCGATTGCATTCCAACACAATGAATGGACTGGCTTTTTATGTCTCTGCAATAAATCAATCTCACTTATTTTGCAATAAATAACAGCAAAATAAGCATTCAACTATAAAATGTATTATGTTGTATAATGCTCCATCTGCTAGCACCACACCAAGGTCGGCCTACTAAATCAAATACCAATCAACTTATTTTTTATTGCCTTCTATGTTTCTCACTAAATATACTTCAGTAAGAACTCATATAGAAAAGACTCAGATTTTTACTTTAAAATTTAAATACTAGAACAGGACCAATAGAGACTCAGAAGTGAGCCGATACAAAATGTATACAATGGCACTAGAATCGGAAACATGTAACTACAAAACATGAGAAACATCACCTGCATTTATTTAACATTTGAATGTCAATGGGTTTGCAATGCAAAACATGAGTTGTGAATGGAGAATGAAATAAGTAAAAACAGAAGAAATCACAATATTCATAACGAAATTTACGTATGAATTCAAACAGTAAAGTGGCTAACAAGAAATGCTTATCGAATGAGAAACAAAAAAAGAAACTTTAGATTTCTCAGTTTTGCATATATATATATAAGAAAAGGTATTAAGATATAGTAAAATATTCTTATTTTTTAAATAAGTTTCATATCTCCTTTAAAAATCAAAATATGTACATTAATCATATTACCAAAAAAAGGTGGGTGACAGAAAATGTCACCGCCATAAGGATACAGAGGCTCATTGAAAATATAAATCCCCCTAAACTGCTAAACTCAACAAAAATCAAACGGGGCATCAAAACTTAAATCCCTAACCATAACTGAAGGAGTTTAGAGTGCACAAACATTTACATACTATACATCTTTCGCACATATTTATAGGACCCCTAATTGGTCAGGTATTTTAAAACCTACCCCTAACTATAACATCTAAGATTATATTGGTTACATATTTAACATACATGACAAAGTACCCTTCTAATAACCTCGTTTAACATGAAACAGAAAACCCACTTTTTAAATTTGTACTTTCCCCCAGATTTTACCCTTAATATAAACGTTCAAAACTATGTTGCAGGAAACAGCAAGGCAGCAGGTGTTTCCTGCCCAGAAATGTTTCCAACTTTGGAAACATCCTGGAAACACCATGAAGCTGCCACCTGGCCTTTCTGGGAATCAGGAAGCATCTGGGAAACATTTCCAGAAGTTTTCTGATTTTATGAAGGAATTTAGCACCTGAAAACAGCTGGAAATGCCACTCTTTCTTTTCTTTCCTTTCCTGCTGAGATGACAAGGGTTGTTGACCCCATGACAATTGTTATGTAGTTGTACCATAAAAAACAACCAATAAGCTCTCGTTCAAGTTTTTAAAGCTGAAAAAAATATAGAAATGGAGAATTTATTGTCACCATATTCCTCCAGGATAAGCTCAAGCTTCCAGACATCACTCTTGAGAGTGCTTGGTTTGGAGGTGATTCCACTCTGTTCAGTTGGTTCCAGTCAGCTGGGGATCAGCTTCGGGTGCTACAGGCAAATGGCAGCCATTCATAACCATAGGACCGCCATCCGAGATTACCAACCCCCACCCCGCCTCCCACCACTGGATATTCCCAGCCTGGGGTTTCTAAATGAAGGTCTCATTGGGGTAGGCGACAAGGTTTGAGTATCTCAGTAGGCTTTGGAACGACAACAGATATTTTTGGTCATCTCCAGTCATGATATCCAATGTTCTTGGTACATCCAATATTTTCTTCATCACTGAGACTCTCTCGAGTCCTATCCAGGCTTCCAGCCACTCCAAAACATGGCAGGCTATAATTTTTTTTGACTTCCCAACTGGAGACCACATCTTCAAGTGCTGTCAAACTTAAGTCTGCAAGGGACCTGTTACCCACCATTTTGTGAGTAATATCCCTAGGATAAAAAAAAATTCTCCAAGATGGTCCTCAGCCAGCAGCCAGCAGCCCCTTGCAGCCACCAGCTAGCTCATTGTGCCATTTCTCCGCCACCTGAGCCAGCAATTTGGTCCCTCGCCCATCTGCCATGATCATATGTTTGAAGGTGGGCCTCCTGAATCTAAAGGTCTGCCTTATCATTTGGAAATTGAGTATTGTAGTTTGTTGATCATGGACACAGGACCTAGGGTTACTTCAGGTCCAAGATGACTAAAAATCCATGTTCATGGAAAATTCCTAGGATGCTGCTTTTGCATATCTCTTGGGTTGTTTGGCAAGTTATCTTGTGCTTTTAGAGGAAGCTAAGGGTCTAGTTTTTGGGTCATGAAAGTCTCCTTTGAAATTGATTCTATAAGAAGAAGTTTTCATGGGTTTTTCCCCTTGGAGGGATTTTTCCCTGGCCTGGAGCCTATATTGTGTGCTCATGTGATCTTCTATTGTTTTGGCATTTATTTGATGATGAAAAACATAAGCATAAGAATCAAAGAAGAAATAATATCACAAGTAAATGTCATGTATGGAAGATGATAGAGTATAAGATGCTGCCTTTCTTGATTTTCCAACATGGTTTCAGAGCAAGGTCAAAGAATCTTGGCAGTTGCAAGATCTCTAGATTGCTCCGAAAAAAGCCAAAAAGAATGAACTGTATACCTCAAGAGGACAAGCAGAAGTTGAAGGACATGTCTGTGATTTGGGTCTGGTTTGCCTCAAGCAAAAGAGGAAGAGCAGTCGAGTTTTATGAAACCTTCAGCTGTAACATATGCTAAAATTTTGTGTCTTGAAATTTAGAATGAAAAGAGTCTCTCAGGACCGAATTATTATCCCATACTTCTCTCTGATCCAGAAGGTGATCCCAGGGCCAAAAATCTGTAGGTGATCAAGTCACAATAAGGTTGGTTGTAGGGCTAACTACACTAGAAAAATTACAGATTAGTAGGCTGAGTTCAGTCATGAAAAGGAAGAGGTATTGTTTAAAGGAAAAGAGATTCTGTTGGATGTATAGAAGCAACCGCATTCTGAAGTTCTGACTTGTGATGGATAACAAAGTGACTTCTAGGCCAAATCCAAGGTTCTGGGCTCAAATATCAGTAAGTCGAGCACCAAGTCTAGGTCCTACACATTCAAAGAAAAGGTTAATCATTCTGTCCAGCAAGGAGAATACCTAGTAAGTGTGAAAATTCCTAGTCTCAAGGAACCTCTACTACAGCAAATCTGAATCTACTTCACCTACTTGATTTTAATATACATTATCAAGTTATTCTCTAAATACTGAAGCAAATTACTTCTGCAGCCTACACTACTTTAAGTTTGATTACATGAAACAGAAAACTGAGCAAAGAACAAGATATATAGGACATAGTTATTTTTGAACAAAATCGTGCCCAGAAAAACCCAATGCGGGAAAACCAGTGCAGCAGCTTAGAGGGTTGTCTATTATTAAGCAGTAATTCTGAATACAGTGTTGGTTGCCCTCCCGACAAACTGTTGATTTTTAATGTACCTTGGACAAGTGGTTTCCCATGAGTTAGTCTCTACCTAGGGAAAAGTGTCCAAAATAATTCTTTTCTTAAGTGCGACTTTATAAAGTGAAACTGACTTTATAAGTTGTAAGTGGTAAAGTCAAAGTTAAATTATAAATTGAAAAGTGACTTTAGACATAAAGTACAATGTGGAAATTTATTTAATGAGTGAATTAAAAAAATAGAAGCTGAGAATTAAATGCATATTTATTCTCATCCCTTGATCTAAATGAATCTCAGCCATTAGATCTTAGGGTTTCCCAAAAGTCATTTAGGGAAACAAAAGGGAGAAAAGAAAAGAGAAATTGCATTCATTCTTCATCAATAGACTGGAGAAAGGAGGTTGAGAGATGGAGAAAAATTCTGAAGGACAAATATGTTGCAACAAGCTGAAGGAGTGATTTCTAGGCAATGCTGGGCATGGAAATCAAGGTTTAGAAGACAGCAAAAGGTACAATTAGAACAACATTGAATGCTATGAGTTGCACGCCGTTCGAGGGAATTTTTTGAAAAAAAATATGTACAATCCTTATAGCGGTACGGAAGTCCGTACAATCGTATCTGTACCATACATATTTTCAGTGTCAAGAGGGCATGGAAATCGAGGCAAAGTGGGCACGATTTTCAACGAGTTTTGGCTGAAGAGATAAGTTGTATTTTTCTGTTTTGTTTTGTCTACAAATGTATTTTTCCTGAACTTGAAAGATAAATAAATTTGAAGAGCTCTCTAACAGGTTTCGCCAGAGAAGATTGAAGGGGTTTTGCCTGGGTCTAAGTTGACCAAAAATCTGTTTGATTTTTATGTGTGTTGCTGGTCTCATTATGTCCATATTTATTTTCATCATGTGTTGACAGTCCCATGTGTTTTAATCTGAAAATTTCATTTCTAGAATTTTACATGATGAATGTATGTTCATGGGAAAGGGCATTTAAATGAATGGGAGTGATAAGGTGAAATTAAAACGGGGTTGGGATTGTTGGAAAAAAAATTGAGTCATCAAATTTCAACATGGTATCAGAGGTACAAGCTGAAAATTGCAGTTTGAACAGCAGACAGTAGTTTGGGACAGCTAATAGTGGTTTGGACAACAAATGAATTTTTGGACAGCAAACTCACTTTGGACAACAAACTGATATTTTGGGACAGCAAGGTGAAATTTCACACAAACAGAATTTTTGGGACAGCAAGGTGTGTTGGAAAGTTCATTTCTCTATTTTCTTGGTTTTCTAAATTTTGGACAGCAGTCATGGCCATGTTGTTAAGGATAGAGAACAGACTGGATGGGATATCCAACCATGCGGTTTGGAATGATAGAATTTAGACAGTGTTTGAGGAGGCAACAGTTTGGGACATAGTGCGGCAAGTGGTTGTAACTCCTATTGCTGCAGATGAACTTGCTGAATTCATATAAAATAATGCAAAGGCAAAAAGGATTTTGATGGACATTGCTGAATTCATATAAAATAATGCAAAGGCAAAAAGGATTTTGATGGACAGTCTGAAGGATCAAGTAGTTCCTTAGGTGAGAGGAAACACATATGCATATCACTTGTGGACAGTTCTAACCAGTCTATATCAAAATACCAATGAGAGCAGGAAGATGGTACTCAAAGAACAATTGAAGAACATCAGGATGACAAAGGCTGAAAGTGTAGTTCATGATTTGACTGTTATTGGTGAGACAGTTGCACCCACAGAAATAGTCACGATAGCTGTAGCGGGACTTCCTAAGTCTTGGGAGGTCTTTCAAGATGTTACCTCTAGGGATAATCTTCCCAATTGGGATAGATTCTGGGATGATTGTGTGCAGCATGAGATACAGAAGACTGACAGTGGTGGTGTGAAGATAGCAGATGAGGAGGATGTAGCCGACAGCCAGGGGGAAGAACAAAGGGAAGGCTAAGAGAGGGGCCTCATCTGATGGGGCTAAGGGAAAGGAGAAGAAGAAGAAGAAAGATACAGATATGTCCAAAGTCAAATGTTGAGCATGTCAGATGATGGGACACTATGTTGCTACGTGTCCTGAGAGGAAGAACAAGGGGAAGAAGGGTACTGCAGCTTCAGCAGAGGTGGAGCAGTTTGCTTCACAGTTTGACCAGGACTTTGCATTTATTACTTCTACATCTAGTAGGAGTACATCATCTGATGTGTGGTACATACACAGCGAGGCTTCCCGCCATATGACAAGTGCACGGGAGTTCTTTTCAGAGCTTGCAGAGAGGGCACTTGATATTGAGATTGTACTAAGAGATGGCCGCACTGTGAGAGTTGTTGGTGTGGGGACTGTGACCTTTGAGAGGAAGTCTTTGCCTCCTTTGAAGGTCATGGATGTTTTGTAAGTTCCAGGGATGAAAAGGAACTTGATTTCAGTGTCTGCTATGGAGGAGAAGGGGTTTGACGTCACTTTCTCAAAAGGGCAGGTATTAATGCATCCCAGGGGAGCTTCCATCACTTCAGCCAAAGTGATTGGAGTCCGCTCTGGGAAACTATATAGGTTCAATTTTCAGTGGGCAAGAGCATTGCTGAGTAGCACATATGGGAGCACTCACACTAGTACCACCAACATTAGAGACTTGTGCGAGTTATGGCACCGAAGGATGGTGCATATGCATCATGGAGCTTTGAGAGTATTGAGGGAGATCACTATTGTAGTTCCTGATTTCAGTGTCGAGCATTATGAGGTCTGCAGAGGGTGTGCTTGGACAAGTACACCAAGTTACCATTCCTAGCGATCGACAGCAGATCTACAAGTATACTAGACTTGATTCATATTGATGTTAGTGGCCATATGTCTCATGTGTCTTTGGGTGGTTATGAGTATTATGTTATATTCATTGATGACTACTCTAGGAGGACTTGGATATATTTCCTAACGACCAAGGGTGAGGTCTTCAATCGCTTTAAAGAGTTCAAAGCTCTTGTGGAAAAGCAGACTGGTAGGAAGATTCAAGTCTTGAGGTCAGACAATGGTGGTGAGCACACCAATGGTGGGTTTTCTAATTTCTGTGCACAGGAGGGCATTAGGAGAGAGTTCATGGTTCCTTACAACCCCTAGCAGAATGGGGTGTCTGAAAGTTCTTGTTAGCGCTGCTAGAGCGATGATTTATGATCAGGGGCTATCTTTGTTTTTGCGGGCTGAGACTTGCAATACTGTTGTTTATCTTCAAAACAGGAGTCCTCACAGAGTATTGGGGAATATGACTCCGGAGGAGGCTTTCACTGGAGAGAAGCCTCATGTGGCACATCTTCGTATCTTTGGATGTCTCACATATTCTTATATCCCAAAGGGGCAGAGGATGAAGCTAGAACCCATGGTAGAGAAGGGTATCTTTATGGGTTACAGGCTACAGCGAGACTTCGAAGGCCTATCAGATCTTCATTCCTTCTAAATGGAGAGTGGTGATTGGGAGGGATGTGAAGTTTGAGGAGAAGGCCTATCGGAGATCACGAGAGTATGATGAGAGAGATTCACAGACTTCTCCTCAACAGGGAGGTCAGGTACAAGGAGCAGGACCTCAGGGTTCTGGATCGATTGGTACAGGAGGTACTTCAGTGTTAGTGACATTTGGGGCACCAGTGGCGAATTCACTGAGCACTTCTTTAGGTAGTCCACGGGTACAGAGTTCACATGGCACTTCAGCTGACAAAGGCACAGGTGCCAGTACAGGTTCTTTGAGGACAAGTGCTGGTACAGGTACACCAGGGTCAGTTGGCAAACCTTTAGGTTCAACAGACTGGGGGCCAGAGGATGCGGTTCCCTATGGGGAAGTTTCTTCATGGAAGAGGAGGCCCAAGTGGCTTCAAGACACCTTGAAGGAAGCGGAGTCCGTTGGTCCTCCGAAGAGAGTGAATAGGGAGAGTGTGCCACCTGAGCGGTTTTGCAGTTATGTAGCCAAGGCTACCATCATTGTTGACTCTGAGCCTACTAGCTATGAGGAGGCTACCAGCCAGGAGGTATGGAGAGAGGCTATGTTGGAGGAGTATGCCTCTATCATTATGAACAATGTCTGGGAAGTGGTGCCTAGGCCTGTGGGCAAGCCAGTTGTGACTTCTAGGTGGCTCTACAAGATCAAGCATGTTGTGGATCGCAGCATTGAGAATTTCAAGGCGAGGTTTGTGGCTAGAGAGTTCTCACAGATAGAGAGAGTTGACCATGATGAGACCTTCGCTCCCATAGCTCAGTACACTTCTATCCGGCCCCTTATTTCTATTGTTGCAGAAATGGGTTGGCAGATACATCAGATGGATGTGAAGACCACATTTATGAACGAAGTTATAGAGGAGGAGGTGTATGTTGAGCAACCACAAGGCTTTGAGGTACTTGGGCGGGAGATCCATGTATGCTAGTTGAGGCAAGCACTCTACGGACTTAGGCAAGCTCCGAGAGCTTGCTATTTGAGGATTGATACTTATTTCTAGCAGATGGGTTTAACGAAGAGTGATGCAGATCCGAACCTATACTACATTGTTGTAGTGGATGATCCGCTCATTCTTGTGTTGTATGTTGATGACTTGTTCATTACTGGGGCAAAGAGACTGATTAGTGGTTGCAAGGAGGATCTTGCTATGGAGTTCGAGATGAAGGACATTGGGCTGATGCACTACTTTTTGGGACTTGAGCTGTGGCAGGAGGAGAGGCATATCTTTCTGGGGCGGGGCAATATGTTGTGGATGTGTTGAGCAGATTTCACACCGTAGACTGTAGACCTATGTCTACACCTATGATCACCAACTGGAAGAAGCTTCATGCTTTAGATTCTAGTTTGGTGGATCCCACATTGTATAGGTAGCTTATTGGGTCCTTGATGTATCTGGTCAACACTAGGCCAGATATATGATTTGCAATGAACACACTTAGCCAGTTCATGGTTGAGCCCAGGAAGGTGCTAGCTGCAAAGCACATTCCTCGCTACATGCAGGGGACTGTTGATTATGGTCTGGACTATAGGCAGGGAGATGGAGTGAGGTTGACAGGTTACACAGATTCAGATTGGGCAAGTTGTGCTTCTGACAGGAAAAGCACTTTAGGGTGTTGCTTCGGATTGGGTTCCGGAGTTGTGTCGTGGTTCAGTCGAAAGCAAAAATCAGTTGCTTTGAGCTCTTCTAAGGTTGAGTATATGGATGCTAACTAGGCTAGTTGTGAGGCCATTTGGCTTAGCAAGTTGTTGTATGGCCTCTTTGATCAAGAGTTGAGACTGACGGTTATTCACTATGATAATCAGAGTTGCATTAAACCCACAGAGAATCCAGTGTTGCATGACAGGTCAAAACACATTGACATCAGATATCATTTCATCAGGGACTATGTTCAGAAGGGGGCACTGAAGTTGGAGTATATATCAACAGATGAGCAAGTGGCCGATGTTCTAACGGAGTCCTTGCCAAGAGGCAAGCATGTCTATTTCAGGGACAAAATGGGTGTGGTCAGAAACACTTTCCTCGGTAATAGGGAGTGTTGATTTTTAATGTACCTTGGACAAGTGGTTTTAAGAAACACTTTCCTCGGTAAGAAGAGTGTTGATTTTTAATGTACCTTGGACAAGTGGTTTCCCATGGATTAGTCTCTACCTAGGCAAAAGTGTCCAAAATAATTATTTTCCTAAGTGTGACTTTATAAAGTGAAAGTGACTTTATAAGTGGTAAAGTCAATGTTAAATTATAAAGTGAAAAGTGACTTTAGACATAAAGTACAATGTGGGTACTTTATTTAATGGGCGAGTTAAAAAATAGAAAGTGAGAATTAAATGGACATTTATTCTCATCCCTTGATCTAAATGAATCTAAGCAATTAGATCTTAAGGTTGCCCAAAAATCATTTAGGGAAACAAAAGGGGGAAGTAAAGAGAGATTGCACTCATTCTTCATGAGCAAATTGGAGAAAGGAGGCTGAGAGCTGGTTAAAAGTTCTGAAGGAGAAATTTGTTGCAGCAAGCTGAAAGAGCGATTTCTGGGCAAAGTTGGGCATGGAAATCAACGTTTAAAAAGACAACAAAAGGTACAGTACGAACAACACTGAATGTTGTGAGTTGCATGTCGTTCGAAAGAATTTTTTGAAAAAAAATCCATATAGCAGTACGGAAATCCGTACAGTCCATACATATTTTCTGCTTCATGTGGGCATGGTAATAGAGGCATGGAAGACAACATAAGGTACAATACGAACGACATTTAATGTTGTGAGCTACACATCGTTCGAGAGAAGTTTTTGAATTTTTTTTAAATCCATACAGTGCGTACAATTGTACGGAAATCAGTACAGTACATATGAAATCCATAAAGTACAGTGCAGACAGCTGTACAGAAATCCATACAGTACATACGAAATCCACACAGTACAGTCCGTATCCGTACAATACATATTTTCAGCTTCAAGTGGGCACAAAAATCAAGGCAACTTGGGCACGGTTTTTAAGGAGTTTTGGGCTGAAGAGATAAGTTGTATCTTGTTGTTTTGTTGTGTCTTTAAATGCATTTTTCCTGAACTTGAAAGATAAATAAATTTGAAGAGCTCTCTAACAAGTTTTCCTCGGAGAAGATTGAAGGGGTTTTGCCTGGGTCTAAGTTGACCAAAAATCTGTGTATTTTTATGTGTCGCTGGTTTGGTTATGTCCATATTTATTTTCAGCATGTTTTAACAGTCCCATGTGTTTTAATCTGAAAACTTCATTTCCAGAATTCTATATGTTGAATGTATGTTTATGGGAAAGGGCATTTAACTGAATGGGAGTGATAAGGTGAAATTAAAATCGGGTTGGGATTGTTGAAAACTTTTTTTAGTCATCAAATTTCAACACAAACCAGTGACAAAGAAAATACAATGGTGAAAAATTGAGTGAGTTTTACCTCACTTCACCCAGCAGATTCCGGCTAATCCAGCAGCAAAACAGGCTAACCCCAGCTATCTCTGCGCTGGCCCTGCGTAGGCCTTGCTTCAGCATTACAAGCTATGTGTCAGCTCTGCGTTGTCTCTTCTCCCATCTGCGTCAACCTTCCTGGTTGTTCCGACAGTTTCAATTTTCTGCGTGGAGGGCAGTTTTTGCTTCTGCGTTGGCCCTTCTGGATCTGCATCAAGCCTGCGTGGGTCCAGCATCAGTCCTCTTTGTTGTTGTGTTGCCTCCAGTAGCTTCTCTCTGCCTCTCTATCAGTACTCCCGAACTATCCCTGTCCCTCTACTGCAGAATGATCACCTAGTTCAAATTTCTTAGCTTCCTAGCCCCAAAATTTGAACTCCAGATCAATTCGTTCTCTCCGTGTGTATTTCTAAATGAACCCCGAGCCTTTTCCTTATACTTTTCTCGTTGAGACTTCAACAACCGAGATTAAGTCTCTAATCAACTGCTAAGATTAAAACTTGATTTGATCCGCCTTCTAGATCATTCTCACCCATATTTTGATTAATACCCATTTATATTTTAATTTTCCTAAGTTTAGACTTAAGAACCCCATTAAAAATATTAATTATTTTAATCAAATACAATCTGGGTGGAATTTCACTTAATGGTTTCTGGGTTCCTTAGAACTCATGTGCCTTAGCCTCTCCACCAGTTTTCATGGCTAGAGCACATTCGATGCTACCAAAAATTAATACTCCTTAGCGAGAAAAGTGTTAAAGCAACAATGTCCAACTGCATGTTGCTCAGTCTCTGAAACATCTCCTTTCAGCATTGTTGTTGCCACCAACATTGTGTTGTTGCTGCTACTATACCGCTGCCCATGACACTACCACTGCCACTGCTACTGTACTAGTCTCTGACCCTCTGAATCTTCTACGATGTTGCTGACTTCTGCACTTGCCACTTGCATTGCTGCCAACCTTGCTCTGCGTTGATCAGTCTCTGGTCTCAGGCTACTGCATTTGTCTCTCCAAATAATCCACTGCATCATCTGACACTAAGTCCATCTCGCTACTGCTAAATCTTTGGCTCTCATAGCAAGGAATTGATCCAAGAGGTCGACTTCCTCAAAGATCCTGCCAACATGTAGTCCTCCCGACTACAGCTCAATATCACCCCATTTCCCTCCTGGAGATGCATGGGCACTAATGGCAAACTCATCTTCATCAATCTTTGCTGGAGCAGCCTTAGGATCATGTTTCTCATCCTTATCATTTTGCTTCAAAAGACACTGAGATGCAAAGGGGCCCATCTCGCCACATTTGAAACATTTCACCTTTGAAATGTCCTCCTTTCGCTCCTGCTTTTGTTGTCCCTTTGATGCTAGAGTTGTGTTCTCCTCCTCCTTGGTCTTCGTGCCACTCCCACTGCTTCCATGGAGGTTGACCTTAACCAAATCCCTCCTTAATTCCTCTTGTTGAAGGGTTGCCCACATCTCTTCCCATGAAGGTAGTCTTTCCCTGCCCAATATACTTTGGACGAGGAC
Source organism: Pinus tabuliformis (assembly GCA_031772625.1). Taxonomy (NCBI): domain Eukaryota; kingdom Viridiplantae; phylum Streptophyta; class Pinopsida; order Pinales; family Pinaceae; genus Pinus; species Pinus tabuliformis. The sequence goes on along the minus strand of CM062813.1, from coordinate 868,947,730 downwards.
TTGTCATTTATCCAAGACTCCATTCAGGGCCGCCCTTACCATCACAGTAGACCGAGGAGTAGACCCCACTGCAGCGAGCTAGTCTCTGGTGTCCTGAAGACATTGAAGATAGGAGTTAATCCCTTCTCCCTTCGGCATCAATGTCCGCTACAGCTTTTGTTCTAAGTACATCTTCCGTTGTTCGGAAGAGCCTTCATACAATGAAGACAAAGCTTCCCACATCTCTCAGCTTGTATCTTTCCCCTGCAAATGTGAGACCACATGATCTCGAACTCCATCAAGTATGAACTCCACTGCTCGGCCTTGTACTTCTTCTTTTGATCACTGTCAGCAGGAAAAATCACAAAACTCCTGATCTCTGAGCCCATGTGATGCCATCTCATTCAAACTATCGAACTAACTCCTCTAGTCACTGCTCAACACTGCTGCCCAGCAAGTGAGAAATTTGAACTTTTGGCGTGAAAAGTTCTCTAAGAAGAAAATTCCCCTTCTATGTGTCTTCACTCTTTTCCGATGGATTTCTGCCTCGGCAGAAGCTACGTCCTTCAAACACTGTGTTGAGGCTATGCATCACTCCGTCCGCCTCTGCAAACTCACGAGCTGGAAATCGTACCGCTTCGACTCTCTTAGAAAGAGATTTCCTCGGATTCTCTACTTCCCGACAAGGACTGCGCAATCCCTTCAAGGGGATTCGAATTGCTGCAAAGTGTAGCTTTTGGCCTCTCTGCTCAGCATTGGATCTGCTCTTCTTGTTTCACAATCAATGCTATGATACCATGTGAAAATTCCTAGTTTCAAGGAACCCCTATTGCAGCAAATCTGAATCTACTACACCTACTTGATTTTAATATACATTATCAAGTTATTCTCTGAATACTTAAGCAAATTATTCCGGAAATCTACACTACTTTAAATTTGATTGCATGAAACAAAAAAATTGAGCAAAGAACAAGATACATAGGATACAATTATTTTTGGACAAAATAGTCCATGGAAAAACTCATTGCGGGAAAACCAGTGCAGCAGCTCTGAGGGTTTTCTATTATTAAAAAGTAATTATGAATACAACGTTGGTTTCCCTCCTGCCAAACCAGTGACAGAGAAAATACAATGGCAAAAAACTGAGTGAGTTTTACCTCACTTCACTCAGCAAATTCTGGCTGATCCAGCAACAAAACTGACAAACCTCGGCTACCTCTACACTGGCCCTTCTAGCTCTGCGTCAAGCCTGTGTGGGCCCAGATTGGCCCAGCGCCAGTCCTTTTAGCTGTTGTGCTGCCTCCAGTAGCTTCTCTCCGCCTCTCGGTTAGTACTCCTGAACTATCCCTACCCCTTCACTGCAGAATGATCACCTAGTTCAAATTTCTCAACTTCCTAGCCACAGAATTCGAACTCCAGATCAGTTCATTCTCTCCGTGTGTATTTCTAAACGAACCCAAAGCCTCCTTATTTCTTGTTGAGACTTCAACGGTCGAGATTAAGTCTCTAATCAACGGCTAAGATTAAAACTTGACTTGATCCGCCTTCTAGATCATTCTCGCCCATATTTTGACTAATACCCATTAATATTTTAATTTTCCTAAGTTTAGACTTAGAAACCCCATTAAAAATATTAATTATTTTAATAAAATACAATCTGAATGGAATTTCACCAAACGGTATATGGGTTCTTTAGAAGTCATGTGCCTTAGCCTCTCCAACAAATTTCATGGCTAGAGCACATCCGATGCTACCAAAAACTAACAATAAGAGGATCTAGGCCGCAATCTTATGCTAGAAGGCCGAAAAATTGTGAAGGTCGAGTAGCACTCCTGAGGCGTCCTTATCACAGTCCTGTAGCATTTTATGAAGGGTTGAGATCCCTATTTTGGACGGCCAAGAGCTCAAATAAATAATTGAGCATAGGCCGCATTGGTTAAATGGTCGACACAGTAGTGTGGAGGAAATTTTGGATGGTTTTGTCACGGAATATTAGTTCGAATCAAAGAAGTGCAAAAGCCCCCTATTCTTATGATCAGATCCAAGATTGGAGGAATGTAAACCTTGTGAAAGAAGTTTGGAGGGTTGTTCTAACAAGTTTCTCAAAGATCTGAGATAGGTACTAGATCTATTTTTAAAGGGACTTTTGTGAAATTTTCGAGGTTAGTACAGCAGATAACAAACTCAAAAGTGTTGGGTGTGGAGCATGATTATTTAGAGGTCTTTGTTTCAGTCGGATCTATACCCCAGGAAGTTTGTACAATCCATACGGGCAGGTGCGGGGGGGACTTGTCTCCCCCACGGGGGTTCGGGGGGGTATAGTAATTTCTAGTCAATCTGAGTCGTTCATTAAGCAGATGATTTGACGGTAGAACTTATGTTTAGTTTAGGGTTTTTTGCCTTAGAAGGCAACCCCCTCTCTTTGTATGAGGGCATTGTATTGAGGCTGTGTAATAGATGTGTATTCTCCGAGCGAGAAACAGAGAGGTGAAACTGTGAGAGAAAACAAAGGATATTACAATGGATCTGTTGTAGGTTGTCTCTTCATTTTGCTGGATAATAGAAAGGAAGGATTGGGTGTTCGAGGTAGACGTAGCCCAAACTGGGTGAACCACGTATATCTGTGTCTCTCTGGTTTTATGCGTTTTCTGTGTTTATATTTATGCAATATTCTATGTGTTCCATTGCTCGTAATATATAATTTTCTAACAACTGGTATCAGAGCCGAAGGGCTATTTGGCTGATAAACTCGCAAGAAAGAAAGGTTCCTCGTTCCAGTGGGAGCAATGGCGGAAGATGGTAAGTTTAGGGTCGAAAAATTTAACGACCAAAACCTCTCGTTGTGGAAGATACAGATGGAAGATTATTTGTATCAGAAAGATCTGTACCTACCATTGGGCAGAAAAACAAAGATGCCGACGAGTATGACAAATGAAGAATGGAACCTTCTCGATAGAAAGGCACTCAGAATAGTACGGTTGTGCCTAGCAGCGTGGATCGCCTTCAACATTTCGAAGGAAACAACGACACAGGGTTTGATTAAGGCGTTGGCGAAACTATATGAAAAACCCTCAGCCTCAAACAAGGTATTTCTTATGAAACTGTTATTTAATATGAAGATGTCGGAAGGTGGATCTATTGCAAACCATTTAAATGATTTTAATACTGTTACAAGTCAGTTGAGTTCTGTAGGGGTAAACTTTGATGATGAAGTTAAAGCTCTGTTATTCTTGTGCTCATTGCCAGAAAGTTGGAATGGTTTATTAATGGCCATTAGTAACTCTGTTTCTAGATCTAGTACTTTAAAGTTTGATGATGTTGTCGGTGCTATCCTTAGCGAGGAAATGCGACAGAAAAGCTCCAGTGAGACATCGGGTAATGCTTTAAGTGCAGAGTCTAGGGGAAGAAAAATGGAAAGAGGAAAGAGCTCAGGATATCGCAGTAAATCAAGGAAAGGCAGATCCAACTCTAGATCGGGGATAGTGTGCTGGAAATGCAGAAAGAAAGAACACCTAAAGAAAGACTGTAGATCTCGGAAGGGATAAGAAGAAGATGCACAGCAAGAAAACAATCATGAAGCAAATGTGACAGGTGAGGTGTTACAAGATGCTTTAATTCTTTCTTTCGAAAATATTACTGATTCCTGGGTGGTAGATTCAGGGGCCTCATTCCATGTCACACATGATAAGAAATATTTTCATGACTATGTTCAGGAGATTTTGGACAAGTTTGTTTGGGTGATGATAAACCCTATAAAATTGTTGGAATGGGTAAGGTTCTTGTAAAACAGTAGAATGGAAACCAATGGCTACTAAAGGCGTTAAGGCATGTTCCAGATCTGAAAAAAAAAATATGATTTCAACAGGGCAGTTAGGCAGTGAAGGTAGTGTGACAACTTTCACAGATAAAGCTTGGAAGGTCACCAAAGGAGCCCTGGCAATAGAAAAAGGCGAAAAGGTTGGTACATTGTATTTATGCAATGGTATTTCTAACTCTGTTAATGCTTTAACTTCCAAAGGAGCAGATACAGCATTATGGCATCATAGGCTCGGACACATGAGTGAGAAGGGGATGATTTGAAGAATGTTGATTTGACTTCTGTGAGAATTGCATTTATGGAAAACAAAAGAGAGTCAGATTTCTTAAAGTTGGGAAAGAAAAGAAGAGCGAAAAATTAGAGCTTGTGGATACAGACGTATGGGGACCTGCTCAGGTATCATCTCTCGGTTGCTCTCGTTATTATGTTACTTTTATTGATGGTGCAACTAGAAAAACTTGGATTTATTGTATTAAGAATAAATATGATGTATTTGATACTTTCACGAAATGGAAAGCTTTGGTTGAGATTGAGACAGGAAAGAAATTGAAGTGTCTCAGATCAGACAATGGAGGTGAATATTGCAGCAAAGAGTTTGATAAGTATTGTTCAGAGCATGGAATTCGCAAAAAGAAGACAGTTACAAGAACACCACAAGAAAATGGTGTGTCAGAAAGGATGAACAGGATAATCATGGAGTGTGCAAGGTTCATGAGATTGCATGCAGGATTGTCTTTACAATTTTGGGCAGATGCTGTAGATACTGTTGTTTATCTAATAAACAGAGGGCCTTCAAGTTCCTTGGATGGTGGTGTTCTAGAGGAAGCATGGACAGGTAAAAAGGTAAACTACTATTTTTTAAAGCCTTTTGGTAGTGAGGACTTTGTCCATATTAATAAAGAAAATAGAACAATGCTCGAGGCAAAATCAAAAAAATGTACCTTTATTGGATATGGTGTTAATGATTTTGGTTATCGCTTATATGATTATGAAAATCACAAAATCATTAGGAGCAGAGATGTAATATTCAATGAAAAGGTCTTGTATAAGAATCAGTTGCATGAAAATAAACAGGGAAAAGAAAACAAGGAATACACAGTTCTTGATGAGATCACTGAAAAAGTAAAGGTTCCTGAAAATAATAATAATCAACAACCACAACAACAACAACAACCACAATAGCAACAGGCACCCCAAACACCTGAAAATGGTGTTAGAAGATCTACCAGGATAAGTATACCCCCTGAACGATACTCTCCTTCATTATATTATTTATTGTTGACTGATTCTGGTGAACCTGAATGTTATGAAGAAGCAATGCAGGTTGAAAGCATGAAGAAGTGGGAGGTAGCCATGGAAGAAGAGATGGACTCCTTAATGCATAACCAGACTTGGGACTTAGTCAGGTTGCCTGTAGAAAAAACTACATTGAAGAATAAATGGGTTTACAGGCTGACGGAAGAAGATGGAAGAAAACAAAGGTACAAAGTTAGGACTTGTGGTGAAGGGGTTTGCACAGAAGAAAGGTATTGATTTTGATGAAATATTTTCTCCTGCCGTTAAAATTACTTCAACAGAACTATTTTAAGTCTAGTAGCAGTTGAAGATTTGCATCTTGAGCAGTTAGATGTAAAGACAGCCTTTCTCCATGGGGATTTGGAGGAAGAGATATATATGCAGCAGCCACAAGGATATGAGGTAAAAGGGAAGGAGAAACTAGTGTGTAGGTTGAAGAAGAGCTTGTATGGCTTAAAACAGGCTCCAAGGCAGTGGTATCTAAAATTTGACAAGTTTATGTCTGAACAAGGTTATACTAGATGTCACTCTGATCATTGTGTGTATCTGAAAAAAAAAAGCAAAATGATGGCAGCGATATTATATTGTTATTGTATGTGGATGACATGCTTGTTGCAGGGTTTAACATGTAGGGAATAAATGTGCTCAAAAGAAAATTGGAAAATTCATTTGCAATGAAGGATTTGAGAGCTGCAAAACAAATCCTTGGTATGAGAATAACTAGAGACAGGAAAAATCGCAAATTAACATTGTCTCAGAATGAGTACATACAAAAGTTGTTGAAAAGATTTAATATGCACAATGCAAAACCAGTTAGTACACCTTTTGCTAGCCATTTCAAACTTAGTAAGGAAATGTGCCCAAAGACCCAAGAAGACATGGATTATATGTCTAAAGTTCCATATGCATCAGCAGTTGGAAGCTTAATGTATGCAATGGTCTACACAAGGGCTGATATTGCACATGCAGTGGGTGTTGTAAGCAGGTACATGAACAATCCAGGAAAGGAACAATGGATGGCAGTGAAATGGATTCTCAGATATTTGAAAGGTACCACAAATCAAGCATTATGCTTTGGTGGTTCAAACATTTCCCTACAGGGATATGTTGATGCAAATATGGCAGGTGACAGAGATAACAGGGGGAGCACTACAAGATATGTATTTACTGTAGGTGGAACAGCTGTCAGTTGGGTTTCAAAAATCCAAAGTGTTGTTTCACTTTCAACAACAGAAGCAGAGTATGTTGCTGCTATAAAGGCTAGTAAAGAAATTATTTGGTTACAAAGGTTTATGGATGAATTGGGTAAGAAGCATGATATGGGCACGTTATACAATGATAGCCAAAGTGTCATTCATCTTGCAAAAAACTCAGCATTTCATTCCAAGACTAAACACATACAGCTCAAACACCATTTCATACGATCAGTGTTGGAAGATGGAGAGTTGAAGTTGGAAAAGATACACACTAGCCAGAATCCTGCAAATATGCTAACAAAAGTTGTAACCAGGGAGAAACTGAGAATATGCTCAGTTTCAATTGGTCTTCAAGGATGACGACGAAGATGAGAAACAGCCAAGTCTAAAGAAGAGTCATTGTCCAGCAAATGAAGCAGCAGTGGAGTTGCTACAATCATTCTCCCAGTGGGAGATTGTTGGGTGTGAAGCATGATTATTTAGAGGTCTTTGTTTCAGCCGGATGTATACAACAGGAAGTTTGTACACCCCTCCATGCGAGGGGGTGCTAAAAACAGATGTAAAATTGCCTTGTAAAAGTATAGTAATTTCTAGCCAATCTGGGCCATTCATTAGGCGGATGATCTGACGATAGAACTTATGTTTAGTTTAGGGTTTTTTGCCCTAGAAGGCAACCCTCTCTCTTTGTATGAGGGCATTGTATTGAGGTTGTGTAATAGATGTGTATTCTCCAAGCAAGAAACAGAGAGGTGAGACTGTGAGAGAAAACAGAGGATATTACAGCGGATCTGCTGTAGGTTGTGCCTCTTCATTTTGTTGGATAATAGAAAGGAAGGATTGGCTATTCAGGGTGGACGTAGCCCAAACTGGGTGAACCACGTATATCTGTGTGTCTCTGGTTTTATGCATTTTTTGTGTTTATATTTATGCAATATTCTATGTGTTCCATTGCTCTGCAATATATAATTTTCTAACAAAAAAGACGACAAGAGTCACTTATCCAAGAGAAAAACCTGTTAGTCATCATGAGAAGAGGCAGAAAGAATATTTTTGTTTGGCACTCTCAAGATCATTGGAAGGTAGAATTTGGCTTTCTCATCTTTGGAATTTTCGCTCTTGAAGATAGTAAGAAGATCGTGACAAAAGTAGTGAAAATACCTTTGTTAATTTTAGACAACAATGGTATGTTCTATGCTTTAGAGCAATTTTACTTCAATTTCTTTAAGAACCCAATATCAATTTCAGTTTATCAATCACATAAACATGTAAATAAAACGTTGATAGAACATAAACATAAATAGTAGAAGACAAGCCAAGACTAGAGGACACAAGATGTGGCACCAGCCACGAACAAACCCCAATGTGCGGAAACCCTTAATCAAATCTTCTTTAAGTCTTCAATAGTTCAGCAGAGAGAGTACAATTTACAAATTCAGATAATTTATAACAGTAGCAAAAGAGCCCTAACCAAAAAAGTCAACGTTGGTCAACAAGGTAAATTTCTTCCTCAATTCAGCTCGGTCAAACCTAGTCAACTCGGCCTCCAACAATCCAATGAATCAGCCAAAAATAGTCTCGAAAATTACAGTCAAACTTGGTCACCGCAAAAGTCAAAACTACAGTCAATTCTCTACGATAAACGCTAGTCAAACAATACGGAATGCCTTGATTTTTGTGCCCAGAAATGCGACCTATCCAAACAGAAATTTCCCTCACAAAAACGCAGTTAAGCAGGTCAATGATGGCTAGTCAATGCTGGTCAAAACCCTTCCTGGAATTTGGTCGACGTTGGTCAACGCCCAAAACATAAAATGACTATCTTCTTCTTTGCACGTGTGGAGAGGCTGCCCAGAAATCTGTACCCAATCATGCGAGGAGAGAGAGATGTGTGAGAAGTGAAGTGTGTCCAAATGAAGAGGAGCCATCATGTGTTTATATGCAAACGTAGAGGATGAATAGATGTGACTGTTGGGCTTCTGAGCCTACATGAGTTTGTTGGCCGACCTTGACATTTGTCCATAATCAAAATAAATTCATAACTTCATTTGTACATGTCATAATGGGATGATCTTTAGATCAATCCTACACCTCTTGGAGAGAGGAATCCAAGAAAAATATCAGTTGTCATAAGTAAGATGACCCATGTGGATTTTAGCCCTAGTTGCCAATTTTAACACTCCTTCTCAACTCCATTTTCCAATATGTACCATCTCTGCCATCCATGCACTGCTCTGCTCTGCTCTGCACTGCTGAACTATGAAGAAGAAAAAGTGATCGAGAATGTATCATACCATTCTCTACTGACCCAAAGTCAGTCTCAATCAAAAGAGAGTCTCTCATACCACTCTTACTGACCCGGAATCAGTTTCCATTGATCCCAGATCAATATTGGACATCCTAGCATAGGTTGTACAGCAGTACACGATGTGTCGATCGGTAGTACTATGGTCCCTATCCTCATTTCTCTACTCATTGGCCAGATGAGAGGTACTTCCCATGAGTCCTAGATTGCATGGGTAGGATGTCTCGGCAAGAGAAGGATGAACCACTCGTCCTGCTCACATGTCGCCAAAGGGTATCACAGGGGGAGGATGAACCACTCACCATGTACACAACAAACTACTGGGGGAAGGCTGAACCACTCACCCTATGGTTGCTCACCGCTCTAAGAAGTACCCCAAGCCCCCCGGAGCTCCTACAACTCAATGTCCCTCTTGGAGAGAGGAATCCAATAAAAATATCAGCTGTCATAAATAAGATGACCCATGTGGAGTTTGGCCCTAGTTTCCAATTTTAACACTCCCTCTCAACTCCATTTGCCAATCTGTACCATCTCTGCCATCCATGCACTGCTCTGCTGAACTATGAAGAAGAAAAAGTGATCGAGAATGTATCATACCATTCTCTACTGACCCGAAGTTAGTTCCAATCAAAAGAGAGTGTCTCATACCACTCGTATTGACCCGAAGTCAGCTCCCATTGATCCCAGATCAATATCGGATATCCTAGCATAGGGAGTACGATAGTACATGATGCGTCCATCGCTAGTACCATGGTCCCTATCCTCATTTCCCTACTCATTGGCCAGATGAGAGGTACTTCCCATGAGTACAAGACTGCATGGGTAGGATGTCTTGGCAGGAGAAGGATGAACATCTCGTCCTACTCACATGTCGCTAAGGGGTATCACAGGGGAAGGATGAACCACTCACCCTGTACACAACAAACTACTAGGGGAAGGTTGAACCACTCACCCTATACCACTCCAAGAAGTACCCCAAGCCCCCCTGAGCTCCCAGAGCTCAATGTCCATCTCATACAGGACCGTCATAAGAGGGTCTCTCCATGACTCCAAGTCGTTCTCGAAAGGCCAAGAATTTGACCTTTATAACGACCAAAAGTTGTATACACAACAAAATATTTAAAATACTTCTTAGACAAAGACATCCATCATAGGATAGTAATTGTAAATTATATATTGTATAAAAGTATGAATGTAGGATGAGTACAATTGAGAATGAGGGTCTTGTATATATAGCCAGGTAAGTACCCTTTCACGAACAAGCATGTCTCTAAGATATGCCTTTTCATTATTAACTAACTAACCATTATTTAATTTACTTATTATTTATTATTATATTTATATTATTATGATTATTATTTATTATCTATTTTTACATAATTTATGTTCATAACATTGCCTTCTCCTTCAAAAAGATTTGTCCTCAAAGCTTACTAATGAAGGATCAGATCTCTTCTGTCGTTCGGAATATCTTCTTGTTTCTAAGCTTTTATCTTTGTTGATACAAGACGATATAATGTTCTGAGCGATAGACAGAATTGTCATACTGAAAACGGATCATACCATCCTAGATTAATCTTCTGGGGAATCTTCTAATCCTTGGAGATATGTGCTGAATAGTTATCGTATGACCGAATTAAGCTCACTTCAATATTCTTCAGAACATAAGTTTGGTTACGTTCTGCGTGATATAGATATGTAGATTGATTAAGGTGTCTACTCTTCTGATTCGGATGTAGATAAGGAATTTTTCTTGTTTGAACTTCCTTAAATGTTTCTATGGCAGTTTCCTGATTTCCATCAAGCATTGTTGTTGTTGACTTAACTACTGAATCCTTATTTGGGGTGTCCTCTATTGAACGACAACCTCGGAGTACGTTTTTTACTTCAATAGGGTTTGGATTTCCCTGAACTGCGATATTAGTGGTAATGATGTTTGTTTCTTCAATTTGGACTGCTACATCTGGAGATTTTGATGCTTCCTTTGTGACAAGTTCTTTGAATCTATTCGTCAATGATTTCTTTTCGTCCTTAAGTTTTTTAATCTGTTTGAACAGATTTTGTTTATGATTTTTGAGACGTAAGCATTCCTCATTCTCTGAGTCAACTTTATTTTGGCCTTCATGCTTCTCGTTTTTTAAACACTTGATTTGTTCTACTAATGTTTGGTTAAGGCGCTCTAAATGTAAATTTTGTTCTTCTTGTTCTAATAAACGCTCCTTGAGTTCCTTCTTTGATGCTTTAACTTTCTTGACTTGTTCGAGTAGTTTTTCTTGGTGATCTCTGAGATGCGAAATTTCTTTGTCTTTACTGCAGATGACATCTTCAAACTCTTTTTGCTTCTTTGATATAGTTTTTTTGTTATCTTGAAACATCAAGTCTGAGATATCCTCAAGGTCCTTTAATGAAGATTTTATTGATTTTGATTTACTTGTTAAGTCTCTAAACATGAACATCTTCCTTTATAAGGAAATGTCAAAACTTGTTTCTCTATGTTTAACATGAATGTACCCAAATCCTTAAACCAGGGTTGACAGAGTATGATGTCAATCTTTTTATCCGTCCTTACAACATGAAATTCAAATATGTATTCATAATGACCTTTTGTCACTTGTAGATCACTAATTTTATACTCTTTTTGGTCAAAAATATTTTTCTTTACACCAATGCTTAGCTCTGGAATTAATAGTTGATTTGTCAAGTTAACATTGATATGATTTTTATCGTTGCTTGGGCTGATGGCAACATTAACTTCTCTTCCTTGGATACTTCCTTTTAATGTAATTACTTTGTCATCTATAACTGAAAGACCATTATAGGAAAACCTTTCTTCCTTCATCATTTTAGGAATGAGCTCCATCATTTTTTGTCACAATAATTGATCCCATTTTGTTTTGTCGAAATGACTTTAGGTATATAAAGTTCCTTTGGACTTTACTTCAAGCCTCCTTTAAATATGTCTTTTTAATATATATATTTTTTTATAATTCTTCAAAAATCTTTTAATCCAATTTCCTATTATCCTTAATTTTTCAAAACTCCTTTGTATTCTTTTTATATATTTCTACTTACGTTTTTTCCTTTTGTACTTTAAAAAGAATATTTAAATATTGTTTCAATTGGCTTCTTTTAAATATCTTATTATCCTTTGTATTTATTTTTTAAATTTCATAGAACTCCTTAAACTTTAATTCAACTTCACTTTAACCTAATCTCTTAACTGAATAATACCTTCTTAATAATACCCGCTTTGTACTTATATATATTTTCAATAATTTTATAACTTAACTTTTCTTTAAATACCATGGACAATTACCATGGTTTCTAAAACCTCAGTTAATGTTCTCCACCTAAAAAGTAAAACTTACCATTCACATAAAGAGATTTTATATTCCTTTTGATTTTCTTTTACTTTTAAAATACCATGGGCAATTACCATGGGTTTCTAAAACCAGGGGCTTGTAAACCACTTCAAGATAATATTATTTACTCTTCCACCTAAAAAGTAAAACTGACCATTCACATAAAGAGATTTTATATTCCTTTTGTTTTTCTTTTACTTTTAAAATACCATGGGTTTCCTAAAAAGTAAAACTTACCATACACATAAAGAGATTTATATTCCTTTTGTTTTTCTTTTACTTTTAAAATACCATGGGCAATAACCATGGCTTTCTAAAACCACAGGAATCAAGATAATATTATTTACTCTTCCTTCTCTTACGTATAGTTTTAAATATATTTGGAAAGATTCCCTCTGAACCTTATCATGCATTTTTTATCAATAATGTAGAACCTTTTTATATATATGAACGTTCTCCGTCAAAATTTACATTATTATTATTATTGAATGGCCAAATGCTTGATAATGAAATGGAGAAACCCAAAATTTACATTATTATTATTATTGAATGGCCAAATGCTTGATAGTGAAATGGAGAAACTCCAAAAAAATTGTAGCGAAACGCTTCAATGACAACAATATTGATGATTTGACAGTCAAAGACCTAGATCGGAGAACACTGCTCTGTGCAGCGGTTGAGCATCCAAAGGATCGAACAACTTTGATACCAAGCTTCAACGACAACAATGTTGATGAATTTGACGGTTCTGAGAACACTGCTCTGTGCAGCGGTTGAGCGACCAAAGGGTCGAACAACTCCAATACCAATTTAACGAAGTCATATACGCAACAGAAATATTTAAAATACTTCGTAGACAAAGACATCCATCATAGGATAGTAATTGTAAATTATATATTGTATAAAAGTATGAATGTAGGATGAGTACAATTGAGAATGAGGGTCTTGTATCCCCTTTCACGAACTAACCATTATTTAACTAATTAACTAACTAACCATTATTTAATTTACTTATTATTCATTATTATATTTATATTATTATGATCTACCTACTCATCAATCCCAATGTGAGGGATCCTTATTGCTCCTCGTTGTACCTGCTCATCAGTCCCAATGTGATGGAGCCTTATTGCTCCTCGTTGTACCATATCTCGGATAAAGTGGTACCTGAGATCTATATGCTTGGAGCGATCATAAAACACAGGATTCTTTGATAATCAAATTCCACTCTGGTTGTCGCAGAAGATCACGATGGTATCCAGCACATGTCCAAACAGCTCACTAAAGAGATTCCTCAACCAGATAGCTTCACAAGACATACTAGCATCTATGTATTCAGCTTCGGCGGCGCTCAAGGAAACCAATTTCTGCTTCCTGCTCATCCAGGATATCAAAGCAGAACCCAAAGAAAAACAGCATCCATAAGTGCTCTTGCGATCCACCACACTGCCAGCCCAATCAGCGTTAGAATAACCATGCAGCCTCACATTTCCGACAGTGTATCTCAGTCCATGAGTGATTATACCCCAAATATCTCTCAGAAGATTCTTGGCGGCAATCCAATGTATATGATGAGGCTCAACCATGTATGGGCTCAATGTGTTAACTGCAAAACATGTCCGGACAGGAGTTCACCAAGAAGCATTTCCCAACTCAGGTCCAACAACACTGCCACATAACTTTTTAAAGTTAAGTTCCATCAAAGTAGTCACGGGCTTGCAGTCCACCATCCCAAATCTTTCCAATATCTTCACAACATATTTTCCTTGAGAGAGGAAATTTCACCTGGCTTTTTCCAGACCTCCAACCCTAGGAAATAGTGCATCAGTCCTAGGTCCTTCATCTAAAATTCAGAAGCCAATACCCTCTTACATTTGTGAATGAGAGGGTCTGCACCTGTCAGAAAGAGGTTGTCCACATAAAGTAAAAGTTCAAATTGGCTTCACTTCTAGTGAATCCCAGCTTCATCAAATACCTATCGATCCTCTCATACCAAGCCCGGGGTGCTTGCTTCAATCCATATAGATCTTTCTTCAACCTACATACATGAGATTCGCGATCATGAACTTCAAACCCCTTGGGTTGTTCCACATAGACTTCTTCTTTGATTGAACCATACAAGAAGGCGGTCTTGACATCCATCTGATGTAGATTCCATCCTTGCGAGGCAACAAGCGCTATGATCGAGCGGATGATGGTGTATCGGGGAACAAGTGCAAATATCTTATCGTAATCTACGCCTTCCTTTTGAGAGAAGCCTCGAGCAACAAAGCGAGCCTTGAACTTTTCTGCACTTCCATCAACTCCATGCTTAATTTTGTAGAGCCACTTAGAAGTGACAACTAATTTGTCCTAGGGTCTAGGAACCACCTCCCAGACATCATTCTGCATAATTGACTCATATTCTTCATTCATAACATCCTTCCATACTTGTTGCTTCACGGCTTCTTTGAATGATGAAGGCTCATTTTGATTGATAGTGCTCATGGCAGTCAAATATTCTTTGGTACCTGTTCGGCTTCTTGCTTTCATGGAAAGTCCCCCTTGGTGCAATGTACCTCTCAGCATCTTCGAGAGTTTCCCTAAGCCATGAGGGTCTCCTCTTGGAGGAAGAAGGCTCACGAGGAATTGGATCAATAGGATCCATAGGTTCATCAACATCAGGCATCGTTTCGTCCTCTTTTTCACCCTAATTTCCTATGTCAGCTTCTTTGTCCTTCCTTAGGATAGGAAGGTTGTTGATCTTCCTGAGGGCCATATCTTCATCGAAGGTGACATCATGACTTATCTCAACTTCCTTTTGACCAGCCACATAAATTCTATATCCCTCAGAATTTTCACTATAGGTCACAAAGATTCCTTTCTTGCCAGATGCACCCAATATGCTTCTTTTCTCTTTCGGCGCATGAAAATATACAGGGCTTCCAAATATTCTAAAATGAGAGACATCGAGTTTCTTACCAGTGAACATTTCTTTGAAAGTCTTGGAGTCCAATGCTCGATGAGGGCATCGGTTTTGAACATACATGGCAATATTTGCAGCTTCACCCCATAGAAACTTCAAAAGGCCTTGATCATGAAGCATGGCACGAATAGCTTCTACAATAGAGCGACTCTTCCTTTCAGCCACACCATTCTGCTCGAGAGTATATGGCGTTGTAGTCTCCCTCTTAATGCCAGCTTCTCTGCAATAATATTGGAATTCATTGGATTCATACTCGATCCCATTATCAGTCCTCAAAATCTTGATTTTCTTCCCGGATTGATTTTCAATCAAGGCTTTGAAATGTCGGAACCAGGTGAACACTTCATCCTTCTTCTTCAAGAAGTAGATCCAAGTCTTGCGAGAATAATCATCCACAAAGGTTAGATAATATAAGTGTCCTCCCAAGGAGTTTACAGGCATCATACCAGATATGTCGAAGTTGATCAATTGCAATATGTTTGTGGTCTTGCTATTACTTGAGGGGAATGCTCCGCTTGTAAGTTTTCCTTCGGCACATCCCGAGCATACACCTTCATGCTCTACTTTGAACTCAGGCATACCTGTCACCATCTGTCTCACATCAGGTAGGGCCTTATAATGAATATGGGCGAACCTCCGGTGCCATAGTTCACATTGTAGAGATGTGTCGCAAGACATGGCTCCTAATGGACTTCCTCCAACTTGATACAAACTGTCAACTCTGAACCCAAGAGTAAAAGCATCCTTGAAAATTCTTTTCCAAACACGTACCTTTCCATCGATAAAAGAAACCTTGAATCCTTTATCTTCCATTGCTGAAATGGACACCAAGTTCTTCTTGAGATCGGGTACATATAGTACTTGCAAACGAATAGTGTTACCTTGATTCAATTGAAGGGTAACATTCCTTACTCCCCTCACGGGATAGGTGGCATCGCCTCCAAGGATGGTCTCCAAATCTGTCTCCTTTTCTATAAGAATAGAGAGGGCTTCCTTGTATTTGGCGAAGTGCCTTCAGGCACCACTATCAATCAACCAATTTCCCAAAGTGTCCGGAGGAGAGGCAGAGGAGAGGGTCAATAAGACAGTACTTTTTTTGCTTATTGTTAACAAAATTGGATTCATCATACTTGGAGTTCCTTGATTTCTTGGATTCATCTTTGGTGATTGCTCTTTCACTCTTGTTTGGGCTATGTCTTCTCCTCAGCTCTGATACCATGTTAATTTTAGACAACAATGGTATGTTCTATGCTTTAGAGCAATTTTACCTCAATTTCTTTAAGAGCCCAATATCAATTTTAGTTTAGAAATCACATAAACATGTAAGTAAAATGTTGATAGAACATGAACACAAACAGTAGAAGACAAGCCATGACAAGAGGATACAAGATGTGGCACCAGCCAGGGACAAACCCCAATGGGGGGAAACCCTTGATCAAATCTTCTTTTAGTCTTCAATAGTTCAACAAAGAGAGATAGTACAATTTACAAATTCTGGTAATTTATAACAGTAGCAAAAGAGCCCTAACCAGAAAATTCAATGTTGGTCAACAGGGCAAGTTTCTTCCTCAATTCAGCTTGGTCAAACCCAATCAACTCGACCTCCAACAGTCCTCTAAATCAGCCCAAAATAGTCCTGAAAATCAAAATCAAACATGGTCAACGCAGAAGTCAAACCTGTGGTCAATTCTCTGCAGTTGACGTTGGTCAAACAGTACGGAATGCCTCGATTTCTGTGCCCAAACATAAATTTCCCTCACAAAAACGCAGTCAAATAGGTCAATGTTGGCTAGTCAACGCTAGTCAAAACCCTTCCTAAAATTCAGTCAACGCTCGTTAACGCCCAAAACAGAAAATGACTATCTTCTTCTTCGCATGTGTGGAGAGGCTACCCAACAATCCGTACCGAATCATGTGAGCAGAGAGAGATGTGTGAGAAGTGAAGTGTGTCCAAATGAGGAGGAGGCATCATGTATTTATAGGCAAATGTTGAGGATGAATAGACTTGATTGTTGGGCTTCTATGCCTACATGAGTTTGTTGGTCGACCTTGACAATTTGTCCATAATCAAAATAAATTCATAACTTCATTTGTGCATGTCTGAATGGGATGATCTTTAGATCAATCCTACACCTCTCAGAGAGAGGAATCCAAGAAAAATATCAGTTGTCATAAATAAGATGACCCATGTGGAGTTTGGCCCTAGTTTCCAATTTTAACAACCTTGGACAATGAAATCAAGGAGATGGTCTTGCGGTAGCTTCCAGGTAACTAAAGTATGTAGTCAAGAGGTACGTGCATAAAAGGTCTAACGTAAATTGTTTTAGGGTTTTGTGACATGGTTGATTTTTAGGGTTTGTAGTCTTGTAGTCTTCATCTTATTGAAGGATATTGGTATCTATGGATTGTAAATCCTAGATGGTATTTGGAAACCATGTTTGTATAGAAACCCTAACTCTTATCTGATTGTTCCCTCATAGAAACCCTAACTTTTGATTACTAGGGTTTCTAGGTAGTCTAAACTCTAGGGTATATATGGTAAACCCTAGTATGGATAGATGTGGATGATAATATGGGTAAGACATCATGTCCCTAAGAGATGATTAGGGTTTGTATTTGAAAAACCCTAAGAATTCATCCTCTAATATTACATGGAAACCCTAGATCGATAATTTGGCATCATGCTATTGTACTTGTATTTTGCTTGGTTGTACTTGTCGATGAATTTTGCAGGTGCATAATGAAGGAAGCAAAATAAGAAGGATGCCTAAGCAAAGAAAATCTTTTGCTTTGGAAAGCATGATGGAAGGAGGTTACTGTAAGGACCTTGGAAGTATTCAAATTATCAAGTTCATTAAAGGAGTAAGCATGCATCATTATATTTTTTATTTAGAATGGCATTATGTGATGGTAGCACATTAGAATCTACTTGGTAGGATTGCTTAATAAGAATCAAGCTAGTCTTGTAAAAAGGTTTGAGATCAACTTGCATATGGATCATCCACTTAATGTCTAACATTATGTTAGAAGATGTCATTTTGCTAAGGTGGATCCTCAAGATCCTATAAGAACTCTCACCTTGGAGGTTCTTGGAAGAAGCATCATGACAATTCGCTTTAAGGATGATGGGTTGCAGTTGGCCAAGTTGAAATCTCATAAAGAAAGAGATCTATTTCTCTTTAAACATGAGATGCTAATTCATTTAAGGTCGAATATCTAGATGATTGTATGAAAGAATAGAAATGTATATTTGGAACAACTTTTGGGTAGGACTCATATAAATCCTGGAAGAAAAGTTAGTCATGAAGATGCCTGGGAAGATGTAATTGATTTACTCTAAAAGAATGAAAAGTTGAAGACTTTCTCACTAGAATTTATATATTCAACATAATCTCCGAATGAAAATGGCTAATCAAGTTGGATCCTTGGGCACTCTGATGCATGAAGGTAGACTTGTGTGGAGATGGTCTATGAGGATGTTGATCCTTTATTGAGAAGGTCGTCATGATGAGGTATATTTTTTGTTAATGTCTATTATTGGTTATCTGGTTAACATGTTGTTTTGCTACTCGGAGGATTGTTGCAGGTATTCATGATAACAGTTGAGGCAAGTTCAATTGTGGATGGAATACTTGAAGAATGTTGAGAGAAGCTCAATCATTGAAACCTGGCTACTATGAAGATCAATATGTGCTCATCCTAGGATTGAAAGGTAGCAATGCAAAAATATAACCTGAAGGTCAAAGTTCGTACTACGAGAAGGAAGATCACTTTCGTAAGAAAGCTATGATCAACTTGAAGTCTAGAAAGGCTCGAAAGAATGCTTTCATTGATGAAGACGAGACAAAAGTGATATGCAAGATGGATGACCTAGAACCTTTTGTAAAAAATATGGCTTCATGACCTGTGATACCAAGAAATGAAGCATGCTCATATAATCAGATGAGGAGGAAAGGAATCATGCAAGCTTTGAGGAACTGATACCGGAATGAAAGGAAACTAAGAGAACTTGTGGAAGTCTGGAATCTCCTCTAGATTCAAGAGGGAGATTAAGGAGTCTCCTTGAATAGGAGTTGGATATCCTCCCTATTTGAGAGGGAGTGATGGTGGATAGTTCTTAACCCTATGTGTCATACACTAGACCGGAACTAACAACCACAAGTCTCACTGAACCATAAGGTAAGAATGGTGTCTAGAGGATTGGATAAGCATCTAAGACTAGTACTCCTTGAGGATTGGAAATCTAAGATAGGAAGTAGTCTCGTGAACTGACACTCTTTGAGAATATAACAGGTATCCAAGATAAGAGTGGGTGAAGATGGCCAATATTCTTTGAGGATTCACGGCCTGGAATCCAAGATAAGAATATAGTCCTAAAAGGACATACCTTGTGGACTTCCAGATGAGTATGTGCCTTATAGAGGTGGTGCGGTATCACACATGTCTACTTAGGTCTCATAGACAATGTTGATCGATCATAATGTTGATGCTTACAAGATGGCTTATCAATCAAATTCTTCTCATGAGAAATTTTCAAAGGGAGTATTGTCCTTGTACTAGTTGGACAACTATGAATACCTACCTAGTTAAGAGGGAATGTTGAAGAATGTAACTAGTTTCGGTCTTCATAATTGTCATTTGTCTCATGTAATGATGTAATCTCTATGTATTGATCAAAAGAAGAAAGAAAATGCAAAAGAAAATTATTTATAAAGCATGGGTTTCATGCTTGGGTCAATGGTCAATAGGTCAAAGCATCCATTGTATGATTATAGGTTATGGCGTAAGTCAAAAGTCATCATTACATTGTAAAGGAGCCCTTCAAGCATTTGTATAGGAGAAAGAAAAATATTATTGAGTTTTAGAAGAGTCTAGATACTCCAAAGGAAACAAGTTAGCCAACATTTAGAGTCAACCTTATGTAGGCTCAAGGAGCCACACGAAACGCTATAAAAAGGATGATTTTGCTCTTCGATTGGGCAGAGGTGAAGCTTGCATATATGAGTTTAGGGTCTGCAGTTTAGAGGAGCGAAAGTCAGTAGTCAAGGGCATGTGAAGGTGGAAGGATTTGTCTTTTGAAGGGACCTAGGGTTACCTCAGGTCCAAGATGACTAAAATTCCATGTTCATGGAAAATTCCTAGATCGCTGCTCTTGGATATCTCTTGGGTTGTTTGGCAAGTTATCTTCTATTTTTGGAGGAAGCTAAGGGTCTAGTTTTTGGGTCATGGAAGTTTCCTTTGAAATTGATTGTTTAAGAAGAAGTTTTCGTGGCGTTTTCCCCTTGGAGGGGTTCTGCCCTAGCTTGGAGCCTATATCGTGTGTTCATGTGATCTTTGTGAAAATTCCCGAATCTAACACATCAAAAACCCTATTGCAATTACTAGTTTACAATCTCCTACTTGTTCTTTACATTAACAAGTTATTTAATTGCATAAACATTGAAGTAAACACTATTGTAGCCTTCACAAATATACAGATCATGCACTGAAATAAACTGAGACAATAACACAAGGGACACCATTATTTTTGGACAATCGTCCCCGGAAAAACCCAATGCAGGAAAACTGGTGCAGCAGATATGAGGGTTTCATTATTGATCAAATTTAGTGAATACAACTAGAGTGCCAGAAATGGCTCACCCAACAAAGAATCTCCTCAGCAGTAGTACCTCTATCCAGAGACAAAGATTCTGGCAAATCAGCAATCAGATGATCAAACCCCACAGTGACTCTGGTTGTTCCCTATGCTGGATAGCGAAAGCTGCTCCAAGCACTACTCAGGAACTGTGTCACTCTTCCAGGAGTTGCGTCACCCTCTCCTGGCTCATAGTCTTTTGATCTACTCTCAGTCTGCCCCACAGAATCTCCCCAACACTACCTCTAAGGCCCAGCGTCAGCCTCTACAGCCTCTGCATCACCTGTGTCAGCCTTCTGCATCCTCTGCATCATCTCTACGACCTTTGCGTCAGCCCTTTCAGGGTCTGCGTTGTCTCTCTCGGCACTAGTTGCCTCTCTGCCATGTATTCTTCAGCCTCGGATGAAAATCCATTGTTGAACTGCCCCTCGCTGCAACTCTGATCACTAACTTGATTTCCTCAGCAAACTCTGCCCCAGAAAATCGAATTCTTGATCTCTCTTGGTGTGTCTCCAACTGACCCTTAAACCTCCTCTTATACTTTTCCTGTTGATGAATCAACATCCGAGATTAAGTCCCTAATCAACAACTAAGATTAGAACAGGCTTGATCCTCGTCACTTAGAACTTTCTCAACCATATTTTATTAATACACATTAATGTTTTTATTTCCTAAGTTTAGACTTAGGAACCCATTAAAAATATTAATTATTTTAATAACTACTCATCTGGGTGGAATTTTTCCAAACAATTTCTGGGTCTTGGAGATCTCATGTGCCTTAGCCTCTCCACCAATTTTCAAGGCTAGAGCACATCCGATGCTACCCAAAATTAACACTTCCTCTTAGCTAGGAATGTCCTCTAACAATGCTTCACCATAGAAGCATCACACTAATCCTCCGCATCGGTCCTCTCTGTGTTGATGCTTGGCCTGCTGCCCCACATCCACTACATTGTTGCTTCATGTACTGGTGCCCACGACACTGCCACTGCTCCATCTGTATTGCAGCTCCCTCTCAAAATGTTGTATCATGTTGCCCATAGCTCTACCACTACTAACTGTTGCACTGCAACTTAGTTACCGAGAAGTAACTGACTACACCCAAACACTGACATCTCAGTCAATCTGGAAGTCTCGTGATACTGAAGCTACCTCTGTTGTTATCTTGTGCTCCCTCCGTTGCCACTGCGTTGTTGCATACACCTATGTGCCTCTTGCACTGTTGCAACCTCTACTATGCTACTACAGACTTTTGCACTCTAGCACTGCCTTTCCACTCCATCACACCTTGCTCCACCCGACACTTGTCATCATGCTACTGTCGTTAAGGGCTCTCGTAACCGAATGTGATCCAAGAGTTTGGGCACCTCAAGGAACCTGCCCCTATTATGTAGTCCCCT
Organism: Pinus tabuliformis; assembly: GCA_031772625.1. Classification (NCBI taxonomy): domain Eukaryota; kingdom Viridiplantae; phylum Streptophyta; class Pinopsida; order Pinales; family Pinaceae; genus Pinus; species Pinus tabuliformis. The sequence continues at coordinate 868,925,778 of CM062813.1, read as the reverse complement.
TGACTACAGCTCTATGTCTCCCCACCTCTTCTCTAGAGGTGCATGAGCACTCATGGCACAAACATCATCAGTCTCGACATCCTTCTCCACCTTTATTGGTGCATCCTTTGAGTTGAAAGCTTCTCCCTTGCCTTTCTTCCTAAGACAATGAAAGGCATAATGTCCCATCTCCCCACAGTTGAAGCACTTGACCTTGGAGATGTTTTTCTTCTTCCTTTTTTGTACCCCCTATTGTCCCGCTGATGCGCAAGCTGCATCCTCCTCCTCCTTGATTCGAACTCCCTTACTGCTACTCCCTACCTTGGTCAATCTCCTGAGCTCTTCTTGTCAAAGAGCTTCCCACATCTCCTCCCAACAGGGGAGAGTTGCTCCGCCCAAAATGCTTTGGACAAATGTCTCCCACTCCCAAGAGACTGCATTCAGGGCAGTCCTGACCATGAACTCTGGATCCGGTGTAGACCCCACGGAAGTAAGCTAGTCCTGAATCCCTTGCAACCTGAGAAGGAAGGGATCTATCTCCTCTCCTTTCTGCATCTGATATGACCTCAGATGATTCTCCAATAACATCTTCCGCTGCACGGACGAGCCCTAGTATAAGGTAATCAGGGTCTACCACATCTCCCTAACTGTGTTTTTCTCAGTGATATGTGGTATTATATGATCCTTGACCCCGTCTAGGATCATGCATTTCGCCTTCGCCTAGGCCTCCTCATACTTCTCATTTGCATCAAGGTCAACTGGGACAGCTATTGTTCTCAAGGCATAGTACTTGATGCGATGTTTAACCAAGATTGCCATGATCGCCTTCCAGATAACAAAATTGGAAGCCCCGTACAATTTGTCCTAATCCCTCAATCTGTTCACTGCCATCTTTGCTCCTCTTCTCTAGACTCCCTCTGAGTCCTGATTTCCCTCTCAGAAATCCTCCGCCCAACTATCGAATCACTCCTCTCCAATCCTTCTTTGTTGCTACAACCCGGATCTTTATGTCTTGGCTAGAAATCTGTCAAGGTAGTGCTTCCCTCTACCTTGATTCAGTCTCCTTAGACATTGTTCTGCACCAACAGAAACAGCGTCCCACCAGCTCCTCAAGTCAAAATCTGCATAGCTCCCTTAGCCCCGACAACTCGAAGAATCTCAGCCCTTCAAGCTTTGTGCAATCTCTGTGTAGGTTGAATCTGCTCCTCCCGACCAACTACGTCAGTCCTTCTTCGCTCAAAAAGATAACGTGGCTCTGCGTGAGCCTGATCTGCCCTCCTCTGCCTCTATGATGGCCCTAATGGCTGACACAGCTACTGCATCTTCCTCTCCCGACTCAGAATGTTGACGCAGGCACTGTGAGCCTCTACATCACACTCTCTGCACTGCATCACTCCTCTTGCCTCTTCAACTCTGGAACAGTGTTGTCTCTCAAGACAGCTGCTTCTCTGCTGCAAATTCTCAAATTGTCTCTGCTAGTGTCTTCAATCACCTATGATCTGCAATCCTTTTGACACCATGTGAAAAATCCTAAATCTAGCACATCAGAAACCCCTACTGCAATCATTGGTTTACAATCTCTTACTTGTTCTTTACATTAACAAGTTATTTAATTGCATAAGCATCGAAGTAAACACTATTGCATCCTTCACAAATATACAAATCATGCACTGAAATAAACTGAGACAATAACACAAGGGACACCGTTATTTTTGGACAATCGTCCCCGAAAAAACCCAATGCGGGAAAACCAATGCAGTAGATATGAAGGATTTATTATTAAGCAGATTTCGTGAATACAACTAGGGTGCCAGAAATGGCTCACCCAACAGAGAATTTCCTCAGCAGTAGTACCTCTATCCGGAGACAAATATTCCACAAAACAGCAATCGAATGATTAAACCCCACAATGGCTCTAGTTGTTCCCTATGCTGGATAGCGAACGCTGCTCCAAGCACTGCTCAGGAACTGTGTCACTCTTCCAGGAGCCACGTCACCCTCTCCCAACTCAGAATCTGCTAATCTACCCTCAGTCTGTGCCACATAATCTCCCCAACGTCATCCTCTACGGCCTTTGCGTCACCTGCATCAGCCTTCTACATCCTCTGTGTCAGCTCTATGGCCTCTGCGTCAACCCTTCTAGGGCATGCATTGTCTCTCCCAGTGTTGCACTGCCTCTCTGCCATGTATTCTTCAGCCTCGGATGAAAATCCCTAGCTGAACTGCCCCTCGCTGCAACTTTGATCACTAACTCGATTTCCTCAGCAAACCCTGCCCCAGAAAATCAAATTCTTGATCTCTCTTGGTATGTCTCCAACTGACCCTCAAACCTCCTCTTATACTTTCCCTGTTCATGAATCAATGGTCGAGATTAAATCCCAAATCAACGACTAAGATTAGAACTGGCTTGATCCTCGTCACTTAGAACTTTCTCACCCATATTTTATCAATACACATTAATATTTTTATTTTCCTAAGTTTAGACTTAGAAACCCATTAAAAATATTAATTATTTTAATAACTCCTCATCCGGGTGGAATTTCTCCAAACTATTTCTAAGTCTTGGAGATCTCATATGCCTTAGCCTCTCCACCAATTTTCAAGGCTAGAGCACATCCGATGCCTACCCAAAATCAACAATCTTCTGTCATTAGAGAAATTTTGAGGTCTAAAATGGGCCTGAAAACAAAAACATACAACCAAAATCAGCTTTATAAGAACCAATAGGATTCAAGATGATGATGTCAACCATGGGGGATGATTCACCATTTTTGGAGTAAAAAATAAAAGGATTAAAAAAATTAACTAATTAAAAAACTATTTTTTCAACTCGTATTTTCAACTTATCTCCCTATGATTTTACTCAAATTTTGAGTGGAAGCACTTATTGGATGCATAATTCAATTCCTCATACAAGTACCCATGTTGCATACTTTCAATCCACCCTATTACTCGAAAAATGAGAAATACATGAAAAACGTGATTGCAATCACATTTTTCATGTATTTCTCAGTTTTCCCGTAGCAATGTCCATCGAACATATGCAACATGGGTACTCCTTGGATGAGGAATTGAATTATGCATCCAACGAGTGCTCCTGATTGAAATTTGGGTGAAACATGGGAGAGAAGTTGTAAATACAAGTTGAAAAAGTAGTTTTTTTCTTTTTTCCCTCTAAAATTTGATGATGTAATCTAACCTTATTTTATTATTTCCACTATTATTTTATAATATTCCTTAAGAGGCCCATTTTAGACCTCAAAATTTCTCTAATGTGTTTTGGCATTTATTTGATGATGAAAAACATAACCATAAGAATCAAATAAGAACTAATATCACAAGTAAATGTCATGTATGGATAATGATAAAGTATAACTTAAGATGTTTCCTTTCTTGATTTTCCAACACCTTTCAGTGTTTGCTTGCAGCAGCAGCAACAGTAATTTTCTAGGCACAACGTTTGGACAGATGGGCCTTTTTCAGTTGGATTTTGCTTAGATATTCACCTGGGTATTGCATGCTTGCAGTAACAAGCCTAGGTTCGATTATTCTACTCTATTGTACTCAACTCCAAGAAATTTTTATAAAATGGCTTAGATTTGTTGCTACTATTCTATGGTTTATTGATCTATTTCTACTTGTATAAAAATTGTGCTTGCACGGTTGTATTTTCTTGTTGTAGGTTAGTGCATGTTTTTGGTATTCATTGTATTTCCTAGTTTGGGATATTAAGTGGTATCAGAACATGTTCTTGGCCAGCTATGGGCACAAGAGCAGTTGATGTCTAGACTTTTTGGTGGACTAGTCTACTGTACTAGAGACAAAGGCAGAGGTAGAGGAAGAGGGTAGAAGAGAGGAGAAGAGCTTGACCATTTCTCTAATACAAAGCTTGACAACGCCAGAATACAGATGGAGGGTCAGGATGGAAATGCAGGAAACGAACAGCCTAGGCAAGGAGGGTAGACAACGTTGTTGAGGGTAAATTAGCAAATGTTGAGGCAAGGTCAATTAATGATGGACATGATGCAACAAATGATGGGCCTTCAAGTTCAGAACCAGCCTGAGCATGAGCACAATGGTGATGGAGGTTCCTGAGCGGGAGGTGGAAGCCATCACACAAATAAGCGACCATTCTAGCCGCCCATACTCCTACATGTGGCCAGGCTAGTCGTCCCACTATGCCACAGTTCATGGATGAGTCGAAGAGAGAGACGGAACCAGATCCTGTTACAGATTTGGTGCATTATGTGGAGATGGGGATTGATGAGTATGAGGGGTTAGACCCTAGGATTCAGTGTGCCATGTCGAGTTTATTCAGGATAGTTGAACCATGAGGTACAGAAGGTCACATGGAAGGTCACACTTCCGCACTTTGATGGATCATCCATGAGCTCAGCTAGAGCGTGAGTCCATAAGCTAGACACTTATCGCCTTCTAAACCCCATGCAAGAGACTAATGTTATTCGGTTTGCCACCTTGCATTTGGAGGGAGATGCACAGGAGTGGTGGTACCATGGCTTGATCACTCTTGGTTCAAAGGTTTGATAGGAAGGATCCAAGGTTTCACTTCAAGGAGTTGGAACATTTGAGATAGATTGGTAATCTTGAGGCATATATAGCAGAGTTCCAGCTATTGGTTGTGATGGTTACAGATATTTCAGAGACGCGGTTGATCATGTTGTTCATTGAGGGGCTAATTGATCCCCTACGGGATTGGGTGAGGGCCTATACGCCTACAACATTGCAGGATGCCAACTCTAGAGCCAAAGACATGATTGATGCCTTGCCCAAGACCACAGCCCCTATACCTACCAAACACACTGCACCCCAAGGTGGACGATACACCAGAGAAGTACATAGAGATGTTGGGCGTGGGCAGCTTGATGATGAGACTAGGAGGGACCTCTAGAGGAGGAAGTTGTGCTTCACGTGCCAGGAGCCATGGGCACCAGGGCACAAGTGCACCAAGGGCAAGGCCCATTACATTGAGGTGTATTCAGATAGCGAGCCCAATGATGAGATGGAGCAGGAGTTTGACACAAGAGATGGAGGACCCCAGACCATGGGAGGTGGACCACCACCACTGCAGGGAGGAGGGTCACTTGTGCCTATTGGAGGAGTCATAGCTTCACTTCGGGGAGTTCTGAAGTATCTGACACTGCGGATCAAGGGCATAGTGTAGGGACAACGCGTTTCAGTGCTAGTAGATAATGGGGCAACCCACAATTTTATTTACGCTCAGATGGTGGAGCGAAGAGGCATACCCACGAAGAATTTTTGACAGCAGGACATGGAGGAGCCTTTGCAACACTTGGAGGAGGTCTTGCATATCTTGGACGAGAAATAGCTATGCGAGGATATCCAAGTGTGAGTTTGGTTTGACAGAGATGTTATATTTGGGACATGTGATTGGAGAGGATGGAATAAGGGTCCATCAGGAGAAGATCATAACTATTTTGGATTGGCCTACACCCAGGGATGTGACGGAGTTGCAGGGTTTCTTGGGCATAGCACTAACTATAGGTGGTTTGTGAAGGGATTTTCACAGTTAGCAACCCCCCTAACAGACTTGACGAAGAAGGGAGTGTTTGAGTGGACAGATGTGTGGCACTGGAGGCTTTTGAGTGCCTCAAGAGAGTGATGAGCAACTATCCGGTTTTGGCTTTACCAAATTTTTCACGGCCCTTTGTATTGGAGTGTGATGCATCTGGAGAGGGTATTGGAGCAGTGTTGACACAGGGAGGCCACCCGATTGCATTTGAGAGTTAGAAGCTATAGCCACATGAGAGATTGTATTCTATCTATGATAAGGAGATGTTGGCCATAATGCATGCGTTGGCCAAGTTCCAACAATATTTGGTGGGCAATAGGTTCAAGGTGAAGACTAATCACAACAGTCTTTGATTTTTTTTGGAGCAGAAAGAGCTTCAGGAGAGGTAGCAGTAATGAGTGAATAGATATATGCCTTTGATTTTGAGATTGAGTATGTCAAGGGCAAGCATAATGTGGTAGCAGATGCACTATCTAGGAGGCTCACGACACTCTCACTTATGGACATCACCTAGGATTGGAGGGCGCAGTTGCTAGTAGAGTACTCCAAGGATCGAAAAGCATGCGAGATCTTGGATGGTACTTTTGGGGATGACAGATATCGGGTGATGGATGAGGTCATATATTATAAGGACATGATATATTTGGTACCAGGCTCACAGTTGAGGGAGAATATTTTGCATGCAGCACACAACTCACCTAAAGCAGGCCATCAGGGGTTTTTCAAAACCTATCGGACCATTAGGGAGCATTTTACTTGCAGAGGCCTCAAGAAGGATGTTCCAAGGCATATAGAGGAATGTGATGTTTGTCAGAGGAATAAGGGGGAACAGACATATCCAGTCGGTTTACTCCAGTCGCTTTCGATTCTGGATAGGAAGTGGGAGCGTATCCATGGATTTTATCACTGGACTTCCAGGTGTACAGGGGCGTGATTGCATATAAGTAGTTGTGGACACATTGACCAAGTTTGCTCACTTCTTCGCCATTCCTTCCATATCCTCAGCATCGCATACAATAGAGCTACTTTTTAGAGAGATGTTCAGGTTGCATGGTATTCCCAAGAATATAGTCAATGATCGAGACATCAGATTTATGGGGGCGTTTTGGCAGGAGTTATTCAGACTGGGGGGCACTGAGCTCACTCCTAGTACTAGCTACCATTCCGAGACAGATGGGTAGACAAAGATTGTGAACAAATGGTTGGAGGGATATTTGCGAAATTATGTAATGGGGAAGCAACACACATGGGTGAAGTGGCTTTCACATGGGAGAGTACTGCTACAACACCACTCACCATATGTCCATTGGCATGTCACCATTTCGTGCCCTTTATGGTTACGATGCATTATCATTCGCTAACATGATTTTTGGAGACAGTCGAGCCCCTGGGTAGAGGATTGGATACAAGAGAGTAGGGATATCTTAAGGGCTCTCAAAGACAACCTGCAGATAGTGCAGAACCAATACAAAATGTATGCAGAAAGGTACCATATGGAGAGGCATTTTGAGGTTGGAGCCTTAGTTTTCATGTGTCTCCAACCATACAAACGATCCACATTGAAGCAAAAGGGAGCTGAGAAGCTCAAAACTCATTTTTACGAACCATATATAATGATCAGGGGAGTTGGAGAGGTGGCCTACGAGCTACAGCTTCTACCAAGGGGCAAGGTGCATAATGTGTTCCATGTATCTTGCCTAAAAAGGGACTTGGCACAACAAGTTACAGTTGCAACGAAATTGCTACCCTTGGATGTTGAGGGTCATTTGGTTTTGATACCTGAGACCATATTACAGAAGAGGGAGAGAAGGCTCAGGAATAGGACTATCAAAGAATTTCTTGTAAGGTGGAAAGACCCACCAGAGGAGGATGCTACTTGGAAGGGAGAACAGATTTTATAATATCCAGCATCGCAATTGCTTGAGGACAAGCAACATTTGGGAGGGGAGGACTTTCATGTCCCCAGTTAATAAATTTGCTATGGAAATTCTAGATTTTGTAATTTTGGCGATTAATATAATATTCAATAAATAAAACTTAGGAGAAATAAGTTGTGGAGTCTCAAATTAAATTTTGATAAGAAATAAATGTTGGACTTATTAGGAAAAAAGGGGAAAATTAAAATGATGGTATGTTGTGGGGGTCACTTAAGAAGGGAAATCGAACTCCCTAGGGGAAATTGAACCACATGGAAGAGGTGATAAGCAAGGGGGTCGAATTGGTCGAGACCACAAGGAAGGTTGAGCAGCAATTACAAAAGGAAGGGAAGAGCCTCATTTATGCATCTTCTTGGCATTTCAATTCAGAATTGGAGAGTTTGCTTGAGTTGCTTAGCCAAGCCAACCAATGTTGTTTAGCACAAGGAATTTCCAACTGGAAATTCCAGCTTTTCTTCAAGGGACTTCGAGTGCCACTCTAGGAGAGAGATCGTGGGCATATTTTGGCATCTTCTGTGGGCTTTTTGCAGTGTTTCTTCAACCTGTGCAAGTTGCTAGAGGATGTAGTGGAGGATTTCGTTTGTGCTTGAGGAGCTAGCATATGTTGTCTTCCAGGCTGGCTATTCTGGGAAACAACTCTTTTGAGGACGAGTTGTTTGTGGGAAATTTCTGGGCTAAGAGTGTTGGAGATTTGTGGGCCGAAATTTCTCTTCTTTGGGCCTGCATTGGGGTTTACTAGCTATTCTCTACGCAGGGATTGAACAATAGTGTTATATCGGATATTGAAGTTGATTTTGGTTGGGAGTTTGAGGAAGGAAATTTTTGTTGAAGAATGTAACTAGGTTCGGTCATCATGTTTTAGGTCAAAGTCCCCATTGAGGACTTCTAGAATTTATTTTGAGTCATTAGAGTTATTGTCCATTTAAAGGGACCTTTCGTGGGCTTTTGAATCATGTAAAAAGTATTAATATTGAGTCAAATAAGCTATTTGTTCCCTCCACATCAATTTGGCCTCAAGGAGATGAAGTCGGCCTCAATATGGGTAGTTCGACCTCACCAAAGGCCTATATATACAAGCAGTTTGAATTCATTTGGAGCAGACACTCTCTCACTCAAGTTCAATATCCCAGAAAAAGAGTTAGAAAAGTGTGAAGTAGGAAAAGGAGGCTAAAAGAAGTGTGAAACTGGAGAAGACGAAAGAAAAGGTCAAGATTGAAATTTTGGGCTATCTATCTCTCTCTCGTGTGCATTCCTCTAGGAGATCAAAGTCTCTTTTTTCAAATCAAAGTTGTTGTTGTTGCTACTGCTGCCAGTCGTTGGGTTGAAATTGTTGCTACGAGTTGTTGCTACTAGGTCAAAGTTGTTGTTGAAGGGTTATCATCTACAAGAAGGAAGAAACGGTTGACTCAGTGTGGAGGAAGTCTATGTCTAGGTCAAGAGCCTTGGATTATCTCAAGAAGTTATTAAGGAAGAGTTGTTGACTAGGTTTTCCCCTAGACAGGGGTTTTGCCCTGGTTGTCAGCCTATATCTAGTGTTTGTGATCTTTGTGCTATTGGTTTTGGTAATTGCTTGATGAACTAAAAGATAAAAAGAAGAACATAAAACATAACGATAAGAATGTCGCAAGTAATTATCTATATAAAGAAAATCTTTTTGCCTTTCTGATTTTCCAAAAATTTGTTGGGGTTTGGAGCAGTTTTCCTTTGGGAAATTGTGCATCTCTTCAGCAGTTCGATTCATGTAGCTCACTAGCAGAGAGGGGGCTACACACAACTTTTGGGGCTTCAATAACTGGTGGATTCAGCGTAGATTTTCCTAGATTTTGTTGGATTGCATGTGAGGAGCCTTCTCCTAACTTTTCAAATTTTTTGGAGCATTATTGAGGGATAATTTCACAGTTTGCCTCCAGCAACAACAACAATTTTCTTGGCTGAGCGTTTGGATAGATTTGACCTTTTCCAATTGGAGTTTGCTTAGATGATCACCTAACTATTGCATGCTTGCAGTAGAAAGCCAGGCACTATCATTCTACTCTATTGTACTCAGCTTCAAGAATTTTTTAATAAAATGGCTCAGATTTGTTGTTGCTATTCTATGGTTTACTAATCTATTTTTGCTTGTATAAAAATTATGCTTGCATGGTTCTATTTTCTTGTTGTAACTTAGTGATTGTTTTTGGTATTCATTGTATTTCCTAGTTTGGGATATTACAACTAACCTCTTGGCTTTGCTAGCTTAATGATAGCTAGCCATTGTATCTGTCCTTAACATGTGAGTTACAATGAGCTTGTGACTTTGGAGCATTTTCTTGGATACATTGACACTTCAAAGATGCTTCCTCAAGCATCATATATTTCCCTGGTAGACCTTTTCCCAACAAAATGAGGGATAAAATAATCCTTCACTAAATCTAGTAACACTCGCTTCATATTCACTACATTCTTGTTGTACTCAACCAAGTATTTAGGATTTGTAGAAGGTTGGATGTTACAGAGACAATTGATAGTATGAAGTAACAAATGTTTATATATATATATATATATATATATATAGATATGAAAAATTGAATGATGATGTTTACAATGACAGCCCCTGGCTTAAATATAGCCTTGAGTGCCTTTACATGAGGGGTCATGATCTTTTGATCATGCCCCTTCTTCCTAAATTAATCATAATTAATATACATTTAATTTTTATACATAACATTGCCTTCCCCTCACAAAATGCTTTGTCCTCAAAGCATAGGTAACGAGGGATGTTGTTGACGAAAATCTTTTGTTTCCCAAGAAGCATCTTCTTTCAGTAGGCTCTTCCACTTGATGAGATATTCTTTAATTACTCGAGAACATAATCGCTTTTCTCTTGTGGCAATGATAGCTTCTAGTTCTACTACAACTTCTCCTTCATTATTCAATGTAGGAAGTGTTGTTTGTGTTGTTTGATGTTTTCCCAACATCTTTTTTAAACAGGAAACATGAAAAACATTATGGATGTGGCTTGTTTTAGGTAATTTCAAACTGTAAGCTACTTGACTGATTTTCTTGATGATTTGATATGGTCCATAGAACTTAGGAGCTAGCTTGTTTTTCCTTCTTGTTTTAATGATAACTTTTTGTAAGATTGGTGCTTGACATCCAACCAGTCTCCATTGCTAAATTCTCTTTCTGATCTATGTTGGTCAACATGATGTTTCATATGGTTCCTTGCAATATTTAGGTTTTCCTCTAGTGTTTGAACGACTTTTTGGTTCTCCTCTAGTTGATCTTTTACTGTGGTAATTTTTATATCATTGATGGTTAACTCCTTCCATTTAGGAGGTTTATAATCGTAGCGAGGTGTCATTTTTGCTAAAGTGCGATAAGAGAAGTTGTACTACCATTCTGCTAGATGTAGCCATTCAGAGAATTTGTCTTTCTTATTTGTTACAAAACAATAAAGATATGCTTCCAAACATTTATTGACAATTTCTGTTTTCCCATCTGTCTAGGGCTAGTAGGATGAGCTCATGTTGACGGATGTCTCAATTTGTTTGAAAAATCTGAACTTTTTACACCCATGAGGTGTTTGTATTTAATGAGTCAGTCTACAACCACAAGGATTTTATCCTTCTCATTCAATATGGGTAGCCCATCAATGAAACCCGTTGTTATTTCTTCCCATTTCTAGTTTGGAATATGCAAACGGTGGAGCAATCCTAGTGTCAAACTCTTTTCATTTTTGTTTCTCTAGCATTTTATCACATTCTGCCACATTTTTTAATTTATTTGTACATCCCTTTCCAAAAAAATGATTGTCGTGTATTATAGTAGGTTTTCAAGAATCCCACATGTCCAACTACTGCTGAATCATGACACTCCTTGAGAACTTTGGTTTTGAATTTAAAAGTGGGACTTAGATAAATTTGTCCCTTATACCAAAGGATGTCATTCCTCCATTTGAGTTTTGAATTTTGAATAGGATTATTGATTAGGTTACATATATCTAGATTCTTCGTGTATTCACTTTGAATTTCGTCTAACCATTCTAGGACTATAGTTGAGATTGCAAGTAATGATGGGTCTTCGTCTTTTCGAGATAGAGCATCGACTACAACATTGCATTTACCCTTCTTTTGGAGTATTTCTAAATCAATGGTAGTTATATTCTCCAACCGTTTTTGTTGTTATCTTGAAAGTGTTCTCTATTGTAAAAGGCACTGCACGCTATTGTGATCTGTACGTATCAAGAATTTGCTTCCTAGAAGATATTGTTGCCATTTTGTTAGGGCATGCATGATAGAAAGCATCTCTTTATCATATGTTGATTTCAAATGCTCCCTCTTATTTAACTTTTTGCTCTCAAAAACTATGGGATGACCATCCTCCATTAATAAGGCTCCTAATCCAAACTCCAAAGTATAACATTCAGGTATAAAAGGTTTTGAAAAATCAAGAGTTGATAATACTGGTGCTAAAGACATGACTTCCCTTAACATTTCAAAACATTGTTCTGTTTAATCATCCCACATGATTGGATTTTCCTTTAAAAGATTTGTCAAAGGAGTGGATATGTGAGCATAATTTTGAATAAATCTTCGGTAGTATCCAGCCAACCCTAATAATCCTCTCAACATGGAAATGTTAATTGATTTAGGCCATTCTTTTATCGCCTTGATCTTATTAGGATCTACCTTTACTCCTTTGTATATTACGTGTCCAAGGTACTCTACTTCTTTTCCAAAGGTGCATTTGGACATCTTTGCATAAAACTGATTTTCTTCTAATATAGTGAGAACTTGTTCGAGGTGTTGTAGATGCTCCTTCAATCTTTTACAATAGACTAGAATATCATCAAAGAAAACTAGCACAAACTTCCTTATGTATGATCAGAATACCTCATTAATGTAGCTTGGAAGGTCGCTAGAGCATTAGTTAACCCAAAATCCAAAGAAAACTAGTACAAACTTCATTACGTATGGTCAGAATACCTCATTCATGTAGCTTGGAACGCGCTAGAGCATTAGTTAACCCAAAATCCAAAGAAAACTACCACAAACTTCCTTACGTATGGTCAAAATACCTCAATCATGTAGCTTGGAAGGTCGCTAGAGCATTAGTTAACCCAAAAACCATTACTTTCAGCTTGTAATGACCTTCATGAGTTCGAAAGGCAGTGTTCGCAATGTCCCCTGATCTTACTCTGATTTGGTAGTATCCAAATCTCAAGTCTATTTTGAAAAATATTTGGCTCCATGAAGTTCATCTTACATTTCGTCTATGAAGGGAATAGAGAACTTATTCTTAATCGTTATCTTGTTGAAGCCTCTATAATCTACACATAGTCTAAACGATCCATCCTTCTTTCAAAATAGAATCACTAGAGCAGTGTAAGGGCTTCTACTTTTCGTGATGATACCAAGTTTTAAGACATCATGGACTATTCTTTCAATTTTAGTTTTTAGATGATGTGGATATCTATATGGCTTGATGTTGATAGGGTTTGTTCCTGACTTGCGTTACGAACAAAGTTCGTATACACTGCAAAATATTCAAAATATCTAAAATATAAAAGTATCCATCATAGGATGAATAATAAATTTATATAAGAATGTTTGAATACAAGTGAGATGAGATATGAGATTGTTACAAATGAAGGCCCGCTTATATACCTAGGCAAGTGCCCCTTCATGAACGATCAATTCCTTGAAAACACGCCTCTTCAGTATACTAATCACAGTTAACTATTTAATTATTTACATTCATAACATTGCCTTCCCCTTTAGAAAAGCTTTGTCCTCAAAGCTTATTGATGAAAAGGCTTGATTTCTTTTTCTATTTCAACTTTCTTCTCGTCTTGGAATTGTCATCTTCGATGATACAAGATGATATGAACTTCTAAGTGTAGTACAAAATTGTCGTATTGTGAAATGATCTATTGTTATCATAATACTAGATTGTGCAGTCATAAGTTTTCTTTAGAACATCAGTCACTTGTTTTTGTAAGTGATATTGATACATGACTAATTGAGACTTTTTCTCATGATGTGGATGTCGATAAGGATTTCTTGTGCCCTAATTTTCCCTTATTATTCTTGTGGTGATTTCTTGAATTACATTAGGTACATGATTTCCTTCATATACTAATGTTGCTTGGTTGATCATGAGATATTGACTTGGAATTTTGATCATTTGTATGACAACCTTTGAGTATATTTTGACTTTTATTGGATTGGCATCTCTATGATCGATGAGACTAATGGAGCCTGCATTTGTTCTCTTCTCCATAAGTTGGACCTTTTTACTTGAAGACTTCAATGCTTCCGTCAGTTAAATTGTTCTATTATGTTTTCCAATGACTACTTATCACTCTTAACTTTCTAAATTTTCTGAATTATATTTTGATTATGATTTAAGTGTGGACGTTCTTTATTCTATACATTGTTGACTTTATTCTCAGTGTCTTTATTCTCACCTTTTAAATTTTTGTTTTGTTCTAATAAGCTTTGATTAAGGTTTTTTAAGTGCAATTTTTCTTCTTCTTTCTTTGTTAGATTCTTTTTGAATTCTTTATTGAGATCTTCCTTTTCATGTTTTAGTTTTTTATTATACTACTTCAAATCTTGTGTTTTCGTGACTTGTGTAAGTAATTTTTCACTATTGACTCTTTGTAAAACATTATAATCGAGATCTTTATAGTTTTTTCCGATAACTTCTTTTTTGTTGAAGCTTTACAAGTTTGCCCTCTACTATTTATATTCGCATTTATGTTTTACTTTGGTATTCTCCCATAATAAATAATTTCATACATATTGGACAACGAAGCCTGTAATTTGTAAGAGTCCAAGGATATTTCATTATACAATAAACACATTTAACCCAAAATGTTGATATATATATGGAACTCACACATGTCATTTCTTATTCTTTTTTAATAATATTTTATAATGTATCCTTTTATACAAAAAATAATAATAATACATTTTTCCTTGTAATTTTCCACTTTATTCAAGGTTACTTTGATTTCGCCTATTTTGCAATATGAATGAGAAATTTGGAAACTTTTTAATGCAATTAAATATTAAAATAAATATTTTTATTATATAGCCCTTTTTCTAATACCTTCATGAATATTTCCAATATATATATATATATATATATATATCATAGTATTCACAACCGGAACCGGTGATTGAACCGATCCACCTATCAAACCGGGTTTCAAACTGGAACCAGTCAAACCGGGATTGGTCAAATCTCAATGAACCAGTGTTTAAAAAAATACACGAAATAATTAATTTTTAATGAAAAAAACTATTTTTAAGATTTCAAACCATGATTCCAACCAATAGAGACAAAACATGCAAATTTTGCTCATCTATATATCATGTAAAGGTGAATATATCAAAATCGCACTGAGTGCAATACATATCGACAACAAAATACATAATCAATGAGGCTCTAAATGGCCTCTAGCGTCCTCGTTGGTATCAATCCTCGGAATTGCAGGCCTCTCTCGGCATGGGGGGGCAGGGGCTTTATTGGTATGGATATTATCCCAGGTGTCCTGGGTATACCGATCAGAATTATCAATATTTATGGGCCAAACCAGAATCGTCTCCCCTTCTGGCATGATTTTCTCAATGGGGGCCATATTACTCAGAATACTGTCATGGGGGGGGACTTCAATTTCTCTTTAGGAACTGGAGAGTCCTGGGGTCCCAACGCCCAATGTGACCCCATTGCGGAACAAATGCAACTGCTCCTCGACTCAAACCATATGGTGGACATTCCCATGAACAAGAAGCTACCTACCTAGCACAATCAGCGCACTGGTGAGGCTGCACTGGGGCGGCGTCTGGACAGGTTTATGATGCACCAGGAACTCATTCAGATATGCCCCCTTTACAGACAATGGGTGGGCACAGGGGGGCTATCTGACCACCATCCGATTCTCCTACAGATCAGTCAACATAATTCGAAGCCGCGGTCCCCTTTTAAATTTTTTGCCGGGTTTCTTAAAGAACCGGATTATATCAAATTGGTCTCGGACTTCTGGACGGCTCAGCCCCCACTGCGGGAACAGAGAAAAGCTTCTGATTTTTGTGAGCGACTCAAAATCCTCAAAGGCTTAACTGAGAACTGGGCAAAAACAAAGAGGCACAGAGATGAGCAGACTCTGCAAGATACTGAAGCACAGATTGCCTCATTGACGGATGAGAAGGGGACGGGCTATCTCTCGGATGCCTCCAAAACTCTACTAAAACAATTGCTTGAGCAACAAGCAAAAATTCTACAAGAAAAGGAGGAGCAGTGGAGACTTAAAAGCAGAGCGATTTGGCTCAAAGAAGGGGACTGTAATACTAAATTCTTTCACAATATGGCAAATGGCAGAAAGGCTTCAAATACCATATGGAGGCTTCCAAAGGAATCGGGCGGTTGGGCCACCACACACCAGCAACTGACAGGCTTAGGGATCACTCATTTCAAGAGGCTCTTCATGGCTCCGAATGATATTAACCTTCCAGATATCATAAGAGTTGCAGAAAAGTTCCCTCGGTTCGTTGGACAGGAGGATATTGAAGACCTTACAATTCCTGTCACTGCACAGGAACTTGAAAGTACACTTAAATGGTTCAAGAGAGACAAGAGCCCGGGACCGGATGGATGGCCTGTCGAATTCTACCTGGCCTTTTATGAAATTCTGGGAGAGGATCTATTAGCAGTTGTTGAGGAAAGCCGGATCTCGGGGCACATTCACCCTCCTATGAACCAGACCTTCATAGCCTTGATACCCAAATCTGATGACCCCACATCCTTCAATGATTTCCGCCCTATCTCCCTTTGCAATTGCCTCTACAAGATCATTGCCAAAATCATCGCAAATCGCCTTAAGCCGATCCTATCCTCCCATATATCTGCTGAACAATTTGCATTTCTTCAAAATCGCCATATTCAAGAAGCTATTGGTACTGCCCAGGAAACACTACATTCTATCAAGTTGAAGAACCTAAAAGGTGTTTCCTTAAAAATCGACCTCTCAAAGGCATTTGATAAGGTTAACTGGCTATATCTGAAAATGGTTCTTACCCATCTGGGTTTTCCTCATCTGTTTATTAACTGGATCATGGGTTGTGTATCCTCTGTCTCGTTTGCTATTCTTATAAATGGTGCAGCATCTGATCGATTTCACATCAATAGAGGAATCCGGCAAGGATGCCCGCTCTCCCCTCTACTCTTTCTTATAGTTATGGAGGGACTGAGTAGGTTGATTGCGGATGCAAAACGGAATGGGGAGCTGTCCGGCCTAAAGATTACTGATCAATTTT
The DNA here is from genome assembly GCA_031772625.1 of Pinus tabuliformis. NCBI lineage: Eukaryota > Viridiplantae > Streptophyta > Pinopsida > Pinales > Pinaceae > Pinus > Pinus tabuliformis. Next base: position 868,909,006 of record CM062813.1, on the reverse strand, counting down.
CCATTACACATTTACTATTCGTTGATGACATTCATATCTTTCTCAATGGCAGCATCAGAGACAGCACTGCTCTATATCATATTCTACTACTCTTCTGTAAAGCCACGAGCATGGAGATTAACAGGGACAAGTCCACCAGATCTTTGACGAGATGTACACAACAGGAAACTCAACTGGCTGAACAATTCTTTCCTTTTCTGGAGAATAACCTTCTGGCAGGTATTAAATATCTAGGTTTCAGATTAAGGCCGGATGGATACAAATCCGAACACTGGGCTTGGCTGGTTAACAAAATTGAAAAAAGGATAACAAGCTGGCACCATCGATTTCTGTCAAAAACAGGCAGATTACAGTTGATAAAATCAGTCCTGGAGGCTACACCGGTTTATTGGATGTCCCTCACATGGATTCCAAAGGGCATCCTACTTAAAATACAACAGCTCTGCTACAGATTCCTGTGGAATGGGAATAAAAAGGGTAAGGTTTTTGCTTGGACAAGATGGTCTCTTGTATCTATGCCTAAGAAATGGGGTGGATGGGGACTTAAATCCCTCTCTGAATTTGCTCAAGCCCTAACTGCAAAACAGGGCTGGTCTCTCCTTAAGATGGATAGTTTATGGGCTGAAGTTATTCATTATAAATACATCTGGCCATCTAACATCATAGATTGGCTCCGCAGACCATCATGGAACCATCAGTATGTTTCTGCTATTTGGAGAGCTACCCTAAAAGCACTGCCTCTCATCAAGGATAATCTTTTATGGAAGATAGGTAATGGTACACAAGTTCGCATTGGGCTTGACCCTTGGCCGGGGTCTGGGAATGCTCACCTCCTGCCGGACGACCTTATCAGACATCTCAACAATAGGGGCATTAAACAATTGGCACAGGTTGGTGATCCGCACAGATCCACCATTTTCACTCAGGCATGGGTTACGGATCATCAGTGGCACCTGACTGAAGAATGGAATAATATTTGGCTAAAATACATTCAGGCTCTCTCGGAATCTCATATTAAACTTCATGAGATGGAGGACGAACTCATTTGGGCACCGGCCAAATCTGGTTCTTATGCACCAAAGTTGGGCTACATTAAGCTCATTGAAGACAGAAAGCCTGATTCTCTCAAAAATTGGTGGTCGGATATCTGGCAGTTACAAGCTCAGCCTAGGACAAGACTATTAATGTGGAATATCTTGGCAAATAAAATTCCTACTGGTGACAATCTAAAAAAAAGAGCCTTTGCTGGTCCGAGCTGGTGTGTCCTTTGCAGAAAGGCGGAGGAATCTACAACTCATCTCTTTCTCACTTGCGAAGTCACTATTGCTATCTGGCAGCAGGTCACACAGACCCTCAATATTCCCACTGTCTGGCATGATAATGATATTTCAACTGCCTGGACGCATTGGTGGACTGCCGTGTCCGCGGAAAAGGCTAGAAATCTTCCTTTAGTTGTGTCCTGGTATATTTGGATTAACCGCAACAATATCATCTTCGAGCAGGGCAGAGTCAATTGGCAGATCCTTCCGCCTTCCATCTGCGCAGCCTATACAGAAATCCCTTTTGAAATCAAACCTAAGCCTCCTAGACATATTTTGCCCGAAATCATCAATAGGGACTTGCCTTGGGCCTACTTTGATGGGGCCGCATCGGATCTGGGGTGTGGAGGGGGTATACTTCTTCATGTTACTGATACACATTTTTTCCACCTGAGACTGGGACTCGGGCGGGGCACCAATAATCATGCTGAACTTATTACACTGAGACACCTGCTTTTTTTTGCACTATCTAAAAATTATCGACAAATTCAAATATTTGGGGACTCAAAGATAGTGATTGACTGGGCAAATAATAAATCAGTTTGTCATACATATTCTTTGAAACATATCTTGGAAGAAATTGTTTTTTTCAAAACACATTTTGACCGGATCACTGTTTCTCATATCTACAGGGAAAGAAATTCAACTGCTGACCGGCTCTCGAAAGAAGCGGCGGATCGGCCTCTAAGTGATTGGATGATCGAAGAATACAGTCCAGATGGGATGCACCGGTTCTATCATCGTCCATACATTGATGGTCTCCAACAGGGGGGCCGCCACCCCATCTGAAGATTTTTGACTTGCAGAATTTTTGTATATATCGGCATAGCCTGACCTTTACTTTTATCTTGGTTTTTTGTACATGACCGGGGGTTTATACACCCCACTTTTTCACTGAACTTCTAAGTTATTTTTCTGATTATACTGTATGGATACAACCCCATCGTATCCAAAGAGACAATTGCTGGTTAACTTTTTGTAACATCTCAGATCTGTGGTCAATGCCACACTACTGCATATGCCTTGGGCATCTACAACATGTAATCTCTATTATTTACCCATTAATAGAAATTACGAACTCTATTTTCCCCGGAAAAAAACCGCTAGCCTACTAAAAGTCCACATATCAATGATCAATATGATCACTCCTCATCATGTTCAAACTCATCACCACTAGTAGACATGGGAAAATCAATATGAGCTACATAAATAATCTACCACAGAGTTTGAGGACTCCTAAAACACCTCTGCAACCTCAGTAGTAGTGGTAGTAGTAGCAGCAAAACTAGACATTAAAACTACAAATCATTGATCAACAAGATCACTCATGAAACTCATCATTGTTTCGCACTACTAGAAATGGGATCATCAAGAAGAGACACATAAACATCATCTAGCTCAAAGTATTCAAACTTGGATTGTTGAACCTTATAATATGATAGAAATTAAATAAGATTAACATGCCTAACCAGTGATTTTGTTTTGAGTGAAGGGTTCATCTCCTCAACCATATAATGTGGTAGAAAAAGCTTCGCATGCCTAACTAGTTATTTTCCTTTGAGTGAAAGGTACATTTTTGTTAAGGCCATGGTAGCAGAGTTCAACAATCACGGAGTTCAACAATCAATACCACCAACATCAACAAAGTTCAACAATCAATGCCACCAACATCAACAAAGTTCAACGACCAATGCCACCAACATCAAGTTTCTTAAAGGGATTCATGCTCTTGATCAAATGCCAATCTAATAATCTCACCCGTGATAGAATCAAATGGAAACATTGTGAAACCCCAAACCATGAAATCCTGAAAACCATTAAGTCTACTAAATTTTGAGTGACATTTAAAATTCTAGTTTCTCCATATGACATCCAATGAGGTCGACACCACTCTCAAACATCCCAGGTCATGTTAGAGGTAGAACGCCAATTGCAATTGTATGTGGACTTGTGAGCTTTGATACTTTGTTAGAGACAGAACATCAGTTGCAATTGTATGTAGACTTGTGACTAATAGTAAATACATAATTGTATTGTATTGAATAAGAACTGAAATGGTGATTACAATCCTTCGTGGTGGTGTGCCTATTATAGGCATTGACTGGCCAAAAAGGTGAGTGGTCACATCTTTTGACCTTTTCCATTTCATAATTAATGGGCCAATAATTCATTAAATTATTTAATTTATTATTAATATTATTATTTAATTAAGGTTTTTTTAATGAATATTTTATTCATAACATTGCCACCCCCTTTAGAAATGTTTTATCCTCAAAGCATAACAATATGGGTTTTCTCTAGTTGGTTGTTATGGAATGGCATTTGTTATTTTGACTTTGTTTGTGCCTTGTGAATTGGTGAAGTCCTTATGTATATTTGCACCTTCCTTGAAGCTGGAAGCACTAACACCATATAATTTATAATGTCGCCCTTGCCAGCTAAACTCCATGAATTGTTCTTCAAGGTTTGTAATATAGCTTCCCAATTGTATTAGCCATTCTGCACCTAGCACTATATCCATTTCCTTGAGTGGTAGTGCAAATAAATTTGTTTGTATCTCTAGTTCTTGTATCTGGATTGAAACCTTTAAACATTCTCCTATCTCTTTGAACTTTTGCCCCGTAGTGATAGTCATTGCCAGGTCCTTGACTGGACATATACAAAGACCAAGTTGTTTAGAAAGATCAATGTTTATACAATTATGAGTACTACCAGAGTCTACAATATTGACAATTCTACCTCTTATGTGACCTTTAAGCTTCATGGTTTTAGGGTGTAACTACCTTGTCATGTTTGTTGGTAGAGTAGTAGGCTTAATGTTCTTCTTGGAGACTAGCTTCTCTGCTTCTGAAGGTGTGGTGGTCACATCTTTTGACCTTTGCACTTTCATAATTAATGGGCCAATAATTAATTAAATTATTTAATTTATTATTAATATTTTTATTTTGAATATTTTATTCATAACAAGTCATTTCATGGTAATGTTAAAAATTTAGGTAAAAGGATGAAAATGAAAGATAAAGGAAATGTCACTTTTACTTTAAGAATTTAACATTACCATTGATTGCCAGCGTTGCTAGGGTTGAAATGTGTGAGGAAAATGAGGGGAGACAAGCTTTTCTTGCAGGGGTTGTTTTTGGAGGGAAACAAGCCCAAGTTTCCCTCAAAACCGCTTCAAAACTCACAAACCACTTTATGTCAAGTTTGCGTCTGGCCTGGCAGTGGACTGACCAGTTTATGACATAACCAGTCAGTTTTGTGATAAATCAGCCGGTTTATGCCCAATTTGACTAAAAAGCCAATGAGGAGGGTAATGTAACCGAGTTTTTCTACCGATCTAGTGGAGTTTGCTAAAGAACCAACTGGTTTGAATCGGCGGATTTTGAATACTATATATATATATATATATATATATATATATATATATATATATATATATATATGTTCCAATTTAATTAATCTATTATTAATGAATATGAGGGGTCGTGCCCTATTGGTAGGAACGTTGGCTGCAGATCCAACAATAATATATATGAGCCACAAGTTCAACGGCAGTAGAAGATATGCATAGAAATAGCACAAAATGGATGGGTTTTCAATGGTATGTACCCACTATATGGCGGCAATGCTTTATAGAATTTTTACAGGGGTTCGATCCCTAAAATTTTTTAAAAATTCGATGGTTGTATTGTTGGAATGCCACAACAATATGCAAAAGAAAATGATGATCCACAGATGCTTAAATCACTAATTGCGTGTTGTACAAATACTGAAATTAATTATGTGTTCTAGAAACACATTTATTGCACAATGGTTGTATGATAAACGCATGTGCATGCCTTCTCACAATTGTATTGTATTAATGAGTTATATGTTTGGTCACATCAAATCGGGTTTTGATGAATGATGTGTTGGAAAATGTAACTACTTTCGATCTTCATAATCGTCAATGTACTCAAGTCATCATGTATATCTTATGTTACAAGAAAAAGAAGAAGAAAAATTATTATTTTTTGAGCATGGGTTTCATGCTCCATTTTGATGGTCATCTAGGTAAAGCATGTTCTTCATGCTTTTAGGGTTTGTCATGTCAAAAGAATATTTTTCTTGAGTCAAATCATTTGTATAAGACCCTATTGGGCAAGTTGTAACATGTAAAAGATATTAATTTTGAGTCTAGAAGGTCTTAGAAACCTCCGAGCATAAGTCAGCCCTGGCAATGGCAAGTCAGCCTAGAAGATGTTATTCAACCTCATGGAAAGGTTATAAATACAAGCATATTTTACCTCATTTGATCACCATTCAATCTACAAAGCAAGAAAATCAATTTAAATTTGGGCAAGAAAAGGACGCAAGAGTGAAGTTCCAAAAGAAGCGGGCACTACAAGGAGAAAAAAAAATTGAATTTTGTGACTATCTTTCTCTCAGGTGTGAAGGTTAGGGTTTCTGCAACTTCAAGGAAATGTCGAAAATTGTACGTCTAAATTGCAGGAGGTCGAATTGTAGATCCAAGTTGTAGCAGAGCCAAATACTCTAATTTCGTCTAGTTTGACTTGGGAGACCTAGGTAGAATTCTTGAAGAGTTGACACGTGCCAAAATTAGGGTTTCTGCAGCTACCACAGAGTTGCAGGTCAAAACTAAAGGTTGAAGTTGAAGCTAGATGTTGGTTGAAGCAGAATTGATCCTTGTTGATTTGGCTGATCTCTGACCAAATTGGAAGGGCTTCTTGGAGGGCTGACTTGGTGCTTAGAGGAGGACTTGGTTTAGGGTTTGGGTCTTGGTTTTCTCATTTGAAGCAAATTCTAAAAGAAGAGAAGAGATTCTTTCTAGGTTTTCCCCATTGGAGGCGTTTTGCCCTGGCTTGGAGCCTAATTTTTGTGTTCATTGTCTTTACTATTATTTCTCTTGATAATTGTTTGATGAGAAGATCTAATAAAGAAACACAAGAAGATAACTAAAGTTCACAAGAAATTATTAAGGTTAAGGTGAATTTGAATTAATAATTTCCCTACTGCATTCTCCAACATGGTATTAGAGCTAAGGTGAACAAGAGAAGGCAGCTGGAAGGACACAAAGAAGGGTTACTACATCAAAGACCTCATCATCAGGGCTCAAGCTCTCATTAAAGGAAGGACGAACAAGCATTTGCTGAAGATTCAACAGTGCATCATCTTGAAGAAGAAGCAATATTAAAGAATCTTGGGAATTCACTCTTTGATCTTATTCGAAGGCACCATTGCTAAAGACATCTTTATAGGGCATCATTGAAGTCTCCTTGAGGGTCTTGAAAGCATCAAGATAATTGGAGACATCATCAAGAAGAAAAGTGCTTGGTTAACAAATAAGTATTATATTGTCTTCTATGTCTCAATCTATATATCATATGGCTACATTATGCAAGGAAAGCAACAAGCGCGTTGGATCATCAAATTTCCTAGCATGGAAGAAAAGGATTGACTTAGCACTCGTAGAGAAGGAAGTCATGGATTAATGTCTTGATGAAGTTGCTAAACCAAGCAAAGAGAAGACTTAAGAGTTAGCAAAATATAAGAAGGGAGAAGTAAGAGCCCAAAGGATTATTGTTGAATCCATTGAAGTCCATCTTGTTCCCTTTATTGTTGATCTGAAGACATCCAAGGCTATGTATGATAAGTTGGTAAAGTTGTACTCTATAGTACATCAGGTCAAAACATTTCCTTGAGGAATCGATTATATAGAATAAGGAAATCAAAGGATGAAGACATGGCCACCTATTCGATGAAGATTTCACAAAGAAGAGATCAGTTGCAAGGGCTTGGGGAGACTATTCCTGATTTTGAAATGACTATTTGTGTTCTAAATGCTTTGTCGCCCGATTAGAGTAGTTTTGCAACTAGCATCTAGTCAAAGAAAGATACTACACCCTTTAATGAATTATGGGCTCAATGTATTTTGGAAGAATCTAGGATCAAGGCAAAGGATGACACTAAATCAATTGAAAGGTCTCAAGTCTTTATTGCAAGGTCCAAGAAGTTGAAGAAATGAAAGTTTGGAAAGTCCAAGAAGAAAACAGATAAGTCCAACGCTCAATGCTTTGGATGCAATGAGTATGGACACTTTAAGAGGAATTTTCGAAACAAGAAAGCCAACAAAAGAAAGGAAATAAGTGAAGCTCACATAGTTGAAGAAAAGGGTGAACCTAAGATGAAGTCAAAAGGTGAAGATCCCAAGGATCTCTACTATTGAAGGAAGCTCCACTTTTGTTAGGTTCTTTATAAATTTTGTCTTTCCTTTATTAAGTAGAAAGTAGAGTGGCATAAATTGTTGTTTACTCTAGAAGAGTCTTGGTTTTTGGAAAAGAATAGCATCATAGATAGAAGCATACGATAGTGGAAAATTTAGAATCTATTTGATTAATTGCTTTGGGAAAGATCACCTAGTTTAAACGAATGAGAAGATTGAGACCATTTTGTTAGAGGTAGTCATTTTTCAACGAGAGATCATCATGATCCTATAAGAATCGTCATTTTGGAAGGTCTTGGAAAGAGCATTTGTTAGGGTATTCTGACATATAGGAAATAGTTAAGTATAACTTGGTCTAGTGTAGAGTTAGGTAAAGTGTGTTTCTTTACTTTGTACTTTTGTAACTTACAATCTGACGATCACAATATGTTCTAAACATGAAGTGATCTTACGGTTCATTCTCTCCCAGGTATTACCGACACTTGATCCGTGGCTTGACACTAGGCGAAAAAACCCAACAACCTTTTCTCAGGAGAAATTGTCCAATTCAATCAATTCGCAATCAAAATATCATTCCATTGACCAGACCAAATTCCAAGTCAAAACAGTGAAAGGAGAGATAAAGTCAAAGTTCTACTCACAATTCAAATCTGGTCAAAGAGGCCGAACTTCAATGAGCTACTGCTCCTAGTCAACTGAGGTCAAGGGGTCAACTTTCAACATTGTTTCTACACAAAAAAGTTTAGTCAAATTGCCCAGTTTGACCTGTGATCAGAGCCAGTCAACTGTTGGACATTGGATAAACCAACACTCCCGTGTGTTTCGCGACATGGACTAACCGCCTCTCGTGGATCCTCATCTCTGGCGATGTGATCATTGACTAACACCTGCGGGTTTTGGTCTAACGGAAATCGCGATTGCCAACAAGTGGTATTAGAGCGTAGGTCACATGTCTGATACACACCCGTCTTGCATTGGGGCGGGGAGATTGTTGGACATTGTATAAACCAACACTCCCCATGTGTTTCGCGACATGGACTAACCGCCTCTCATGGATCTTTACCTCTGGTGATGCGATCATTGACTAACACCTACGGGTTTTGGTCTAACGACAATCGTGGTTCCCAACATCAACATCCTATTTTCTTGCTTCATAGATTCAATCAATTAAAATCATAGATGCCCAGAATATTCATCCTTCAATCAATCAAAGGTTCCAAGTCCAAGCAACTAGAATATGCCAAGGTCAATGTTGGTCAAAGAAATTTCTTCTCCTTCACACATGTGAGAAAAAACCTTCTTGTTGTAGGTGATCCGAGTTGTGATGGTGATGCCAAATGTGGAGGACGAACCCTCAATATATATGACTGTGATCAAGTGGAATTAACCCATGGTTTAAAACCCTTCATGTGGTGGAACCAACCTGTCCAACATGGAGCCTACATGAACCATATAAAAATAATAATTTATCTTTTGACATGTTGACTTGTTGACTTCAAATATGAACTACAACTTCATATTTTCAATAGTTTGTAGCCATTGGACACCTAGGACCACATCCACTCCTCCAAGCGGTACGGTGTAAAATGGGGATTCTAAATTGTAGTCTTGAATCTGCAATTTAACCTTATGGCATTTTCTTACTCCTTCGATTTTCTTTCCATCTACTACCATCACATTCATATTCGGCATTAGATATGTGAAAATGTTGGGCCTTTTTGCAAGATTTGAATCCAAAAAATTGTGAGTGTTTCTTGTATCAACTAGAACCATTACAACATTCTTTTTTATATGTCCTTTTAATTTTAAGGTCTGGTGCTAAGTTATTCTTGTCGGCGCTGATAGCGATACTTGCAGAACATTTTCATCGTCTGATTTCGGGGAAAAATGTTAAGGTTCCTCAATTCCTGATATATCTGATTCTTCATTATTCGAATCATTTGCTACTTCACATTTATATAAGTTCTTGGCATCATTCCCCAAAAAACATGTGTCTGGGAACTGATTTTATGCCACAACATATGCAATTACCTTCTTTTAATCTTTGCACCTCCACATTAGATTTTCCTCCTCATAGATGTGGTGGAACATACTTAGTATTCTCCATGTCAAAAGTCTAGGGAAACCTTCGTCTTGAATATATGTCAACTTTTGGCAACAATATCCTTTCGAATTTTTGTTCTATAGCTTTTGCTTTATGTTTTGCTTCTTCTATAGATGTAACATCATGAAGCTTAAGTTCATTCTAGAGATATGGTTCAAGTCCAGTGATGTATGAATGAATAAGGCGTATTTTTGATAATTTGGGTACTTGTGTAGCTAGTGTTTCCCCCTCTAGTATATTCATCTACACTTCCCTTTCGTTGTAGTCCGATGAGTTCTACGAATCCTCTCCTTGACACCTTGGAACCATTTGGAGAAAGCATCTCTGAATTTACTCCAATTGGTTGCATATGCTGACTTCTTCCACCACATGTACCAATTATATGCATCGCCTTCAAGCTGCATGGATGCATGCTTGATTTTTTCATCATCGTTGTCAATATTGTAAATCTCAAAATACTCCTCTGCCTTGTTGAACCATGCTACACCGTGTTTCTCATTACCATCAAATTTTGACAACTCGAGTTTTGCTCTTTGTTGGTATGTGACAATTGATGGATTGAATGAAGGAATTTGGTTTGAAATCAACATATTTTGAAGATTCAATATATTGTTTTGTGGATTAAGTATGGTACATGAATGTGGAGATTCGGGAATGTGATCTAAATCTGGCGGGTTTGACATATTTGAAGAGTATTGTTGTTGAGTGGCTACATTATTCTATGATTGAAAGATTAGGTTTTGTTACCCACCAAAACCGGGTACCCTTAGTGAAAATTTTCTCCTAATCATCCTCTTCCAGCTAATAGCCAGCAGCCCCTGACAACCACCTTGTAGTCAATGTGATGTGCCACTTTATCTCTGCGACCTACATCAGTTGTATGTTTCCTAGACCATTTGTCAAGAGTACATGTTAGAAGGTGGTTTTCATCATGGGTTAGGCAACTTAACTGGGGACCAAGTCCACTATAGGAGCATTATGACACCCTACAAGTGAGGCATTAAGAGCCATGGGGCTTCTACTATTGGAAAATCAAAAAGGCAAAAAGATTTTCTTATCTTGATAATTTTTTGTGATTTCTTAGCAATCTTATTAACTTCTTTTATGTCTTCTTTTATATTTTTATCATCAAGCAACTACCAAAACATAAATGTATGAATATCAAAACAAGGACACAAGATATAAGCTGTCAGCTAGGGAAAAAACCCTCTCTTAGGGAAAAACCCAAAAATTATGTTCTCTCCCTTTAGAACCAAATCAAAAGAGGCAAAGACCTCCTCCAATCCACCAAGTCAGCCTCCCAAGATAGTCCTTCCAATCAACTTCTTCAATACTGCATCAACCAAAATTTCGTCCTTACATGTAGACCTACAATTTCGGCCCCTTCCTGCGACCCAGAATCTCACACGTGTGAGGCAAAACAAGAGAAAAATGAGCTTCACTTCTTTGTTAGGGTTCCTCTTCTTTTAGCTAGGGTTTTTCCTTCTCCTTCAAGTCTTCTTCCTTGCCTTCGTCCTTCCTTTAATTGCAGATCGAACACTTGCTTGGTGAGTGAGCAAATGAGGTCGAGTTCTTTCTTATATATAGTGGTTGGATCATCCCTTTTTAGGCCAACTTGATGGAGGAGAGACAAGTGTCACTTTTTATATGAAAATTAATTTTCTTTTTTGATACAATGAGCCCAAGAAAGGTCTAGTACATAATGATAAGGATAATGACTCATGACACAAACCCCAGAAGCACTGAATGTGTGATTTGACCTAGAAACAAAATAAATAAAGCATGAAACCCATGCTTATAAATAATTTTTCTTTGATAATAAATTTTCTTTTTCTTTCTTTTGACAAATACATAAGAATTACATAAGACAATTTATGAAGACTGATATCAGTTACATTTCTCAACACTCCCTCTTAACTAGGGAGGTATTCATAATTGTTCAACCGGTACAAGGTTGACCTTAATTTGAAATGTTCCAAGAAGAGTACAACAGCATACGCAATGCTAAGGATACCAAAACTGCCAAGGCATCCATGATCCAACACATCAAAGATCCAAAGACCCAAGTGTCAATAACATTATTTCAAGGATCCATCAACTCAAGGATCCAAGTGTCATTTCCAAGACACTAATACAAGGATCTAAGACACTATCAGGGACTAAGGTGTCATCAAGGCAACATGCCACTATAGGTACCATCAGGCTACAACCCTGGTATCAATCCAACTGGATATAGATACCATCTAGGCCTTCATGCCAAGACACCAACCCTCAGGGATCCAAGTATCATCAAGGTCAAACACAACAATGGAGCTCCACATGACCAAGATACCCTCCCACACCGAGATCTAGACATCATCAAGGCCAAACTATAACTGAGATCTCAACACCAACCGAGACAAAATGTCCTCCCAAGTAACATCATACGAGCAGCTTATGGTACTCATCTCTCCCTCTCAACCAAATTAGAGATAGCCACCAATCCAAACATGCTTCAAACTTCTCAGGGCAAGATCAACACATCAGCTAGTAGTTCATTCATTTGAAAATCCAGTAGCTTCATGACCCCAATCAGTTCCAATATGCTTATCGATATGCTAGCACAATCTCCAGGGACCTCAATCATTTTGATGCTACTTAGGTCATCATAGTAAACAAATATTGATGGAAGCTTCCTTCTCCAACTTCTTCAACAACATTTAACTCAGCTACAGCACCTTTGAAAACAACTGAATCTTATTCTAATACATCAATACTAACCATCAGCGCTGCCTAAGGTATTCTTTGATCTCATTCTCTCCTTATTATATGTATGGTTGAGACATCCTGTCCTCCCTCTCAATTATGGAGGATATACACTTTCCTTCATCCAAACTCTTTCTTAACTAGGCAAATAAGTCCATCATCAACAACTTTTATTCTTCTAGCTACACAGGCTCTTTCTTTTATGTTACCAGAGAATTTTGACCTGTCAAATCTTCATTCCTCTTATCTTCATATGGCAACAAGGTCATCTTTCAATCATAAATGTAAACTTTAATGTCATTAGGGATATTACAGCTCCCTTTTCCCCCATCCTCATCATCATCATAAGGTCATCATCAAGTATGAGGTAGCCATATCTCTTTACAACTTCTTGCACACTATGTGCTTGCAAATCTCAACAACAAGTACAACCAGGCGGACAAATATGTATGTACAAGAGCATCAAATTAACTTTATCAATAGCATGTAATGAAAGCATCTAGGGTTATCAAAACTTCAAACAAGAAAATAAACTTTAGATATTCAAAACCTAAGCCTTGTAAGGGTTTCAATTGTACAAAAGCATTTATAACTAGGGTTACACTTTTGTGCCCTAGACTCATTACAACAATCTTAGCTAGCGTTTTTGTAACAAACCCTAGACACCATCATCAAACTTTAATATTAAACTTTAAATTAGCAACTAAACCATGTTAGGGTTTCATGCATAGCGAGAGTAGTTACACCAAGGGTTTTATTTCCAGGATTTTATATCAACTTCTACAAGGGTTTGGGTTAAACCCTAAATATTGACATCAGATCCTAAAAGCTAGGCATTTGATTGAATGCCCTAGATACCAACAACAAACCCTAAAAATCAAAAGACAAGGGTTTTATCAAAATACACAAACAGCAAAAGACAGTATGACAAGGCTTGATTCAATCACCTTAACAATATAAGAAACTTTATGACTCTAGAGCAAACCCTAAATATGAGAGAGTTAGTAATAGAGAGCATTTAAAGATAAATGATACCTTCTTATATGATGAAGACCTACTATAAGTCTTGTAATCTTACACATACCTTGAGTTGCTCCTTTTACAAACCTTGTAGGGTTTCCTATTGAAGGGCTCCCTCTGCAACAAAGCTTCTTTCTTCTTTTGGAGTCTCCCTCTGAATCTAGCCATAATCCTTATTGCAAGCATTCTTTAGAGTATACCTGCAAACTTTCCTTCCAAGGAAAACACAAGAGAAAGGATTATAAAATGAAGCTAGATATATAGAGGAAATCAACAATGAAAAGGAAATAAAGAATAGGATACTTATCTTTTATGAAAAAAAGGGGAAGCTCCCTCTTGATCTTACATCAATCTAGTCTTGTGAGGGTTTCCTTAAACTCATCAAAACAACTCAAGAACTTTCTAACATAACATATTAAATCTATAAGCCCTAGAAATCAAAAAGAAAGAATCATCCTAGATTCAAACACGAGAGACTATACAAAAATTGAAACAATAACCTATGATATAAGTAAAGGATATATGAGACTTAATGGAATAAGTCTTTGACTTTAGAATCCTCAGTTTTAGACTTCTTTGGAGGATTTTCCTCCCTTGTTATTCTTAGGATTATCGGGGCACTGATTCTTATAATGTGCCATATTGCGACAATGATAGCATTCTATTTTAGAAAGGTCAATCTTCCCATGATTTTTCTTTGACCCTTTAAACTTCTTATTTCCTCTTGAATTCCTAAAATGAGCAGAGTAGGCATTTGAGGTATTTTCTTCATCTTCTTGCTTACCTCCTATCAAGGAAAGACGAGCTTCTTCTTGAATACAGGCAGAACACATTTTTTCGAAGGATGGATAATTCTTCCAACTACTAATTCCAGCTGCAAAGGCATTCCAAGACTTTGGTAGTCCTAGAAGGGCAGTAATCACAAGTTCCTTTTCATGGACTATTTCATCAATTGCTTGTAGTTCATCTCTTATACGGGCAATTCTTACAAAATAGGAAGATATTGTATCATCTTTGGTCATTTTGACAATTCAAAGTTAATTCTTTAAACTCGTCACTTGTCCAACATTCTTGATTGTTAATAACTTGGAGAGAGCATCGTACATTTTCGTTGAAGAATCTAAAGTGGATATGTAGGGAATCAAGTTGTCGTTCACTCCATCCACAATTAGGTTCATGGCAATAATGTCATTTTCTTTGTACTTCTCCTTTCTAGCATCATTTGTCGGTTCTTTGATTTTTCCTTGTACTAATTCCAATACCTTATTCCTTGCAAGGATGAGGTCCATCCTTGTTTTCCATGCTCTAAAGTTAAAGGCTCCTTAAATTTTGTTCTCAAATTTCATTGACGATGCCATAGGTATACTTGTAAATGTCACCCTTACTAGATTTCCTTGACAACTTCAAAGGTTCTCTTCTTATAATATTCCCAAGACTTCCTTCCTTCTATCAAATGGTGTTCTTCAATAGATCTTCAAGCTGCCCTTTTCCTTCTCCTTCACCTTTGCTCTAATACCATGTTGGAAAATCTGAAAGGCAGAAATATTTTCTTATCCTGACAATTACTTGTGATTTCTTAGCAATCTTATTAACTTCTTTTTGTCTTCTTTTATCTTCTTATCATCACGCAACTACCAAAACCTAAATGCATGGAGATCAAAACAACAAGGACACAAGATATAAGCTCTCAGCAAGGGAAAACCCCCTCTCTTAGGGGAAAACCCAAAAATTCTCCTCTCCCTTTAGAACCAAATCACAAGAGACAACCAAGACCCTTGACCAAGACAAAGACCTCCTCCAATCCACCAAGTCAACCTCCCAAGATAGTCCTTCCAATCAGCGTCTTCAATACTGCATCAACCAAAATTTCAGCCCTACTGCACCAGAATTTCAGCCTTACTTGTAGACCTACAATTTCAGCCCCTTCCTACAACCCAAATCTCACACGTGTGAGGGAAAACAAGAGAAAAATGAGCTTCACTTCTTTGATAGTGTTCCTCTTTGCTAGGGTTTTTCCTCCTCCTTCAAGTCTTCTTCCTTGCCTTCGTCCTTCCTTTAACTACAAATCGAACTCTTGCTTGGTGAGTGAGCAAATGAGGTTGAGTTCTTTCTTATATAGAGTGGTTGGATCACTCCTTTTTATTAGGCCGACTTGACTGTACCTGAGGCCAACTTGGTGGAGGAGCCCAAGAAGGGTCTAGTACATAATGATAAGGTTAATGACTCATGACACAAACCCTAGAAGCACTCAATAGGTGCTTTGACCTAGCAACAAAATAAATAAAGCATAAAACCCATGCTTATAAATAATTTTTCTTTGACAATAAATTTTATTTTTCTTTCTTTTGACAAATAAACAAGAATTACATAAGACAACAATTATGAAGACCGATACTAGTTACATTTCTCAACACCTACCACTTGCAGAGCATCATTCCATTCCATGGGCACCTACAGCACCCCAGCAATCTGCACTTTGCCACAAATTATTCATGAGATGGTGCACTTGGACCAGCGTAACCCAACCAACTTAACATTGATCACATGGTTTTAATAGTTGATCTGAGACCCAGATGAGGTTTGTCTCACCCCTTTAGACATGGAATGTTGAAAATTGGCAACTCAAGGATGAATTTCCTTATCTAAAATCTCATTTCTAACAATTTTGGAGTTAATTTCTAAAAATAGAAAATCATGTCTGGCATCTCAAGTATGACTTTCCAAAAATAGTAAATCACCTTGCATGAATTGGTAATCAAGTATAGTTGATGGGAAATCGCTTACCTTTAATCAATCCTAATAGTTCAAAATCAGCTTAATCATCAATATTATTATTATTATTATCCTTTATGATACTATTATATTATTCTTAAAAGGAAATTCATGTCTCTCAATCATTGCACTCAATCATGTAATATGTAACAACCCACAATTTATGCGTATGATACTCTCTCTCAATTAATGAATATGTTACACTCTCTCTTACACACTCACTAAAGCATGTCAAAAAATATTCCTCTTACACACTCTTTAATGCATATGCTACATTCTCTCATTTATGCCATAAGTTACTAAGGCATGCATAGATCTCCTTTACGGAATAAGTTACTAAGGCATGTGTTTCTCTCCTTAATGGCTTGAGTTACACTCCCTATTAGCATATGTTACTCTTCCTCATGGCATGCATATTACTCCTCCTTTATGACCAAAATTTGTCGCTCCTCCTATATATGTATCTCATATCATCTCATCTCCGCACTACTTATGCATTGTGATAGAAGAATTTGAACTTGAGAGAGAGAGTTGGAGAGACTTGAAGAAGATTGTGAGAGAGACTTGGAGAGTAAGAGCAAGACTTGGTGAGCCAAGGTTCATTCAGTGTTTCAATGTTCCAGTGTTGATTCAGTAGAAGGGAAGGTTGATTCAGTGTTTGCATATGTTGCTACTACCAGTGATCTTTATGCTACAACTATTTCAAATTTGGGTGAACTTACTCATTCTCTTGATCTCTCATTGTACTTTGTATCTCCGTTGAACAATTGATATCTAATAGAAGAAGAATCTGGTTGGGTTTTCCCCTTGTGGGTTTTGCCCTGGTCATTGGACCTATTCTCTATTCTTGGGTATCTTCCATTGTGCATTTGGCTTATGTTCTATCTACAATTGCTTAACTAATATTGCAGTGTAAAGAAATTTTGTAACAAGTGGTTGTTACAACATAGAACATCATAATTTCAAAATGGAAGGGTTAGCACCATCCTCAAAACCCTCAATTTTGAAGCAGAATCAAACTATTCTATCACCAGGAGACCCATGAGACCCATTTTGTGCCCCAGACACAAAATTGGGGTCCACAGGATGATTTGCATGGATATTTAGGGGCTAACCCCTAGATCATTGTATTTGGACCAGCGTCGAACGCATGCGCTAGAAGAGCCTAGACATGCATGCTATCAGCATTTTGGCCTCTTTGTGGCCTAAGGGCTTGTAACCTCACTTAGTATTTGCCGATTATTTTATGACCTAAGAGGCTTTTAGGCTAAAATTAGAGATCATTGAACATGTATAAATTACAGAGAGATTATTTCATCTCTCATCATCATCACCCTTGGAAAATTCAGACCTCTTGGAGGAACTCGCACTTGCTTCTTTATAGCTATTGGAGATTCTTGAAATGCATTTTGATGTGTCGAAAATAACTTTGGATTGTCTTTGGAGCCATTTCTTTGGTGAATGGATGGGTATACTACATGTTATCTTGTAAGTGCCTATTGTTGAAGATTTTCACTTTGAATTGTTTAATGTATGAAATTGGATCTCCCAAATTGTGCTTGTTTATGCCCTAATTTGTTGAAAATCAATTTTAAAGGCTATCTAGTTCAGAATTGCATATGTTACTCATGTATAACATCTAATGAATGTTCCTATTGGTGAACCTTTTTAAAGCTCTCCCAAAAAATTCAATTTATCAGTGAGTGGGTAAATGTTGGAATTTTGATACCTAGGGCATCAAATTTCAGCCTCCTTAGCAACGAATTAGGCTTATCTAGAGCATCCTTGATGCCATATGCCTAAAGGACAAGGCACTAGTCCAAGTCTTTGGTGATCATCTCAAAATTTTCTCCATAAATTAATCTCCTTAAATTCGATCCTCTTAAGGCTAGGGAGAAAAACTAGGGCTTGGAGCGAAATTCTAGGGAGTAAGATTTTTGGTGGTTTGAGAAACTAAACATCAAGAGATAGGTCCAGGCTACCTAACCTATCAATTTGGTGGGCATCCATAAAATCTCTTGCCCTAGGTGTAGCCTTAAGAGGGAAATCCTTAGTTTCTTTTCCCTCAACTCGAGGGCTTTCCTAAGGGAGGGGAAAATCCTTAGTTTCTTTTCGCTCAACTCGAGAACTTTCTTAAGGGTTTCATGAGCCTTGGGGTAATTGATTATCATTGTATGAAACCTTTTCTCTTTGGTTTTGACCTTGTGAACACTTGTTTTCGCCGAAAATCTCAAAATCCCGAGTCTTGAACCTTGCTTTCTTAGGCTTTTCTTTGAGAGCATTTTGCTTCCTTGAAGCCTTAAACTATTATTGATCCTCTCTCTTGAATGATCTCTAGCTTGATAGCATTGTGCCTTATACCTAAGCATATCTATTTTAAGTGATTTGCTTCTTACCGAGACACCTCCCATCAATGAAAGTCTATAAAGAGCAAGGGGCCTTGGTTGTGGTGACAATGGGCTATTGCCCCATTGTTAACACTTTGTCTAGCTCTTGCCTTGTAGGGTTTCCCTATCTAAGGCCTGCTACATTTTGTGGTAACATTTTAGCATCATTGTCTGGGATATGAAGCGTGTGTTTCGTTCCTAACAACAATATAGATCCTTATCTGGCAACTCCATTGGAAGAATGAAGCCCTTGTTCTTAATTGAGCTTCAAGATTAATGCTTGTAGGGTGAAGCAAACATTCTTTAAGGCACTTGAAATTCACCCTAGCAACCATGCATTTGGTTATTTTGAATGGCAAGAAATGGCTCATGGGAAAGGCCTATTTCATATGTTTCATAATGATGATCCTCAATCAAATAATCATGATGTCATTAGTAGCAAACAGGCGCTTGATGTCGCTCTTAATGAATCTCTTAGGAACCATGAAATTGAGGAGCCTCCACAATGCCCTTAAAGGGGGTTGTGGTTCTTCCCAAGAAATGATGATTGTAATACACCTTAATCTTTCCTCGATAATCAAGATGATGTGATCGTGGATATGTATGAGCCATCTATCACTTCATGTCATGAGGACGATATGCCCAAGCTCGTCCTTGATCAGAAGTTTGAGCTTGATTGTTGAATTCTCCATTCTTTCATTACAAGAAAGGTGGCGCAAATTGGATTCCTCTCTTCCCACCTCATCCATAATCCTTGATACAAGGTCCTCATGTGTTCCCGCCAGTGTTGCGAACATCTCGATAACATCCCGATTTTATCTCGAAATCACAATTTTTTGGCCCAACCGATATTTGCTGATTTTTAAAAATATTTTTAAGGTATCTTTATTTTGCCGATGTTTGCCAATTTTTTACCGATATTTTCCCGATTTTTACGATTTTTTGGTTTTTCGGACCCTTGCCGATTTTATCAGGATGCCGATGTTCGCAACATTGGTTCCCGCCTTCCACCCTTACCATTCATTAAGCAAATCTTGCAATGGAAAATGTGATAATTGGGTGTTTTGCCTCATGATGGTTCACAAGGGTAAGTGATTGTATATTAATATAATGATATGCAAGTTACATTGGTTATATGATTACACTTAGCGCATGCATTAAGTGCTCATAGTTTGCATGGTAGCGTAGGACGCATTGCATGTTTCTTTTTGCAAAGCCACTATCATCATATTATGTTCTCATGCAAGATTAGATTGCACTTAGAATAGATTTACTTTTCTATATGGATTTATTATTTGATGAAAAGTATGCCCCATGCACATGCTCCCAATAGTTGCACTGTGATGTGTAGGATACAGGTTTGTGTCCTGAGAGATTGTTGGAGTTCTCATGAACTCCACGTTCGAGTACATGGATCATGTGATCTACGATGAGCTCATGTCCTAGTTGGAGTTAGATGTTACCCACCAAAACTAGGTACCCCTACCAAAACTTTTCTCCTAATCATCTTCTTCCAACCGATAGCCAATAGCCTTTGACAACCACTTTGTATTCGATGTGATGTGACACTTTATCATGCGTTGGGCAACTTAACTAGGACCCAAGTCCATTAGAGGAGCATTATGACACCCTACAAGTGAGGCAATAAGAGCCATGGAACTCCTACCACTTATAGAGCATCATTTCGTTCCATGGGCACCTACAACACCCCACCAATTTGCACTTTGCCCCACATTAATCATGAGATGATGCACTTGGACCAGTGTGCCCTAACTGGCTTAACAATGATCACATGGTTTGGCAAATGATCTAAGGCCTAGATGAAGTTTGTCTCACCCCTTAAGACATGGGAGGGCTAACACCATCCTTGGAGCCTTCAATGCTGGAGTAGAATCATACTATTCTATCACCAGGAGACCCATTTTGTGCCCTAAACACAAAATTGGGTTCCACAAGATGATTTGCATGGAGATTTAAGGGCCAACCCCTAGATCATGATTTTTGGAGCCCTCTATACTCACTTTGGCACTAGAGGAGCGCAACGCAAACCCTAGAAGGGCCTATGCATGCAAGACATCAAAATTTCGATCTCTTTGTGGCCTAATTGTTATGTTTTTACATTGGTTATGATGTTGGCTTGTAACCTAACTTGGTATTTGCTCATAATCTTATGACTTGAGGGGCTTTTAAGCTAAAATTAGAGATCATTAAACATGTATAAATTAGAGAGAGATCATTTCATCTCTCATCATCATCACACTTGGAAAATTCAAACCTCTTGGAGGAACTCACACTTGCTTCTTTGTGGTTATTGGAGATTCTTGGAATGCAATTTAATGTGTGGAAGCTAAATTTCGATTTTCTTTCGAGTTATTTCTTTGGTGAATGGATGGATATACTATTGAAGATTGGCAACTAAGGGAGCAATTCCCTCCTTTGAAAAGCTCAACAAACCCTAAAGAGACCCTTCTTCCACTTGGGAACATTCAAATTTGCACTTGGAAAAATATAATTATTTTTGTTAGTTGGGGTCAACATGAAAAGTACAAGTCTACCTAATGAGAGAAATTAACCCTCCAATATCACATATAAATTTACCTTTGTTGACTTCACTTGGAGGGATCACACCACACATCATTTCTTCATCATTTGGTTCGTACATCTCTAAAATATTGCAGGTTGACTTCTCTTGTGCGAAAAGAAGAGGAGGAATTATGTTTGATTGTGTTGACTTTCTATTTTTTGTCCCCATTGACCAGATTTGACTTGGGGTGACTTTGAGTTGGTTTGATTGAAACTTGATCTGTTTTGGAATGTCTCTTTGACTGAGACGTTGACCAAATTCTTCTAGGCACTTTGACCATCTTTGACTACATATCTAAAGCTAGGGTTAGCCACAAGTTGACTATTGATTTTGATTAAATTATAAGAGGAATCCTGGATCTGTTTTGATTGGGTTTGACTGAGGAGAAGAGTTCATATTCTTTGACTGGTTGATTGAAGTTTTTTAGCACATTTGACTGTTGACATTGACTGGTTAGGGTTGTCATTGACTGTTGTTGACTGCACTTCGACAAGGCCTAAAATTGCAAGGCTGGTACTTTGACCAAATTTGACTTTTATGCTCATCATTGATTGGTTATTGGATTGTTGGCATGGATAGTCAAGGATTTGACCTTTGACTTGTTGATGGATGTACTTGGACTATGTATCTCTGCTAAACATTTGATAAGCATCTAACAAAAGAAGAATCTGGGTGGGTTTCCCCCCTTGTGGGGTTTCCCCCTGGTCTTTGACCAAAAGCTTCATCTCATTCATTTTGGTTGTCTTCTATTGTGCATATTGTTTATTGTTCTATCTACAATTGCTTATTGTTATTTGGTGATTGAAAATAAATTGAAAATTGATTGCTACTGAAAGAAGAAATTGTCTAAGTGATTGCTACTGAAAGAAGAAATTGTCTAAGTGATTGTTACAACACAGATCATAGTGAAAAATTAACATGGTATCAAAGTTGAGGTGAAGACAAGCCCAAGGAGAAAAGAGAAATCACCCATTTGAAGAGATCTTATCTGTTGAAGTTCATTTGACTTGGTCAAGATGTCTACCTCATACTTCAAGATTGAGGAGAAGTTGAATGACTCATCCAACTTTGTTGCTTGGAGAGCTAGGGTGGATTTGAATTTGGAAGAGAATGATGTTATGGAATATGTTGAAGGCAAGGTACCTAAGCCTATGGAAAATGCAATTATTGTTGCCAAGTCCAAGTACAAGAAAGGTGAAATCAAAGCAACGTTGCAAACAACGGCATGGGGATAAAATCAGCAAGGGTCTGGAAAACCAAAGAATCGTAAAAATCATGAAAATATCAATAAAAATCAACAAAATTAAGATACCACCAAATAATTGGTAAAAATCGACAAACATCAATTAGGCCAAAAAATTGTGAAATTGCGATAAAATCGAGATATTTGCAAAACTAAATCAAAGCTAAGAAAACCATTATTGATTCTGAGAGATCATTTGATCAATAATGTATCCAAGCTGAAGAAGTCCAAGGAAATGTATGATAAGTTGATTGGGATGTATGAAGTCAACAATTTGAGCCATATTCTTGCTTTGAAGAATCAACTTAAGTACATCAAGATGAACAAGAGTAAGACCATCCAAGCATTCTTCAAGAGGATATCTAAAATCAAGGATCAACTTTTGTCTATTGGTGAAATTATATCTAATAGAGAATTGGTGCTAACCACAGTTGGAGGCCTCCCTATGAATTGGGAGACATTTATCACAACCATTAGCAACAATGACAAGTTTCCCACATTTGATGAACTATTAGGCACGGGCATTCAAGAGGAGTCCAAGATGATTCCTAGAGGGAGAAATCAAAAGCATGACGAAGGAGAACCTACTGCGTTTTCTACTCAAACCAAGAAGAAGAAAGAGAAAGGAAGGCCCTCAAATTGGAAGTCAAGAAAGCAAGATCAAGGATTCAAGAACAACAATCAACGATTCAAGAACAACAATAGAGGATTCAAGGAGGACATGTCCAACATCCAATGCTACAATTGTCACAAGCATGGTCACTATGCCCGAGATTGTTAGGAAGAATGAAGGGCTCCGAGGAACAATCGAAGAGTGAAGAGAGGAGGACCCTCTGCCTGAGAAAAGACTCATAATCCCCCCAAGAGATGAAGGAATTGAAGGTATGATAAATATGGAGTTGAAACTCAATCTGAGTACTTTCTTGTTTCTGCTCTTTCTAGTTCCACTCCTCTAGATTCTTTTGATAATTGGTTGGTAAATAGTGGAGCTTCTAGACACTTCACTGGTTACCGTGAATTTCTCTCAAACTTGATTGAGAGGGAATTCAATTTAAATATCGTTCTAGAGATAATGCTACATATCCTATGGGACTGGGTATGTTTCGTTTTATATGGATTTTGATCAAACTATACATCTACAAGATGTTTTGTATGTGTCGAGATTGAAAAAGAATCTTGTACCTATATCTGCCTTGGAGGGCAAAGGAATGAAAGTTGCTTTCATATACGGAAAGGTTTGTGCCTGGACAAGAGGGTCTAGCTAGAGGAATGCCTTCACGATGGGGTCTAGAATTGAAGGCCTTTACAAAGCCAATGGAATACCAATCCAAGCATTGATCCATGACAGTAATCATCAATGTGAACTGTGGCATCGAAGATTCACCCACCTTCACTATAGAGTTTTGCCTAATGTGAAAAAGATGGTTTCTGGAATGCCTGAGATTCGAGTAGATCATGATGGAGTTTGTCAAGGATGTGCAAGTGGAAAACATGTGAAGGGACCATTCCCTTCAAGTAGAAGCAGGACTAATGGAATACTTCAACTTATACATTCTGATCTATGTGGACCTATGCCTGTGACCTCGCTTGGTGGCTACTTGTACTATATAATCTTTGTGGATGACTTCCCCCACAAGACTTGTATTTTGTTTTTAAAGAATAGCATTTGACATGTTCAAGGACTTCAAGGCACTGATGGAAAATAAAACTAGAAAGAGGATCAAAATTTTGAGCACTGAAAAATGGAGGATAATTCGCTTCAAATGAATTCATTGACTTTTGCAAGGAAGTTGGAATCAAGAAGGAGACTGTCATATCTTATAATCCCAAACAAAATGGTGTAGCTAAAAGGAAGACTAGGGCCACCATGGAAGTAGGCAGCGCTATGTTGCATGATCAAAAGTTGCCAAAGTTTCTATGGGGAGAAGCTGCTAACACTACTATCTATGTTCAAAATAGAACTCCTCATAGAGTCTTAGACGACACGACTCTCGAAGAAGCTCTCACAAGTGTAAATCTTGAGGTTGGACACTTCAGGATCTTTGGCTGCCCCACCTACTTTCATGTGCTGAAGGAGAAAAGAAAGGTACTTTTGGTGGTTATTATGAAATTTCTAAAGCTTGTAGAATATATGTATTTGGTGAAAGGAATATAGAGTTTAGCTGGGATGTGACATTTGATGAAGATGCTGCTCTTGGGAAAGCAAGGGACACTCCTCCCCCTAACAATGTTGAGAGAAAAGGTGATGCCATGGATGTACAAGAAGAGGCATTTTGTTGATGAACCCAAAACACCCATGGATCCCTTGGACCCCCCTCCGTGTGATCCACCCTCTACTAGAAAGAGACCATTATGGCTTTGTGACACCTTAGAAGATGTTGAGAGACATGTTGTTGCAAGATGAACCTTCAATGAAAGCAAGAATGCATGTTGATATCAAAGATATGTTGTAGCCATGAGCAACATTATACGAGTTGAACCATGCACTTTTGAAGAAGTTGTATAAGAACAAGTGTGGAAGGATGTTATGGCTAAAGAATGAGTCCATCATGAAGAATGATGTGTGGGAAGTGGTTCCGAGACCCGAAGGGGTGTCTGTTGTGACTTTTAAATGGGTATATAAAATTAAGTAATGTGCGGAATCCAGATGGAAGTATCAAGAAGTACAACGAGAGATTTGTGGCTAGAGGATTCTCCCAGAAAGAGGGAGAGGACTATGATGAAAGTTTTACACCCATTGCCCGATATATACTACCATTTGATCTATCGTTGCTCTTGTTGCTAGCCAAGGATGGACAATTCATCAGATGGATGTGAAGACCGCATTTCTACATGGCATTCTCAAGGAAGAAGTATACTTGGAGCAACCACAAGGCTTTGAGGAGCATGACAGGAAGACTCATGTGTGCCGGCTAAAGAAGGCCCTTTATGGATTGAAGCAAGCCCCTAAGGCGTAGTATTCCCGCATTGATAGCCATCTAATGAAGCTTGGATTTACTAGAAGCAATGATGAGCCCAATCTCTACTTCAAAGTCATCCAAGGTATGCCTTTGATTTTGGTATTATATGTTGATGATTTATTCTTGATAGGTGGAGAACCTCTTATCCTCCAATGTAAGAGGGAGTTGGCCTCTGAGTTTGAGATGAAAGACCTTGGTTTGATGCACTACTTCCTGGGCTTAGAGGTGTGGCAGAGACCTGGTGAGATTTTCCTTTCTCAAGGATGTCAAGTTGTTAGAAATATTTAGAATGATGGAATGTAAGTCCATGGCCACACTGATGGAAATGGATTTTAAGAAGTTGTGGTGAAGTTGTGGGCCCTGATATGGCAAATCCTTTTGAGTACAAACAACTAATTGGGGCACTGATGTTCTTAGTGAACACCAAACCAAACATATGTTTTTCTATCAACACTTTGAGCCAATTTATGGTGGAGCCATTACATGCACACTGGGCCGTTGCTAAGCATGTGTTGAGATACCTACATGGGACTATCAATCATGGATTGAGATACACTATCAGAGACTTGAGACTCATTAATATACTGATGTTGATCGGGCTGGCAGTGTTGTTGACAGAATGAGCACCTCTGGATGTTGTTTTAGCTTGGGGTTTGCCATGATATCTTGGATGAGCAGGTAGCAGAAGTTTGTTTCCCTTAGTACGGTTGAAGTTGAGGACATTGTTGCTAGCATGGCTAGTTGTGAAGCAGTATGGTTGAGGAAGCTCTTTGAAGAGTTGTTTCAGTAGGTGTTAGATACGACTGTGATTTACTGCGACAATAAGAGTGGGATCCAACTTTCAAAGAATCTCATGTTCCACGACAAGTCAAAGCACATTGATATTAGATATCACTATATCGAGGATATGGTGTAGAGAAGAGTTGTAAGGCTCCAACACATCTCGACTGATGAGTAGATAGTCGACATTCTTATGAAGCCTTTGCCAAAAGGGAGGTTCTTGGTCTTCAGAGAGAAACTTGGACTAGTGGATGTGACCCTTTCAGGAAGAGGTCATGGTTGATCAGGAACACTGAGCTCTGGGATCTCCTGGGGGCATGGGGTACTCCTTGGGGCTATAGGGTTGGAAGATCCTTATAATTTTGATAGGTTGATCTCCCCCACTCCAGTCTACGACTTGACGAAGTAAATACCCCAACATGCATCCTACCCACAAGTTGGGCTTGTTGGGATTACCACTCATCTGGCCAATGAGTGAGGAGACTTAGGTTGGAAGATCTTTACCTATGGTGGACACGTCTGGTAAATTGATCTCCCTAAGTCTGGGATGCATGGTGTTCAACCACTTGATCACTAAGGATCAAGTTGGGTGACAGCGTCGGAAGATCTCTGTCACTTATGGCAAATTGATCTCCCCTATTATCTGGATGGATTTTTTATCAGCTAGCTGCACATGGTGTTGGAAGATCTTTGTCACTTGTGACAAATCGATCTCCCCTGTTGTCTTTGATATAGGGTTGGAATATCTTTACCCTAGTGGTAAATTGATCTCCCCTATGATGATTCTTCTTCTTTAGATCGAAACATTATTGTTTAGCAGAGATGAGCAGAGATGAGATGAGAAGTGATATGTTGTAGCGATCATGATTGATATGGGCTTGTTGGGATTACCACTCATCTGGCCAATAAGTGAGAAGACTTAGGTTGGAAGATCTTTACCTATGGTGGACACGTCTGGTAAATAAATAATCTAACCCTAAAATGCTAGGTTAGACTGCCCGACCTCCATGTATACATGTAGGTGCTGGCCTTGAACCTCTCCTTGGGATCAGTGCCCCATCACTCTAATTTTGGAACAGTCAAATAGAACTAAAACTACAAACTAGAACTTGCTCAATTCAGAACAACAAATAAGCTGGACCTAGCTCAAGGTGGTGCATGCACAACTTTAGCATAGGCATGCACCCTCTACCAAACAGTAGTAACTGTGTCTATTGCACCCTCATTAAACCTGTTCATTATTGCTGGGAGGAGATGCTGGATGCATTCTATTTGCACCTGTACCTGCAACTGAACTTCCAGTGTCATTAAGGCTGCTGTACAGACTGCTGTAACCAGCTACTGTGCCATCTCTGCATATACACAGTCCACTCTGCTCACTGCTGCCATTAATGGCAATCTGCTAGACACGTTCTAAGGTACTAAAATTCCAACAAGTGTCATACCCTACTTAGCAATACAATATAACAAAAACTTCAAACTGCTTATAAAGAATGTAGCGTCCTTATCTTCACATCAGTTAATTCTCCTTCTGCATGACAACTTCACAGCAAGTGCCAATAACATATCACAATAGTGAAGTTGGTTCAGGATAATAACTACAAAAGGCTGGATAACCTGATGGGATTCGGGTTTCGCCAGGTCGTTCAACACAATACACATGATGATGAATATGTAAAGGATCTGACTGTCTGAATAACAATTGAGGCGATATCATTTTTTACCAAAACCGAATGGGGGACATTAATAAATTTATCCTATCTTGTTACTACAATGTAACATTTGGACATATTCTTATCTACATGCATCCTTCATTTCTATCTCTATTGGTTTCTGTATCTAACATGTCCTTAAAACCAAGCCCTAGTGTCTCTGGAAACGTATTTTAGTATTAGTGCTATTGCAAACTTTTATACCGACTTATGGTCTTCATATGGTACAAATAAATGATGAGATGTCAATGGGGTTTGTCAAGATTTACATGAGATAATAAAGTGCAGACAAAATATTGCAGAAATCCAATAATGAATATCTCATATAATTTATAAGAGAAAGACCTGTAAAGAAAATATGCAATTATCAGCCTCAACATCAATTATGGCAACTGTATGCTCTGTTGTTGCAGCAATAAACTGCCCACGATCAGGTTGGAACCTCAGCTGTCCCCTGCCACCCTGCTCCAGAATCACAATCCAATGAAAAAACATGAGATGTTGAATTCAAATAAAACTATAAAAATCTTCAAATATAAAATTCATCATGACACTAACCTTGGAAACCTTTTTGCAGGAACCTTGGTTAACACTCCAATAACGGATTTCACTATTGTCATCACAGGAACAAAGCAGTTCACCATTGCTTGGATGGAAATCCAATGAATTGACTGAGGCTGAATGCCCAATAAATGTCCGCAAGGAGTAGCTAGGCTGCATGAAAATTTACAATACAGATGAAGTTCACGCACTTCAGAAGTCTAGATTATGTTAATGTTGAATAAAGCGACTCTAGAGGACCAAGTAATGCATTATTTATAAAGAATGAGCATCAATAAATCTCCCATGCCTCTGATCCCCTCTAAAATAAGCACAAAACTTGTCAGCCCAAACATTCTTAGATAGCACAACGGAACCCTTCTAAACGATACTCCATCACTGAGAAACATTAACACATAAATCCATGCACAAAGATCATTGTCTTCTTATACTTAAGCTCTATGATAATTCAGAACCATACCACCAAATAAAGCAAATCATGAATCAAATTCAAGCTACAGAATGGAAACATAATCCAATAAATAGGTCTTGGGATCATTCTTGTCTGCACAGCACTCATTTTGGATACAGTGAATGAGCACAATGTACCATAGCAAGAGCTAAGATTAATGTAAATCAGAAGAAGACAAGAGTACAAATTGATGTAAACTTGGGAAAACAGAGAGTAATATGATTAACTCTGCACAGTGTTTTTGTCTTATACAAAGATAATTCAATAGGTATTGCTCTATCAAGTTCTATATCCTCTCAGAAACTACATTTTTCTACTTTTTCTGGTTTAAGGGATACAGCCTCTTGGCATGCCTGTAAGCTTTAACTTGTAATGCAATGTGGAGCACAACTGTGCCCTACACAACTTGTGAAAGCTTGAACAAAAATAGACATGCTGTATTAGAGATGAACATCTGTACATGAAATTTTAAATCATGATTCTAGCACTTATCAGCACTGCTAGGGGGGTTTCCAACGAGGGACAGTTTGAACATTGACACGATGAATATAACCAGAAGAACCTACTCAATTAAGAGTAGTGCCTTTATAAGTGATTAATCCTGAACAAATCCATGCTTGGACAGAAAATGTAGAAGTGAATTGTTCTGTCTCCATATAAAAGGATAACTGAAGGGCATTTACCAAGGTCCCGCTGTACATAAGTTCCCGATTAAACTTGTCAATTGACATTGAAGATTAACCCACCTCCAGGTAGTCCACTAAAGTTACTGCTTTTGAGAAGTGGTTGTCATTAATGTCAATGTAAGTTGATTATACATCAGCAGTCGAGTTTGGATCATTGTGTTGAGTCCATGAAGTTGGTTTGTCTAAAAGAAGCTTCACTGAATATCCTTGTAAGTGGGTCATTATCACTGGTACGGGAGCCCACGGTTTATATCTTCATTCTTATATTTTCAGGGTGTTTGGGTGGTGCAAGGCAAGAGAGTGAAGTCTCCTTCAGGTTGTAGCCTGAAAACACTTCAGGGTGGCAGGGTGGTGCTAGCGCAAGTTGAAGCTTGCAGGGTCTTGGAGCATCCTATTAATTGTAGTTGATAAAATCAGGGTGTTGGAGCATCCTTCCAGTTAGAGCTGGTAAATCAGGGTGTAGTTGCATCCTTTCAGGAGTTGGGGCGTCCTCCTCAGTTGTCGTTGAAAATTATGTACTCATAAATTATATTAGAAAAGTGTTTGGTGGTTTTTCTCCCGTAAGAGTTTCCACCTAAAATTTGTTGTGTACTTCTCTTTGACTGTGTCGATGCTTATTGTTCTATTGTTCATGCTCTACATTTTTATAATTAACTAATTGTAAGTGAAATACCAATTCACCCCCCTCTCAGTATTTCCAACAACTGCAATTACTTGTACCCTCAGTCTGTACATGAATGATAAAAATATTCTGGTGTAAAATAGCATATAGAAAATAGTAGATATTATTAATATTCATTTTACTTTGAAAACCTGCTGAAGCAAATGACAATAAGTGATTTTCAGCAGTTTTACCCATTTATAAAGCATTGAGAATGCAGGCAGATGGATTATTCGGCTTCTCCTATTATCTACTGAGAGCCATCACCTTTTGCTCAGACCCTGGAGTCAAGGGTTCACTCATTTTTAAGTTACAAATTGGTGAGATGTGCAAAAACAGTTTGTCTGGGAGAGTGGAAGCTCCGTATGAAGCAACATTAGAGACATGGGTTGAGTATTCAACACTTAGCCAATCAATGCAAGTTTTAGTATTTACCTGCTAAAAAATTCTTGGCTTAGGAAAACACTTTGGCCTACCTCCATCTCCCTAAGTCACAACATCTTCTCATGTTTCCAGAATAATATCTTGATACCATGGGCTTCTTATACTAGTGCTTGCTTGACGAACACACTGAGAATCACTATGTTGTATCTGACAAATAAATAGCATCATCCACTTTTCTGATGACTGGAAGCAGATTCATCCATAAAAGGAGACTCAGGAAAAACATATTTACTGGTAACAAGCTTCTTTATTACTAGGCTTTTGATTCTTCACCAAAACACAAATGACTTAGCTGAATTTTTCAGTGTTGATAATATCGCCGAAATATCGGCGATATTCGCAAATATCGCGATATTTTCGGCGGGCCGAAATATCGCCCCCCGAAAAATCGCGATATTTTCAAGTTTTGAATTTCGCGCGAGAAATACGAAATTTCGGCGATATTTTGGTAAAAATCGCGAGACGAGAGTAAATATCGCCGGTTAGGTTGTATCGACGAATTTGGTGGGTCGAAATCTCCAGCCAAAAAGGGTTGAGTTCTGTTTATTTACACTGCTGGTCGAGCTCTCTACTTATTGGGTCGAAGTTTCTAGTGAGTGGGGCCAGGTTTCTCTTAACTAATTTGTTGGTTGAACTGATCCTTTGTGGTTCGAGTTGATCCTGTCAATGGGTCGAGTACCTCCCTTTGCTGAACGAGTTGTGGTCACCTCATGGCTGAACTAATATGTTGAAGAAGAATGGAGTTTTTTACTTACTGTTGATTATTATCAGTCAGAAACGGTGGGTCGAGTTACCTTTATTGTGGGCTAAGTATACTATAATTGTTGGACTGTATTTGGGCCTATAAGGTCGAGTTTTATATGTTGGAAGACACTGAATTTGTATGCTGGTGAAGGCAATGTATCTCCATATCTTGTTTGCTGGTTACACACAGAAAATGAGGTCGAATGTCCTATTGTAGTTGGTACGAACCTCTGGAACACCTATTGCTGAAGAAAACCGTTAGTTGGAACTTCTTGGACAACGTATATACCAGCTTAGCTTGCTGGAGTAATTATCAGGTCCCAATATGAGTTCTGTCTTGTAGCATTTATTTTCATGACTGTGTGTCGATAAAGTTGTTGCTGTTATAATTTATGGTTTGTTCCCATTAATGAAAGGTGTTCACTCTCTTGTTACATGGTGTGTATCAGTGGTGTAATCCTTTGTTGGGTGTTTTAATAACAATATATTGCTATTTGAAATCATTTATCAAGTTTTGGTTTAGACTACTTGGGTTAAGTTGAAGAAAAGTGCACCTACAGCCAATAGTAAACAAACTGTTTGAAGAAATGCCTCGCTGAAAACTCAATCAAAACCCAAAAATTACAGTGATAACTTGGGGTCATTTTTAAGAGGGGATTTTACAGTAGTATCAGAGCATGTTCTTGGACAACTGTGGAGTCTAGGGGCAGCTTGCTAGTGATGACATGACAAAGGAAGATTTCTTCATATTTATGTGCCAATGTGTTTAGTTCATGTTGTTATTGCTTTATATGTTTAGAAATCTGAAAAAAATGAATATATTATGCATTTTTTATGCTTGCCGATATTTGCCGATATTTTCGCCGATATTTCCGATAAGATATTTTCCGGACCCTCGCCGATATTTTCCCGATACCGATATTATCAACACTGGAATTTTTCATCCAGAACACAACGTTATACCATTTAACAGGTAAACCCCATGGTTAGGTGATCCTGGGTAAACCCACCTCTGGAGATGATACTGAGAACGTCAGCTCTGGCCCTGCCCCTCCTCATGGGACCCAAGGGGACATAGAGCCACAGAACTGAGAACAAACTGAGTAAACCCAACCAAGCACAGAGTATAGATTTATCAAAGATTAAAGGGCTCATGGAGCAACTGAAATTCACATACCATAATAACCTGAGATGGTTGGGTTGGTATTCCTCTTCTGCTATCGGTGCAGGATCATGCTATCTTTGTCGAGAGTGGCCCTCAAATAGTGCTTTTGGCCTCCTAAAAGACCCCTTGAATTTCCCTCAGGTTCGTCTACTGGCAAGTTGAGTTCCCAAAATGCCATATCTCTTGAAATCTTATGAATTAAATTCCCTGCCAGACCTTGCATGCTCTAGCACGTGTGGGTGTGGTCACTCCACCACCCAAGGTGTACAGCTACAGCCATTAATAGCATAGCAATGGTGTTGATCCCCTCGCCCCTGCTCTCCTTTCATTCACTCTGAACGGGGAGTATATTATATAATTTGATTTATATTATTCAGAACAATTATACACTAATTGAAACCATTTGCAATCTCTAGTTGATATCCATATCAACGATTGATTGTCAAACTCACACATTCTTCACTACAGTGCTCTCCATTCATCTAGATTTCACATTACGTTTGGCTAAAAAGTGGGTTTTGTGTCATCCCAACCGTTGGGGGCCAGGGCTGATTCACTCAGTGAATGATAAAATGATCACGAGAAAAGGTGTTTAGTGAGGTTTGGATCATGAGCAAAGGCCCTAATAATAATAAGAACAGTTGACATTGAAACCAAATCTGAAATCAGCGAGTCGGGAGCGTCTTAAAATATTGTTGTTGAAAACATTTTGTTTATTAAGCGACGACCTGAACCTAAACCATACATGAATTTGAACCCTGTTGGACAGAACCTAAACCATACATGAATTTGAACCCTGTTGGACAGAACCTAAACCGAACCATATATGAATTTGAATCTTGATTTAAAGTTCGCCATACTCCAAACCTCAACATTCAAATTTAGTCAGCCTTGTGACTTAGTGTGTATGTGACCTTGGCCTTGGTGCAGTACTCCACATGATAGCTCTCAAAGGATAGCAATCACTTTTAACAACATTCACATTCCGTGAGGAAATTCACGGTTCCCAATGTAAAGTGGTCCAAGTGGTGAAAATTTCAACCTAGTCTCAAGTTGTAGAGTTTGATGAAAGGATTCCATGTCATCATGCGATATTTTCAGATCTGAGCATCTAGTGGCTAGTTAAAATTTGGTGAAACTCGGTCAACAGGCAAAGCGTAGGGCAGAATCCAGCGTGCAATAGGTCTAAAATGATTAGCATGAATAAACGAAGAATACCCAAGTGTCATATTTCAGAGAGCAGCTAAGGTGGTTTAAATCTAGCTCGGAGGGGTAATGACGTGGCATATGTGGTGACAATGTGGCAACACCCTAGGTGATGTGGAAAATCTAAGGGATACCCAATACATAGCAAGACCGGTAGAGCAAAACCTAAGTTCCAAAATTGGCAAGTACGCAAGGGAATTGGAAATCCAACAACAAGGTGGCCAAATCGAGTTAGTAATGGAAAAGTCAAGTCGAACTAGTTATTGGAGGTCAAACTAGTTGTTGGGGATAACGCAACTAGCCATTAAAGTCAAGATGGACTGAGAAGTTAATCGATGGGCCAAGGGGATAGCCATTACAAATAAATTATTCTTCAAGATGATCAAGTTGAATTCCAAGGAGAATTCATACCACCTTTTTTGCACCAATCAAAGTCTACATGGACCAAGGGAGTGGAACATTGAGGAAGATAAAGCTACTACTCTGACTATTTACCACTAGAGACCACTGGAAAAGGGAATTAATTGGCCAACTCAAGGAACTAAAAATTACCAAGTCTCCAACTTGTGGATTACTAGTAATATTTTATTGAAGGAAAGTCCCATTAGACATTAACTAGACATTGTAAATTTTCCTATAAAGGCTAAGCTCTCCTCATTATAAAAATTGTTGTTGTCAATTGAGATAAGTGCTATTATAATAAAGAGCTCACATTTTGCAACCCTTGCGTAAATTTTCTTTGTGCATTGTGTGGAATGATTATTACTTTTATTTATTTTCTTGACATATGTTTTTGGGCTAATTAAATCAAACTTTTCTTGATGATAAATAAAATTATGCTAAGACTAATGATTTTGCCATCAAAGGGTTACCTAGTCATGTGGAGGGAGCCAACCAGAGGAAAAACCACACTTGAGTTTTCATGGTTTTGCAGGCAGGTTGATCCAATCATTTGAACTACCCCTTGAGGAAAGTGTCAACTTCTTTCCATATTTTGTATTCTACCACACACAAAGATCAAAGGTTGGAGACGCCAATTTGAGGAGAGATTGCTCCTAAGTGGATTTGAAAGTCATTATGAGGCTTAAGTAATAGTGTGGGCGATTTTCGTCTTAGACCAAACTCACTCCCTTGAAATAAATTAGTTATATCAACTAAAGAGAATATTGACTTCACATTCCAGCAACGTTGAGGCATGCAACACAAGTATCACACAAAAACCACTCTTATTTCAAAAATAAAGGACTTTTTTTTATTTTCTGCAATTAGTTTAGGTTATTTTACTTGTTGGTGTTCATTATTTTATCTTATTAGCAAGCTTTATTCTTGGCGAAATTTGATTTAATTGTTGGCTCTAACATAGAAAAGGTACAAGGTTGACTTCAAGATATTTTTACACCAGTAT
This sequence comes from Pinus tabuliformis, assembly GCA_031772625.1. NCBI lineage: Eukaryota > Viridiplantae > Streptophyta > Pinopsida > Pinales > Pinaceae > Pinus > Pinus tabuliformis. The sequence continues at coordinate 868,873,834 of CM062813.1, read as the reverse complement.
CTAGCTCTTTGCCACTGCAGATCTGAAGTTTCCAAGGATGTACCAAGCAGGATCTGCAATCTACAGCAAGGTTTCAGCCCTTCAAGTGAGTGCATCCATTATAAAACTTTGTTATTTACTCTATAGTACTCAATTATTTTCTATATTTCGAGTAAATTTTTATCATTTCCAACCATACTTATGTGTTAAAATCAAATCTGGAGATTTCTGGGAGTATAAACTACTGTTGATAACATTTGTATGTATAAACTAGTGTTGATAGCATTGCCAATTTTTAGGCAGGATGTCGAAAAATCGTGACTTTTTACTTTACTGATTTCTTTTTCAAATTTTTCATGATTTCTTTCCAATTTTTGCAGATTATTTTTTTCGATTTTTCACGCCTTAGTGAATATATTTTATATTTTTTTAATACCTGTCACAGCTTGCCAATTTTTTTGTCGATGCTTTTGAGAAGCTGTTTTCTGGAACCTCATCAATTTTTTGCAGACTCCAATTTTTTCAACGCCAATATAAATCAACAGGGTTTTCACCCGAATTTCTGAAAATCAATCACCAACATGCTGAAAATTCACTTTTCAGTCATATTTTGGTTCAGGGAAAACTTCAAAAGCCTCTATATTCACCCTCATATGTTCTTCACCACTAGACTAATCATGTAGAAGTGGTAAGGCACCTGTAGGGTGGATGTCATAACCAAATCAAATTGTTGTCCCTATGTTTTTTAAGATTCTGCTATACAGGACAGTAAGCTTTTCTGAGTCATAAGTCCTATACAGGACAGTAAGCTTTTCTGAGTCATAAGTCCTTTACCAGCGACCCAAATCGAAGGACAATCACATTTCTAGTTAGGATTTCAGTGTAGACCAAAATCCATAGGTTGCATGACATACTTTGATTTCTGGCTACTAATATTTGTTATTTAGTTTTCATCCACTACAGTAACACATTTTACAACTAGACAGCACATATAAGCAAACACCTTCATCATATGTTTTCACCGCCAATATAAATCAACAGGGTTTTCACCAGAATTTCTGAAAGATAATGACCAACATGCTGAAAATTCACTTTTCAGTCATATTTTGGTTGAGGGAAAACTTCAAAAGCCTCTATATTCACCCTCATATGTTCTTCACCCCTAGACTAATCATGTAGAAGTGGTAAGGCACCTGTAGGATGGATGTCATAACCAAATCAAATTGTTGTCCCTGTGTTTTTGAAGATTCTGCTATACAGGACAGTAAGCTTTTTTGAGTCATAAGTCCTTTACCAGCGACCCAAATCGAAGGACAGTCACATTTCTAGTAAGGATTTTCAGTGTAGACCAAAATCCATAGGTTGCATGACATACTTTGATTTTTGGCTACTAATATTTGTTGTTTAGTTTTCATCCACTACAGTAACACATTTTACAACTAAACAGCACATATAAGCAAACACCTCCATCGTAGGGACTCCATATAAGGCACAAGAGACACCAGCTTTCTTCTAGATACTGTCTTAGCCAAGACCACCTTTTAATTCCATACCTAAAACTACTATTTGGCCAAGAACTCATCCCCCTCAAACGTAGGAAAACAATTGATGGACCAAGATCTAGAGGCATTTGGAAAGAGTGGAACTCTACCCCCCTTACAAACCAGCAGCAGGTTATTTCAAGTGACCAGGTTTTGTCCACATACAATGATGTATTTGCACGTTAGGGTCTTGAAATTGTATCAACAAAGGCTAGGTTGATACAAAGGCTAGGTTGGCAGACTTGAGTATTGTAGGCTATTCTTTTTGCTTCCGACAAGAAAGAAACACAAATTTCTATGAATGTAACAAATTGTACCAAATTCTATGTTTGACAAGGGTGGATGTCAAATTTCAACACTAGTTTTATCATTTACGTACAACTCCGAGTCCTTGTACCTAAGCCAAAGTCCTTGGTCTTGCTACACTACAAAAACTGTTAGTGCATTGTTGTTCTACATATGCAACTCTACATTGATGATTTTCCATGCAAGAAACCATAAGAAGATTTTTCTAAGGTTGAACAACATACAACTCAAGAAAATCCTTTAATGGCATTTGAAAAGAAATGGATCCCAATCCTCTCATAGAATAAATGGCATCATCACTCAACCCCACACTTCTACCTCCTTGTTGTTGTAGCCTGTTAAACAGTGTCCTGTGATAAGTCACATGTCTCAATGCCCCACTGTCCACATACCATCAAACAATTGACATGGTGGTGTTAGAAGACACAAAAGACAACAGAGGAGGTAATCTCAAACTAGGATGATCGCTCATTCACTCTTGTGCCTATGGTAGCTGCAACCATTTCTACCTGGCCTTTCTCTTTTTCTCTTAATAGTCGTTAAGATTATGTCCCAGCTAGTGATACCTAAAACATTTCATCTCACTCAGATCCTTCTTTCTTAGAATTGAACATTCCGTCTTACCCTTCTTCTATCTGTTCTTGCTTCCCTTCTTTGTCCTCCCAGAAAGGGCTATTTCTTCTACTCCCCCTTGCTACAATAAACAAGACTAAAATCTGATCTATTCCTACATGAGGTAATCCCAAAAGTTCATAAAATTTGGCAACTATTCATGAGCACAAACAGCCTAAACAAAAGGCCTCCAAAATGAAACAAGTCCATTCAAAGCAGTAGACACTAACTCCTTATCTTCCACCACTGTCTCTATGGCAACACACTGCTCTTTCAACTCTATGATCCTAGCTATAGATAGCTCACCATTGTATCTGCCTTGCTCATGCAGATGGTTGAAAGCTTGTTCTCAAAAGCATCTACTAGAGACACAAGAACTTTGAAATGGCCCAAGCAAAGCTTCAAACGTCTTCTTAGCTATAACTTGTTTACAATGTCAGGAATGAAGTGATCCTTCACCAAATAAAAGAACCATTCACTTTGTTGTAGCCTCCATTTTGACACAGGTAGTCAAATTTGCTAGATTGATAGGTGTAACAATGATACAATCTCCTTCTCAACGTGCTGCCAAATATTAGTTTCCTCCAAAACCATAAACACAGCCCAAACTTCAAAGGTATGAAATTTATCACCATCCAACATGTCACACTCTAAGACCAAGAGAACACATACCACAAATCTAAAGCACACCTCAAAGCAAGATTAGCAAAAAGAATAAAAGTAGAACAATTCTTCTAGGATTCAAGAACCTCTCCCAAACACCCTAGGGTTTCACACACAATCAAATTGTACTAGGTCAAGTACCACCCCTAGATACAATATAGATAAAATATGCAACTCCCTCTTGTTAAGTCAAAATAGCTCTGATATCATGTAAAAATTTTGTGAAACAGAGATTTAATGCACATTAAAAAATTTCACCTCAAACATGAGGTTTTCCAGATCGATTCCCTGTGAATTTTCAGCCTTAATCTGATAAAAATATTCAGTAATAGCAGCAAATATTTCAGTTCAGTCAACCCAAATCACCTGAGACCTCAAGAATATACACCATATAAGTGTACTACAACACTGACAAGGTGCATGTTTTTTCAAATATTACAGATCTGAAACATCTATATCGCAACAGATTTTTACTGGAGAAAATATGCTTCATTATCTTATCTGTGTGCTGGAATCCACACAAACTACATGAACACAAGAAGATAACACAACTGAAAATTAAATGTGCAAAGTACATGATATTTGGACCGCTGAAAATTTTCATTTATACATATGAGGTGAAGTAAAACTGTAAATGTACAAACCGACAGCTTAGCACAAGCTGGTACTTGTCAAGCTCTCCAAACCCTAGCTAGCGAAAACATAGAAAACCCTAGAAACTAACTCCTACCTAGGAATCACTCCTCACCAAAGTCACATGGTTCAGGTCCGAGTTAAGTTCAGCAACAATGAAATTTGGTTCAAATTTATGTTGCACGAAACTTCCAGTAACCTGATGTTTCGGGACGTACCCGTACCCGAAACTCCGAAACTCGACCGAAACTTGACCATTATGTAATCATCTATGAGAGTTAATATAGACTTCGTTTTCCTTCTAAATTGTCATCTATGGGTCTTATTCCCTTTTTTCTTGCAAGATAATGTGTTATTCACTTATTTATAAATTTATTTTTATATATATATAAAAATATATGGCGTTTCAGCCAACATTTCGGCTGATGTTTCCATTTTTGGGAGGTGACGTTTCTAAAAGTACCCGTTTCAGAAACTCCGAAACGCTTCAGAGTTTCATGCAACTTAGGTTCAAATTCAAATTTTACAACGACATTTGAATATGATTCATCATTAACTTCAACGATATATATAACTTATTAACGTGAAGAATATATTGAAAAACTTCATAACTTATAAACTGATACATTATACCCTATGTTAACTTGTAACATATACTATGAAGTATATAAAATAAGAAATTATATATAATAAGAAATAATAAATAAGGGTCATAGATCCCTTAGCAGTTCAAACTTAAAAGTGCACAAGTAAGAAATGACCAATGACCATGGTGGCATGGCCAATAGGAAGTCACAACCACTACTAGCACATTGCAATTGTGGTCATTTGCAACAAATCGTAGAAAGAAATGACCTATGATCATGGGAGCGTGGCCAATACGAAGTCACAACCACTGCTAGCCAGTTGCAATTGTGGTCATTGGCAGTAAATCGTAGCAAAAAAGTGTACTGTGGCTACCTGTCACATCTTGCAAAGTATGGTGACCCCTTGCCAATAGGTCTGGAGCTAAGTTGCACAAAACATTGAAACGTCTAGAACTTTCCAAAACAGGTACGACTGGAAATGCGACCCGCAAAAAATGGAAAGGTTGGGCGAAACGTCACATATGTGTGGCTATCCATCACATGTTGCAAAGTATGGTCACCCCTTGCCAATAGGTCTGGAGCTAAGTTGCACGAAACGTTAAAAAGTTTGGAAGTTTCTGAAATGGGTATGGCTGTAAACGCGACCCCCAAAAAACGGAAACATCGGGTGAAACTTCATATATATATGTGTGTGTGTGTGTGTGTGTGTGTGTGTGTGTGTGTGTGTGTGTATGTATGTACTTTTTTATAAATAAGCTAATAACACATTTGGCAAGAAAAAAAAAAGAATGATACACATAAATGACATTTTAGAAGGAAAACCCAATCTATGTTAACTCCCATAGATGATTACATGAATCAAAATCAAAAATTATCCTTTACAAATGAGGTTGCACATCCAAGATTCGAAAACCAACCTTTATACACGAGGCTTTACATCCAAAATCAACCTTTATACATGGTTATATATGCTAGAAATGAAAAATAACAAAAATAGAACAAGTTGTTTTCTAGCAGAACTAGAGTGTGAATTGATGGGAGATAAATAAGTTTGTGGAGTGGTTAGAGATCAAATTTAGCATTATATTAAATCTATTTTGGCCATAGAAGGGCCACACAACCTTCTTGGTGTTGATTTTTGTAGCATCAGATGTGTTCTAGCCACAAAATTTTGTGGAGAGGCTAGAATACATGTATTCTCCAAAACCTAAAAATCGTTTGGGAAAATTCCACCTAGAGATGGTTTAATTAAAATAATTCACTTTTTTAAATGGTTCCCTAAGTCTAAACTTAGGAAATTTGGTTAATTAAAGGGTATTGATTAAATTGCGTGAGAATCTTATAGAAGAAGACATGGATCAATTTCCAGTTAATCTTAGTCATCGATTATGTTTTAATCTTGGTTGTTGGTGCTCCAACAGAAGATTATAAGAAGAATTCGATGGGTACATGGAGATACACGAGAGCAGATACTCAATTGCTCAAGCAGATCGATTTTCTCAATCGTTGAAGTTCAACAAGAGAAAATCGAGTCAGAGAGTGAGTTGCAGGTCGGAAGGAGAGGGCATCAGCATAGTCAAAGAGTGCAGGGAAAATCTGGAGGAGGCAGCATAGAAGAGAGACACAGAGATCAATGCAGAAGGGTTGACCCAAGGCCTACATTGTCACTGCGCAAAGGGTGGCGTAGAAAGGCTAGCGAAAGAGGCGGGAAAACCTCTTCGGAGTCTGAAAACGCTGTGGAGTGTGAGAAATTCACCAGTGAATTTCTCTCAGTGATTCTTCCTCTATTTTGTCTTGTACATAAATTACTGTTAAAGATTAATTAAAGAAACCCTCATCTGTTGCACTGGTTTTGCCACATTGGGTTTTTCCGGGGACAATTGTCCAATAATAATTGTCATTGTGGTTATGTATGTGCTAGTATTTTTCCTTGTATTTACTTTTTGCAGAATTTTATTTGTGAAGACTGCAGTTTATGTATTTTGATATTTGCCAGTGAAAACTACAAATAATTTGTTTAAGTAATTTAACAAATAGAAGAAATATTATCAGTTACTACAGTAGGATTTAGGGTCACCGAATTTTCACAGAGTATCAGGGCACAGATCGTAAGCTGGAGAGATCAGAGCAGAGAGGAAGGAGGAGGTTCAAATCTCTACCTCGGCAGCAGTTCGAAACCCCAAAAGGCAGCGTAGTCCTTGCGGTCGAGTTTTGAAGGAAGTTCGATTTCTTTGAGTGAGTCAACAGAGAAATTTGATTTTCCAGATCAAAGGTTTCCCGAGGCAGAAGGGAGCAGCGTATTTCTCTTTGCAAGGCAAATCTTCAGCTAAGACGTAGTTATTTTGCAGCAGTTGCTGGCAGAACAACGTCAGAAGAAAGGAGAATAGCACAGGAAATTAAGGATAATCAAGAAGCCTAAGAATTATCTTCCAGATTGGAAGATGAGTTTGCATGTCTGTCAGGATCAGCTTCAACTGGTGTTTGGTATATTAATAGCGAAGCTTCAACTCATATGACTGGAGTAAGGGAATATTTCTCGAGCTTTCAAGAGGAGCAAATGGACTTCCAGATCACTATGGGCAACAGAACTAAGTGTACTCCAATAGGATGAGGCACCATAGATTTTCAGACGGAAGCAGGAACCAGCACTAGCGCCACAAATGTGTTGCATGTGTTGGGATTGGGTATGAACCTAATTTTAGTGTCCCAATTGCAAGACAAGGGATACGATGTGTACTTTGTGAGAACAGATTATATAGGTTGCAGATCAATTATCTAATGGCACTGATAGGCAGTGATAACAATAGTAGGAAGGAGTTGAATTAACTATGGCACAGAAGGATGAGGCACTTGCACCATGGAGCACTTAGGATGCTCAGAAAGACTGCAACCGGAGTTCCATCTCTCAGCAACGAGTACGATGATCTATGTCGAGGATGTGTACTTGGGAAGTATGCAAAAGTTGTGTTTCCCAGAAATGACAGCGGAGCAAAAGGCATGTTGGGATTGATACACTCAAATATTTGCGGCCCTATGTCCACCAGAGCTCTTAGCAGTAGCGAGTATTTCATCACCTTTATTGATGACCATTCTAGAAAAACCTGGATCTACTTCTTAAAGACCAAAGATGAGGTCTTTGATCGGTTTTGAGAGTTCACGGCTCTTGTAGAAAACATGACAGTGAAAAAGATCAAGGTACTACGTTCAGATAACCGTGGAGAATACATGAATAGAGACTTCAGAGATTTTTGTGCAAAGGAAGGTATCAAAAGAGGGTGGACAACTCCCTACAATCCATAGCAGAATGGAGTAGCGGAACAGAAGAACAAAACTATAGTCGGGGCAGCAAAGGCCATGTTGTATGATCGGGATTTGCCTAGAAATCTGTGGGCAGTGTACATTCAAAAACAGGGCACCTCACAAAGCTTTGGGGAAGAAAACGTCGGAGGGAGTCTTCACCGGGAAGAAACCTGAGGTAAGTCATTTGAGGATATTTAGGAGTGTGGCCTATTGTCATATTCCAGATGAAAAGCGCAATAAGTTGGATCAGACTGCAGAAAAGGGGTATCTCGTAGGGTATAGCGAGACCTCAAAGGCATACAGAATCTACGTTCCTGGAAACAGGAAGATTGTAGTAAGGCGAGATGTAAAGTTCATGGAAGACAGAGCTTTTAGAAGATATCGGGAGATGCCTACAGGAGATCAATCAACAAATGTTCCATTAGTCCAGCAGTAGCAGGGGCTGCAAGGAGAACAAGCAAGGGGACAGTCACAGGATTAGAGTACAGTGACAAGTACCAGCATCTCCTCAGTAGCAGAAGATCCAGGAAGTTCTCAGCAGATAGAGCTGCAGAAATAGGCGGAGGAACATAATGAACGTCCCACCACCAATGGTAGGACCAGTAGGGAAGTGTGTCAGACCTTAAAGGACGCAGAAGATATTGTCAGAGCTCCTAGAACCGACAAGAGGTAGCGCAGCCAGCCGGACAAATACCAGGCCTTGGTAGCTCAGGTTGTAGAACCCTCCAGTTTTCAGGAAGTCGCACAACATCAGGTGTGGGTAGATGCCATTGTAGAAGAGTACAGTTTTATCATGATAACTGATGTTTGGCAGGTGGTGCCTAGACCCGAAGATAGATCAATTGTGTGTTCAATATGGATCTACAAGATCAAGTACGTTGCAGATGACAGTCTAGAGAAGTACAAGGCTAGATTCGTGGCAAAGGGATATGCACAAAAAGAAGGAATAGACTATGAGGAGACCTTCGCCCCAGTTGCCAGATATACCTCTATCAGATCTGTCATATCCCTAGCAACACAGATGGGATGGGAAATTCGCCAGATGGACGTCAAGACAGCATTCTTAAATGGGGCGATAGAAGAAGAGGTGTACATAGCGCAACATGAGGGCTTTGAAACTCATGAGAGATTCACTCATGTATGCAAATTGAAGAAATCCCTGTATGGGCTCAAGCAAGCACCCAGGGCATGGTACGTTCGGATTGACAGTTACTTGTAGCAGTTGGGATTCATCAAGAGTGATGCAGATCCCAATCTCTACTACCTGATGGTGGAGAATGAACCTCTCATTCTAGTTTTATATGTAGATGATCTGTTTTTGACAGGATCATCGAAGCTCATAAAGGACTGCAAAAGGAACCTTGTAGCAAAATTCGACATGAAGGATATGGGGTTGATGCACTATTTTTTGGGGTTCGAAGTATGGCAGAACTTAGAAGAAAGGGGAAATCTTCCTCGGACAAGTAAGATTCAAAGAGCAGGATTGCATACCCATGGCAACACCCGTGATTACCAACTGGAAAACGATAGATGCTTCAAGGGACAGGGAATTCGACCCCACCTTGTACAGACAGCTAATTGGGTCACTCATTTATTTGGTCAACACCAAACCAGACATTTATTTCGCTGTCAATACCCTTAGTCAGTTCATGGTGGAACCAAAAAGGGTACATTGGGCAACAGCTAGGCACATCCTCAGATATGTACGTGGAACAGTCGGACTCGGGTTGAAATATACTCGAGGAGATGACGTCAGGTTGAGAAGATTCACAGATGCAGATTGGGCAAATAGTTCAGTGGACAAGAAAAGTACCTTCGGGTATTGCTTCAGCGTTGGATCGGGGATGATCTCTTGGTGCAGCCATGCGAAGCCATATGACTTAGGAAATTGTTGGTGAGTTTGTTCGGGAAGAAAATGGGAGCGACCAGTGTTTACTATGATAATCTGAGTTGCATAAAACTCTTTGAGAATCTAGTATTTCATGATATAATTCAAAGCACATTGATATCAGATGTCATTTCATCAGAGATTGTGTTCAATGTGGGGTAGTCCAGCTGCAGTATATGTCACAAGGTTCGTCAAACTTTAACCTTGAGGTTTGAATTTTGGCGAACCTTAAAAAAAATGGAGCTTCGGCGAACCTCATCGAACCTCATAGCCATTGACCAAGTCCATAGATCAAAACTCATAACTTCATGTCACAACTCAAGCTTGTAAGTTATCCTTGCAGTTTCCATGTCTGTGATGGCATTTTTTATGCTTATTGATGTTGATTTCTTACTATTTTATGCTATAAATCATTTTAAATTAATGTGTATATATATAGACGAACCTAATGGCGAATCTAATCAAAACATTCGAACTCAAACCGAACCTAATCATTGCCGAACCCGAACCCGAACTAGAACTATGTGACATTGGCTGCAGTATGTCCCCACAGGTGATCAGGTAGCAGACATACTCACAAAAGCTCTAGGGAGAGCTAAGGTCATTCAGTTTAGAGAACAGATGGGTATGGTAGAGAATCCATTTCAATAGATTCTCAACAGCAGCAATTAAGAGGGAGTTGCAATGCAGATGCAGTAGTTGACAGCAGTTCAACAAGGTCAATAGCAGCATAGACGCAACACATATTCAAAGTCACGCAGTAGTTGGCGGACAGCAGCAACCAGACATCAGCAGTGTGACAGGAGATGTTGCAGAAACAGGATGTTGCTTCAGTGAGTTGCAGCACTAGAACACATTCCTCGCTAAGAGGGAGTGTTGATTTTTGTAGCATCAGATGTGTTCTAGCCACAAAATTTTGTGGAGAGGCTAGAATACATGTATTCTCCAAAACCCATACCACTGGAATCGTCTTGACGAGGAGAATCCAATGACGAGTATCTCCACGGAAAACTCAATATTTGCTTCTTCAAGAACCCTTAACAAGTGTGGGGTATGTCCTTAGTCGAGAGAACCCAAATCCTAAAACTCGGGTCTATAGCCATCCTTTAATGGAGCTTCTATCTTGATGTAATCCAGACAAATATAAGAGCATTCATTAACTTACGTTGGCATCAATGACAACATCATTCAACACTTGATGAACTGAAGCCTAAACCCCTGAAATCCTTAATCAAGATAGTTTGAGTACGTCTACTGTAGCTATCAGTCACATAGTGCACCTCAATTCTGCTGTAATCTACTTGCTAACAGTTTATAATATATATTCTTAATGTAACTTACTCAGCCATGTGCCTAAGTAGAATTGTCTTCTAGGTCACATTATATGCTTGAAGAATTATCTTAAGAAGTGTATAACCTTGTTTCAGCCATTGAACTGACCTGTGATCAAAACAAAGCCTGAAATAGACTCAGATCAAATGTTCAGAACCGTGCATCTTGTTCCATGAGCTTCAAGATTCTGTTTTCAAAACTCCCTCATAGAGATTGCAAAAGATTTCCAGCCAAGGATCTGCTCAATGGCTACAATGCATGGATCAAATTGGTTAACTGTCCTAGCACGTACACAGTTTCTGTTGTTAGGTCACAAAAGAAGGAATGAAGTTTGACTTAGTTCTGTGAGGATGTCAGCATGAACAATTAGGCCTTCATGTCACAAAAAATAGAAACTTCCTCCGAAAATAAGGAAGGTTGTACTCATAATTAGGCATAAAGTTGTTTGAAGAATCAGTTTGAGGATGAAATCCAGTGCAGGGGACTTCAAGGTAGAAATTTGGTTCAGATCTTTCAAACTTGTGTGTTCGCTCCAACCTTCAAAATTTGCTTCTATTACAGGGTTAAACCTTCTCCATTAATTGCCTTACATCTTCAGGAACTGGTTCAGGAATTGCCCTAATTCGTGCCAAGGACCTTTATTCTTGGGGGTCGAAAATCACACCAGACGGTCATGCAATTCTTCAGTTGAATTTGGTTTATTCTTCAAGAGGCAGCGAGTATATGGTGTTAAAGACAAACACATGTATCATAGATTCTTGGTTCTGTTACAAGATCGAATGACCTTAAAGCACCCAACGAGATTATTGATGAATGCCCAAACGAATTAGACTTCTGCCTTATTGTCTTTTTCTAGGCCGCAGAGGAATTAGGTTAAAAGACTACACTGCTCTTTATCAACAAACAAAAAGCCTTAAGCCCAAAACAACCAAAAGAACCCTGAACGCAGATGTATTTAAGTCTATACAAACCTCGGATGGAGATAGATCTGTCCATGAATGCTCAAAATAAGGGTGAGACTTGCTCAGAATTACCTTAGGTCTGCGCTATCCCAAAAGAGATGCCAGTGCGGAATTTCAACTTCAAAAGGATGTAGTTTTTCATCCACAGAATTGAAAGATTTCAGAGCTCAAAGATTCTCATTCAATCCATGATGAGTGGTGAATTTTGTTAGTTTTTGAAGGACATCTAAGGAGGGTCAACGGACATGAGATTTTAAAATTTAAATTTAAAATAAATTAAAAATTGAACCAATAATATTTGAAACAAATTTGACCTTGATATTTAATGAACTCTTTTTCTGTCATTCAGAGACTGCCACATCATCGACATTTGGCATATTGACCAACATATGGGGTTTTGAGTCTTGAACTTAGACCATGAAGAGATTGTATTAAGGGTGTTTCATCTTCAAACAGGTGTAACTCCCAAACCGTGTAGGCTCTCGTGGTGTGCAACATACCACTGGAATCGGCTTGACGAGGAGCATCTAACGACAATGATCTTGAGTTTAAGAGAAAAAGTTTTTGGGCGTAAATCACATGATAATACATTTGTTGACGAGTTTCAAACCAACAAGTGTGGTTCATCGTCGGGACAAGTTGAAGAATCAGATCATGGCTACGTATTAAATAGGGAGAGCAGATCTTCCAACGGCTAGGTTTGACTGAAAAACGACTATATTAGACTGGACAAGACAAACAGCTATAATTGACCCAGAAACGGCTAGATTTGACTATTCAAATTGTTTAATTATAATAATACTCATCATGTTTTATTTTAAGTAAAAAGTTAACCAAATTTGAGTCAAAAATAATAAATCTAGGGAATATGATAATGAGTAAATTGTTAACGTGTATTATTAGTTTTTGAATAATATTAATATTATATTATTATAATAGTATTATTCTTATTATTAATGGCTTGGGTAACTATTTAATATAAATTAATTAGTAAAACACTAATAGATTTAGGGAAATTAGTGAGTGTAAGGATATAATATTATCGTATTAATTATTATTAGTTATAGTATTATTCCTATATTAATAGATCTAGGGATATTAGTAATTGTAAGGATTTAAATAAAATAATATTAATTATTATTATTATTATTATTATATTAATATAATAATGTTAAAATAATAGTATTATTATTAACGGTTTGGGTAACTAATTAATTTAAATATCTTAGTAAAGCTGTCTAATGGGAACATAAAATATCTTATAATAGATAATTTAACCCCTTTTAGACAGTTATGAAAAGAACCATCTCCTAAATATAAGGAAAGGAAATTGAGGGAGATTAAAAATCAAAGAATTAAGGATAAAGAAAGCAGGTTAAAGGATAATAGGGGGAAAATTATAGAATTCTAGAACAAGTCATTAATAGAGGGATGGGAAGAAACTACTAGGAAGAGAGGGTAGGGATCCAGCAACTACTGATCTTCCAACCATCATCTCTATTGAGATTGCTTGGCCTTTTTTCAATCTCAAAGGCTTCCCTAAATTTACAGTGATGGAACTGTGTTTCGTGACATGGAGTAACCGCCTCTAGTGGATCCTGTGATGGAACTGTGTTTTGGCGATGCAATCGTTGACAAAAACCTGCGGATTTTGGTCTAATGGCAATCATGATTCCCAACAGAGTACACCCATCTATCATTGTCGGAGATTGAAAATACATGGTTTTCCTCTTCATTCATCAGGTTGAAGAGGTTTGGAGAAAGACATATCAAACAGCCTCAAAAAGAGTCAAGGACACAGTGTTAGATGATGCTTGGTGGGAGGGGGTAGATCTCACTATTAAGATGATGGACCCTATCATTGCTTTGCTCAATTTGCAAATACAAACCAATCCATCCTAGGAGAGGTTTCTGAGGGATGGGATTCCATGATGGAGTTCATGAGGTCCATAATATTTTATAGAGTGAGTGCCCTGAGTATGAGACATCATCAGAGGCCTTCTTCACTACCATACAAGATATTCTTGTTACCAGATGGGACAAGAATTGCACACCTTTGCATTGTTTGGCTCACTCATTGAACCCAAAATACTAGAAACAAGAGAGGTTGAACGGTGGACCTTTCCGCAGATTCCCTCCTCACATGGATGGTGAAATTTCAAAGGGGAGGAAGGATGCATTAAGGCAGATATTTTAGGATAGAGCATCCCTTGATGAGGTAGATGATGCCTTTGCAAAGTTTTCCAATGGCACTGCGCGAATTGCAGGCTATGATGCGATTAGAGATGGGGGGGCTAAGAATCCCTATCCTTGGTGGGAAACTCATGGGGCAACAAGCCCTCCTCTACAGCAGTTAGCCATGAGGCTCCTCTCTCAGGGAACTTCATCCTCTTGTTGCGAGAGGAATTGAAGTAGGTATGGGAATTTGTACAGTGTCAAAAAGAGCGGGCTTGAGCAGTCCAAGGCAAAGACAATGGTGTATGTGCACACCAACCTTTGTCTTATTTATAGGTAGAGAAATGAGTGGTTGAAGGGAAAGACAAAGATGCAGGATGTCTTTCCTAATGATATGGGTTTGGACAACAGCGTTGAGTTGGCATTGGCCAACTTGGATCTTAATGACCCAGTGCTAGAGCCTATCACTATTGATAATGGTGATACTCTTGAGGGGTCATCCTCCACACCAACAGATGTAGAGATTACATTGGATACAAAGGAGGAGGATGCAGCAGAGGAGAGAAATGGTGACCATGACAATGATGTTGATTTTTATGATTATGATTGATGAGTTACCTACTACCTTGTAGTTGTTTTGTACTTTATATTTCTATTTCTCATTGGCATTGCTACTACCTATGTAACACATTTTAATTTTGATGACTTAATGAGAAAACTGCAATTTCTTGTCTTTCTACTATTGGATCATTGATTAATCTGTCACAATTATATTTGTCTGCATAATGTTACGTTGTACAACTTACAAATTTTAAATTTACAATGTAGAATCTAGATCTATGTCTGAATTGGTATCATGAATGAGAATTTGTGTGAAAAATATTTATTTTTTATTAATTTTATATATATATATATATATATAGTGTGTGTGTCCTACGTGTCTTGTTCAGGGGGGTCTACATGCCTAGTGTCGAACACTCAAATTTGCGTGTCCCGTGTTAGGTGACTTAGATAATAATATTGATGATGTAGTCGAGATTGAACTATTAGGATTTATTAATGATAAGTTAAGTGATTTTCCTCCAATTATACTTGATTACCAATTGAGGCAAGGTGATTTACTATTTTTGGCAAGTCATGCTTGAGATGCTAGACATGACATTCTATTATTAGAAAGTCACTCCAATTTGTCAAAAATGAGATTTTATTTAAGGCAATTCATCCCTACATTGCCCATTTTCAACACTCCCTCTCAGTGAAGGAAAATTTTCTTTCTGCAACAAAGATCTCTGCTTTCTTTGCCCATCTTTGTCCATCTCTGATCTGGAACAATGATGTCACAATATAATGAAGAAGAATCATCATAGGGGAGATTCATCTATCACCCTATATCCACTGATCTTCCAACCTTGATACGGACTTGGGGGGATTACCACTTGTCAACACATGGTAAGGATCACGCACAATCAAGCTTTACCATAAGATTCAAGTGGTAGAACACCTACATCCACAGACTTTGGGCGGATTACCACTTGTCAACACATGACAAGGATCGTGCACAACCAAGTCTCATCTCTGCTTGTTGGGATTACCACATGTCAACACATGGCAAGGATTGCGCACAACCAAGATTTGCCACACCCATTGGCCAGATGGGTGGCAATCCCAACAAGCCCAACTTGTGGGTAGGTTGCATACGGGGTATACTCTTAGAATGTCCAAGACTTCATGTTAAGGGGGATTACCACTTTTCAACACATGACAAGGATCGTGCAAAACCTACAATCAAGAGTTTCCTCAACCCAAGGAGCTCTCATAGCTCCATTCCCAACTTGTGAGCTCAATAGGAGGGAAGAGCATAGCTCAATGTTCTTGATCATCCATGACCGCCCCCACCAAGAAAGTTCACACCCGTCAATCCAAGCTGATCTATGAATACCAAGAACTTCCCTTTCGGCAAAGACCTGTTAAGTATGTTTGTTATCTGATCATCAATTACAATATGATTAAGTCTCATTGCTCCTCTCTACACCATACCCAGATATAGTGGTATTTAATCTCAAAGTCCTTAGACTTGTCGTGGAACACGCGAATTTCTGCAAGTCGAAACCCATTCCTATTGTCACAGTAAATTATTGTTGTATCTAGTACATGCTCAAACAGCTGTCCAAAGAACTTCCTCAGCCATACTGCCATGTCGTTATCCATTCTAGCAGCAATGTACTCGACTTCAATTGTGTTAAGGGCTACAAACTTTTATTTTCTGCTCATCCAAGATGTCATGGCAAATCCCAAGCTAAAGAAGCGTCCAGATGTGCTCTTTCTGTCAACAGAGTTACCAATCCAATCAGTATCAAAGTACCCATGTAGTCTCACATCTCTAGAAGTATATCTCAATCCAAGATTGATGGTCCCATGTAGGTATATCAACACATGCTTTGCAGCAATCCAATGTGCATGTGATGGCTTAATCATATATTGGCTCAGAGTATTGACCACAGAACATATGTTCAGTCTAGTGTTCACTAAGAACATTAGTGCCCCATTCAATTGTCGATACTCAAAAGGATATGTCAAATCAAGGCCTACAGCTTCACCACATAACTTCTTGAAATTTGTTTCCATTGGAGTATTCATGGACTTACATTTTGTCATACCAGAACTTTCCAGTAGCTTGACAACAGATTTTCGTTAAGAAAGGAAAATCTCACCAAGTCTTTCCCATACGTCTAGGCCTAGAAAGTAGTGCATCCAATGAAGATCTTTCATTTCAAACTCAGAAGCTAAATCCTTCTTACATGGGAGGATAAGAGGTTTTCCACCTATCAAGAATAGGTCATCAACATATAATACCAAAATCAAAAGCATAGGTCCTCATAAATCAGAATGTATAAGATGAAGTACCTGACTAGTTTTGTTTTTGTTTGAAGGGAATGGTCCCTTTACATGCTTTCCACTTGCACACCCTTGGCAACAAAGATCTCTGCTTTCTTTGCTCATCTTTGTTCATCTCTGATCTGGAACAATGATGTCACAATCAAATGTGGGAAACTTATCATTTTTGTTGATGGTTAATAAAAGTTTCCGAAGTTGGAGAAACAACTCCAAGCGTAATCAACACCAACTCTTTATCAGATACAATTTCACCAACAATTAACAGTCAATCCTTGATTTTTTATATCTTCATGAAGTATGCTTGAATGGTCTCTCCTCTGTTCATCTTAATGTCCTTGAGTTGATTCTTCAAAGCAAGGATTTGACTCAAGTTGTTTACTTGATACATTCCAATCAGCTTGTCATACATTTCCTTAGATTTCTTCAACTTGGAGACATAGGTGATGAGATGGTCTCCAAGAGAATCAAGGATAATTTTCTTAGCCTTGACTTCTCACTTCTTGAATCTAGCCTTCACAGCAGCATTCGACTTTTGTGGTCGTTCTGCTACCTCGCCTTCCACATATTCCATTACATCGTGTTCTTCAAGAGTAATATCCAATCTTGTCTTCCATGGAATAAATTGAAGCATCATTCAACTTCTCTTCATTCCTGAGCAGAAGACATCTTGATCAAGTCAAACAAATTTCAGCAGCAAGAAATTTCATACTTGAGATACTAGACATGATTTTCTATTTTTAGAATGTCACTCCAAAATGGTCAAAAAAGAGATTTTATTTAAGGAAATTCATCCCTGAGCTGCCAATTTTCAACACACTCCTACCCACCAGACCTAAAAGGTTTACTCCCTCTTAACTGCTCAAACTTTCGAGCTTCCAAATACTTGTTCTTTGTCATTGTTCTGCTTCTTGACATTGCTCAACTAGACTGGTGCTTTAGCCTACACAAGTTTCCCACTCTAACTCTAATGGTGTGGCCATCATTTGGGATAGATTCCCACAAGTTTGATCGGTGTTTGTCCATCATGGAATGCCACATCAAACACATTCTTCTATATCAAAAAAACTAAGAGAAAACTCCAACTAAGTTCTAGCACCCATCGAACGTCCTTCAATTCCAACCTGCCTCCTGACTCAAGTTGGAATATCATTGTTCCAACACCCTTCACTACATGTTTGGTATCAACACCAAACTCCACATGCAACTAAGAGTGTCTGTTAGGTTGTCAAACAACTCTTGTGGTCTTGTCATATGCCATGTGGCTCCATTATCCAACAGTCACACGCTGGTTGGTATGGTGCTCGAGGAAGTTATTTAGTTCCATTAAATTCAATTATATTCCCCCATTTTTATCCCTTTGATTTTCCTTTTCACCCTTTACTTCTCTCCTTATATTTTATTATTATTTTAATATATTTAAGTTAAATTATCTATTCCACCTAAGCTTCTATTGACGCAACTACAACTGATTACATACCCTTTCCTCCCTTCCTCTCTAGACACTGTGAAGCATAGAATCTTGCCTTGTAATATGCAAAACACATGACCATAGCCAAGTCCTTCTTCGGCTATGAGACTGACTCATCACTTTTGCTCGAACCTTTTCCTTTGCTCTTCACTATCTTACTGGCCTTGTCGCATTGCTCCATGTGATGTCGGCTTTAACCCTCCGCGACTTGTCGACACTACTGCTCGACCACACTCCGCCAACGATTTGTTGCGCCATTGATCACTTTGTTCTCTGGCAGCAATCCTCTGCAACTTGGACGACATCCCCATGCGACAATTGCTCCCGTGTGGACCTAGACAACAGTGCAAATTCCAACATTCTACTTCACACGACAACCCTGATGATTGTGGCCTAATCTCCTAGTGCAGGTTCTTGTTGTCGGCCACGCTCTCACTAGTATTACAAACACCATTCCACCTCCTTGTGCATGTTTAACGACTGAGTGACAATTCTATCATTGGACCCAACCACTGCAACATCCCCTTCGTTGCCATCTAACTTCTACACAAGAGGCTTTTGACTCGTGTAAACTCAACCCACACCCGATCCAACCCTACCTTCTGCTGTGGCAACACCTCTAGTCCTCCACCTGTGTGAAATGTTCTGCAGATGTCCCTCTCCTAGCTCCCGTTGTCAAGATATCTGCCCTGGTAGCAAGATTGGCAATCCATAGCTATTGGCCACCACTCTGCTAGGCCACTTCACAACCCCTCAACTACGGAATTCTTTTTTATTTCCTTTAAACTCATCTTTCTGCAAATTATTTTTGTGCAGCCCACATATGACCTTGACTATTGTACAATGTACAACCTTCAACATTTTGGTTCTCAACTGATAAATAAATAAACTGTGTTGCTTCGTACAATCAAGACCAAACCTAGCCTCAACAATGCTTGTACGAGGCTAGCACCTGGAAAAAATTTGAGACGATTTTCTCAGAGTTCTCACTCTAATACCATGTTAAATCATGAACCTAACACTCGGCAATTAGTTCATAGTAGATAAAATAATTTTATTAATTTCCAACGAATGAACATAGGTCAACGGGACTAAACAATACAACCAGTACGAGTACAATGTGGGAGTGCAAACACAACTAGAAAAGTGCCACAGTTAAATCTAGGATAGAATGAAATGAATTAAAAGAGGATAAAACAATAGGATAGCCTCATAAACATGTATATAACCAAATCGCGTAGTAAGGCTAAGTGAATAACGTTGTAGGTATGAAGTCAAGAATGCTTGAGTCTAATAGTTATCAACGAGGGGGGCAATAGTGGCGTTGGTTCACTATCAGAGTGCCCTAGACCAACGAGGAGTCTAGCTACGTGATCCTAGGGGGGATGTAGGAGCGAGAGATACTCCTAACATCCAAGGCCAAAGGAAAGAAGCTCTAGATAAGTCTTTCGTTGCTCCACTCAAGCTGATAAGGAACTCATCGGGGGATGAGCTCCGTCCAAGAACCGTTTGGTACTAAACCCTCTGATGCTCTCAATGTGAGTGAACTGATGTTTTGTTCAACACCTATGTAACGATCTCGAGGGTATCGGTTGGCTGCCTAAAGGAGGAGATTGAGGTGAGACCTGAGGTCTCATTACTCTACTATCTGGAATACCATAGAACTCAACTTGTTGTTTGTTGCTTCGATTAGTCGAGTTAACCTGAAAGTATGATGTGATAGCCTGAATCATCCCCAAGTGAGGTGGGGTATGTCAGATTTGAGATTTGTGTCTAAATATCTCCCCGATGAAGAGGGCTAGGCATTTCTAAGAAGGATACTAGAAGAAGGTAGAGAGGGATCCCTCAGACTCTCTATATAGGCAATGATATTGTCCTCTAATCTCATTGTATACGAGGCACTGAAAAATGAGGTGCATCTCAATCTCCAGCTCCTGTAGGTGGTACAGCTAGCAAAATTTGTTTAATCATGGCATATGGTGATTTATCTCCACCCAAAACCAATGGGACCCAACTCAAAGTTGCCCTAACGAGACCTTGAGTGAATGCACCTAGTGTCTACGAGTATAAGTGGGGAAGACGACAAGGCCATCCTGTCTAGTATAGTGTCTAGCTCCAAAAAAAGTTCTAGGTAGAAGGACATCTTTAGGCCAAGGCTCACTAAGGGGGATGTCTAAGTGACCTGAACGTATGATCTATAAATATCCTCTTTGATGGCCTAATTCATTTTTTGCCGAGTCGATAAGGGATGTGTTGGTCTGTCAAGAGAGAAGCTAAATGGAGGAAGTCGCTCTGGGGAGATGGTCATCGACTGAAGCGACTGAGATGCCTCTATGAACCATCCACTAGCACGACCTAAGCGAGTATCTGAAGCGATGGCCTTCGAAAAGCAAAGTGCAAGATAGGGGTATCTCTCTCTCTCCTAGTAGCAAAGTCTTTGTAAGCCCTGACTCTATGGAGGAAAGAAACCAAGCAAAAAAGAACCTCAAGTTGAAATGGATGGACCCTGTCCCTGAATAATAGGCTACAAAACTATGCGTTTGTAGCAGATGATACACCGAAGAAGTAAGGTCTGGCCTGTTGATTTCTGGTAGCATCAGATGTGCTCTAAGCCTCAAAATTTGCAGGGAGGCTAGGACACATGTATTCCAGAATACCCAGAAATCGTTTTGGGAACTTCCACCCAGAGACAGTTTTATTGGAATAATTAATTATTTTTAATGGATGCCTAAGTCTAAACTTAAAAAATTAAAATAATTAAAGGCTTTAACAAAATTGGGGGTGAAACTTCTAGTAGAAGACGAGGATGAAGTCAAAATTATCTGAGCCATTGAATAGAATCTATATAAGTCATTGATTGATCAACGAGAGGATTATAAGGATTTCAATGGGCATTTGGAAGACGGACAAGGCAGATAATCGGTTGCCCACGCAGATCGATCTTCTCACTGGCTAAATTTCGGCAAGAGAAATCGAATTAGAGGGAGAGTTGCAGGTTGGAGAGAGAGGGCATTAGCAAGAGACGGGAGTGAAGGAAGCAAAGAGAAGAAGCAGAGCAGAGGAAGGACAGCGTAGAGGCAGTGATGCTGAGACTGCGTAGTCACTACGCAGAAGGTGACGTGGAGAGATGCAGTGAGAGCAGCAGGTCCTCTCCAAAGTCAGAATTTCATTATGAAGAGTGAGAAAATTGTCTATAAAATTTCTCACATAATTTTCTCTTCTATTCTGCTGGTTGTATCTTGTACATGAGATTTTGTTGAAGATCAATAAAGAAACTCTCATCTGCTGCACTAGTTTTCCCACATTGGGTTTTTTTGGGGACAATTGTCCAAAAATAATTGTGTCATTTTTATTATACTTGTGCTAGTATTTTTCCTTGCATCTACTTTCTGCAGTATTTAAATTGTGAAGACTGCAGTAGAATTTATTTTGATATTTGTTGTAGAAACACTGTGAATCTATGTTGCCAGGAAACGTGGGTGCGGGGACGGGGACTGGGACAGGGACGGCATTTTTGGAAATAGGGTGCGTGGGTTCGTGGGTTCGTCGGGTAATATAATAATATTAAATTTTATAAATTATATTTTAAATTATAAATTTATAATTAATAATATATATTAAATTTGAATTTGTATATTTTTTCAACTTTAAACAAGAAAACTTTAATGATAATCATTTAAACATGTTTAGTCTCTCCCATATAAAAACACAATTTTTTCATAGGAGATTCTTCTCAACCTGATAGTGGTCTAGACTTTTCTTGATGTCTAATCATCCACCTGCCCCATGCATGGTGTGCTCTGTGGTAAAGCAATCCCAAAAAGTTAAAACAGTGGCAGCCTTACCCTTCCAGAAAACACGCTTATTCTTTTAGGCATATTTTCCTAGTTTTAATCTTAACATGATGTTATCAGAATGCTGTGAGAAATTGGCAGATTTTGATACTTAATTTAGCCATTTTCCAAAATAGCCCTTCGCCATTTAACAGCATCAGCTGATTACAGCTTATGGCTGGTCTCAATCCTACTTTCTATCTGACCTAAAATGTCTGAACCTGTATGTGTGAATTTACAGTTTATAATCGGATGAGGAGAGCCTGGAAACGGAGAAGGCTCACCTCCTAGAAGTCTTTGAGAAGAATGGTTACAATAGGCACCTCGGGCAAAAAGCCTTCCTCAGGGCCAAGAAGGAGCCTTCAATCCGAAGGGTTCCTAATGATCGTAGCATGGGTGTGAACCTTCCTTACATCCAAGGAACCACGGACAGGATTGCGAGGATTCTGAGGAAGTATGATGTGCCCGCTACTTTTAGACCTCTCAATACGATCCATAGTTCCCTCAGGTCTGTGAAAGACCCGATTGACCCTAAGGACATGAAGGGCGTCTATGTCATTCCCTGTTCCTGTGGGACCCCTTATATTGGTGAGACTGGTCGCTCGATCAATCAGCAGATTAGCGAGCACTCGGCTGCCTTAAGACATGGGAGGACTAAGTCCTCGGCCCTGGCTGAGCATGCGGAAAAGACTATGCATCATGTGTGTATAGAGGAGGCTCAAGTCATTGCCAAAATTGCGCAGTTTCACCATCGCAAATTTAGAGAGGCCCTGGAGATTGAGAAGAGGCCGAACAATCTTAATAGGGATGATGGCTGGAGGATTAGCAGTTGCTGGGTCCCAGCCTTGTCTTCCTAGCCTCCTCTTCCCTTTTGTTAGGTCTTAGGGTTTCTGTCTTCCCCCTCCTTTAATTTTTCTTTTGGCAGATTTGTCCTATTACTATGGAGTGTTTGAGTCATTAATATGTTATGAATTAATTTCGGGCTAAGTATTGTATTAACCTGTTTATGATACTATTGGGCATGTTATAATTAGATTTTTTCCATAATTTCATAATTATCTCTATTATATCCTTAGAATTGAATCTCCCTTTAACTATTGTCTAAGAACCCTTTTTAAACCTTAATGACATAGTTAACTTTGATATTGGATTAATATTGATAAATTATGATATACCATTAATATTAGTTATAGTAATAAACATTGACTGTATCAACCCTAAATTTTGATATTTATCGTGTAAGTAATAATATATTTACCTAAGGTCTTAGTTACCTTTAATAATTTATTGGGATTAATAAATATTGAACTAATATTGATTATTTGACCTTTAGGTTTATAGAATAAATTAGGATATACCAATAACATTAGTTATTCTATTATTAATAGACTTGGCGTTAACCCCTATACTATGGTATTTACCTAATGTGACTAAATTCTAGGAATAATATTGATTTAACAATTTGTTTGGGATTATAAATTAGATATAGATTATTATTAAACATATATTATTATTATCTTAATGGACCATTATATTTAAATAATAAATATGATATAATCTAAAAAACAAAATAATGAAATTCTAACTTACCAAGGACAATTGAATAATTATTACTCAATTATCTAGGTAACTATATTCTAAAAATAATTGATTACCTTTTACTTGTATTATATTGGAATAATATTAAATATAGATTATTTAATATAGATATTTTATTAATGACCATTAGAGTAAAATATTAATATTATACTATGAATTCTCTTAATATTTGAGAGAATAATAATAATATATCTATTTTTAATTAACAAATGAATGCCTTTATTTACCTATTTCGAGAAATATTAATTAACTATTTTAGGGGTTTGACCAGGATCATTAGGTCAAAATTAGCCGTTAGCATTATAGCTGTTGGAGTCTCTGCACACTCTATTTAATCAAGCTAAGTCGGATTGGTTCTTCAACTTGTCCTAACGATGAACCACACTGGTTGGTTCGAAACGCGTCGACAAAAAAGTGGTTATGTGATTTTGCCGAAGATTATCTAAACAATGTTATGGATCACAGAAGTCTAAACTCCCTAATAATTTGATGGTTATTAACTTATTTGGCTCGGGAATGAATGTTTCATAAATTCATTCCAAATTGATTTACAAGAATCTGCAGGCTCAAATTACAGAGTAAGAACTAAGAGGTCTCTTTTCCAGTTCTGGTTTCGATGCCATATAATATTAAAGGCATTGAAGATCCACAAATACAGGAGACTCATAATTTACATTGAGACTCTAACAAACCTTGGGCATAAGTTTTGAAATTGTTTTTATAAATTTATAGCATAAGACTAATGGAGAGATTGATCATAAGAGTCTCCTGCGGTAGGAAGGGACTCATGAATGTGCAAACAGCTACCCTTTTTTTTCCAACTATGGTCATCACCTTATTAAATATTTCCACAAAGCTACAGCCAATATGATATGATATTCTGCTTGTGGGATTGTACACCCATAATGTTCCTTTTATAATATTGAGATATCATAATCATATATGATTTCAGAATACTGTGTCGCTCATAAGTTTTGAAAAACTTATCACTGTTGATAAATTTTTACAACGATTCATTACCCTTGAGCAGCACGTCATGCCCACAGAGCAATGCTAAGGCATGTGAACAAAGATAGTCTTTGGAAATGATGGCAGAAAATTTCCTTGAGAAACATTCAGAAGACCTTACAACCATCTCTAAAGGACAATCCAGACCAATGACCATCAATGACTCCAAAAATGATATCATTCGTTTATGGCATATATTCTATATTCTATGGCATATCATTCGTTTATAGCATATCATTTTTTAAATTTCAATAAAAAAAATTATTTGAAAATTAAATTTTTAAAATAGTTTTTTTATGAAGAACCCAAAGAACCCGAAGAACCCAAAGAACCCAACCCGAAGAACCCGAGGAACCCAAGAACCCAAGCACACGAAGAACTCGAAGAACCCAATGAACCCAAGAACCCAAGCACCCGAAGAACCCAAGAGCCCGTTAAAGGAAAAGAACCCAAATTTTTTTTTTTGAAGAACCCGGTTCTTCATGGAAGAACCCGGTTCTTCTGGGTTCATCTGGGAAGAACCCGTACCCGAATCCGGTACTTGGGTGCGGGAACCCAGGACAGGTTCGAGAACCCCACCCCCGGGTGCGGGTACCCGTGCAACACGGTGAATAACTTATTTCTGAATTAATATGTAGAAGAAATAATATCAGTCACTACCAATGTTTTAAAACTCCGACTCCGACTCGATATCGACTCGGCCGGCTCGATTTCAATGACTCAGTCGTTGTAAAAAATACATTAAATATTTATTTTTTATAAAAACACATAATTTTAAAGATTTTCATTCATGTTTCCAAACACACAGCATTAAAATATAGATAGAAGACAACATATGATCAAAGTAGGCTCATAAATATATCCATTATATCAAAACGGCACCCAGTGCACTATCCAATACATACACGATGATGATATAGAGATCAAAACAAAAACACATAACCAAGGAGGCTATAAATGGCCTCTACAACAAAAGTCTGTGAACAGTACTATTGGCTACTGCTAGAGTTGCCAACATCATCTGGTTCAGTGTTACTTGGGAGCGGGAGTGAAAGTGGGGAGCGAGAGCGAAAACGGAGCAGGAGCGACATTTTCAGAAGCTCCTAGTTTGGGAGCGAATCCCGGAGGAGTTCGACAACCAATGTCACTAACATCAAGGTACATAGAGGGATTGGTGCTCTTGATTAAATACGAGTTCCATACCCTAATACATGACAAAATTCAATGTAAACATTGCAATCCTCCAATCCTGAAATCCTGCAAAACTGATAAGTCTGCTAGATTTTGAATGAAATATAAAATTCCACTTTCTCCATATGAAATCCAATGAGACCGGAACCACTCTCAAACATCCTAAGTCATTTCATGGTAATGTTAAAAATTTAAGTAAAAGGATGAAAATGAGGATAAAGGAGAATGTCACTTTTACTTTAAGAATTTAACATTACCATGAAATTTGAATAGCATATCAATACTAGGAGAGGGGAATGGACCCCAAATAGCACTTAACCAATTTAAAAAACACCTTGGAGTCCCCAACAATCAACTAAATGTTAAAAAGTTAAAAAAAAATTAGAAAAATCGTTGTTATTTTGCGTGACTGGCCGGATTTAATGACTCGGTCGAGTAGATGCGAAAATGGTCGGGTTGACCGAGTCATGCAATAACTCTGAAGTCATGGCTGACTCGGCCTCCCGAACTGGTTTTTCTACCGGGTCATAAAATTCTTCAATGACTCAAATCAACTCAGTCGTTTCGGATTCGATTCGGCCGAATTTTAAAACATTGGTACCTTGATGTTAGTGACAGAGAGAGTTGCGCAGAGCAGTCTTTAGGAGTGACATAGTTTTTGCTGGGCAGAAAAGCGTCAGAAATCGATAGGAAAAATAGCACAAATGAGGATGGAAAATCAAGATGTCTCTGAATTATCTTCCAGATTGGAAGAAGAATTCACATGCTTGTCAAGTTCAGCGTTCAAAAGATGTTTGGTATATTGATGGTGGGGCTTCAGCTAACATGATTGGAGTACGAGAATACTTCTCGAACTATCAAGAAGAGTAGATGGACTTCCAGATCACTATGGGAAACAGAATGAAGTGTACTCCAATAGGGAGAGGCACCATAAAATTTCAAACAGAAGCATGAACCAACATCTGAGCTGCTAATGTTCTACATGTGCCCGGGTTAGGTATGAATTTGATTTCAGTGTCCCAATTACAAGACAAGGGATACGATGTATACCTCATTGGAAGGAAAGTATACGTCAAATATCCAAGCTAGAAAAAGATGATACAAATTGGAGCTCGAAGCAACAGACTATATAGATTGCAGCTCGAGTCTCCAATGGCATTGATAAGCAACAATCATAATGGCGAAAAGGAACTAAATGAACTGGACATTTACATCATAGAGCACTGAGGATGCTCAGAGAGAGTGTTACAGGAGTACCAGTCCTCAGTACTGAGCATGATGATGTATGCAGAGGATGCGTACTAGGGAAGTACGCTAAGGAAGCTTTTTCTAGAAGTAACAACAGAACAAAAGGCATATTAGGATTGATACACTCAGATACTTGTGACCCAATGTCCACAAGAGCTCTTAGTGGTGGCGAATACTTCGTCGCCTTTATTGATGATCACTCTAGGAAAGCTTGGATCTATTTCTTAAAGACCAAGGATGAGGTCTTTGATCGGTTCAGAGAGTTTAAGGCTCTCGTAGAGAACATGACAGGGAAAAAGATAAAGGTATTGCGTTCAAATAATGGTGGAGAGTATACGAACAAAGACTTCACAGATTTCTGCACAAAGGAGGGCATCAAAAGAGAATGGACAACTCCATATAATCCAGAGCAGAATGGAGTAGCAGAGCGAAATAATAGAACTATTGTTGGGGCAGCAAAGGCTATGTTGTATGACTAGGACTTGCCTAGATTCTTATGGGCAGAGGCATGCAACACAGCAGTGTATATCCAGAATAGAACTCCTCACAGAGCATTGGGGAAGAAAACACCTAAAGGAGTCTTCACAGGGAAGAAGTCGGAGGTAAGTCATCTCAGGACATTCGGAAGTGTGGCCTATTGTCACATTCCAGACAAGAAGCGTAGTACACTAGATCAGACTGCATAAAAGGGGTACCTCGTAGGATATAGCAAGACCTCGAAGGCATACAGAATCAGCATTCCTAGTAGCAAGAAGATTGTAGTAAGACGAAATGCAAAGTTCATGGAGGATAGAGCTTTCAGGAAATCTCGAGAGATGCCAACAGAAGATCAGTCAGTGGTTGTTCCAAGGCCAAAGGATAAATGATGAATTTTAATTTTAAATCAATTTAGAATCTAGAATGAATGATGAATTTAATTTTTAAATCAATGTAGATTCTAGATGGATCAGTGTATTTCATTATTGAATCTTGTGATCTATGGATGAATGGTGTATGCATTAATAAGAATCATAAGTATGGATCAATGTGTTTCATTATTTAATTCAAGTATGTAAGCTTGTGAAATCCTAGTATGGCCGCAAACAAGCACCGTGAGCCCGGTACAAGAAATTGACCGAGCATCTTCTGAAACTCAATTTCAAACATTATGATCTTGATGATGCAACTTTATTTGTCAAGAAAGTTAGCATAACAGTTGTATACCTTGTTGTGTATGTAGAGGATCTTTCGATGACAGGGAACAATGAGAACTACAAAGAACTAAGAAATGGTTTTGAAAATGACAGATTTGGTCTATGTTCACTACTATCCTGGTATTGAAGTAATCCAACATCTGAAGTTTATATTCCTCTCTTAGAAAAAGTATATTGGAGATTTGTTGAACAGGTATGGCATGGTTGAGTGCAATCCTTTGACCACTCCAATGGAACGGAATTTAAAGCTCACATCCACTAATGGAAAAGAATTTGAGGAAGCAATTAAGTATAAACAACTCATAGGAAGTCTCAACTACCTAACTACTACCAGACCAGACATTTCATTTGTTGTTGGAATCCTCTCTAGGTTTATGCAAAAGCCTTGTGAGGGTCATTGGTCTGCTGTAAAAAGAGTTCTAAAGTACTTGAAGGGAACTCAAGACTTTGGACTCAAGTATACACAGGTGGATGACTTCAACTTGATTGGATACTCTGATTCAGATTTTGATGGAGATAAAGAAACCAGAGTATCTACTTCAGGTTATGTTATGAGTCTTGGATCAGGAGTTGTCTCCTGGAGGTCACGCAAACAATCAGTTCTAGCAAATTCCACAACTGAGGCAGAATATGTGGCAACAGCTGAAGAAACGAAGCAAATTGCGTGGCTTGGGAAAATTCCGTAAGATTTGCAAGAGAAACAAGTGCATTCAACTCTTATTTTGATTGACAACAGTTATGCAATAAAGTTGGCCAGGAACCCAAAGTTCCATGATCGAACGAAGCACATTAATACAAAGTATCATCAAACACGACATCATGTTGAGGCCAAGACTATCCATCTACGACATTATTCCACAAATGAGCAAATTGCAGACATCTTCACCAAAGCGCTTGGAAGAGAAAAGTTTGAAAGATTCAAAATGATGCTTGGACACACCAACATCCCTTTAGATTAAGGGGGTGAATGTTGACACCTAATTCGAAAGGATTGGGATTATTGTAAATATTGTAAATAGTTTCAAATATGAATTAGAGAAAACCAAGAGACCTAGGAATTGGAATCCCAAGAGTATTTCCACTCATGTATATATTCATGATTTGGCTAATGCAATAAACAATTGATTCGTGGAGTTACCCTCCTGGCCTAACATGTACAATGTAACATTATGCATACAAATACAATTGTGACAGATTCATCAATGATCCAATAATAGAAAGACAAGAAACTACAGTTTTCTCATTAAGTCATCAAAATTAAAATGTGTTACATAGGTAGTAGCAATGCCAATGGAAAATAGAAATAGCAAATACAAAATAACTACAAGGTAGTAGGTAGCTCATCAATCATCATCATCAAAATCAACATCATTGTCATGGTCATCACTGCTCTCCACTGTTGCATCCTCCTCCTTTGTATCAAATGTAATCTTTGCATTTGTTGGTGTGGAGGATGACCCCTCGAGAGTATCACCATCATCAAAAGTGACAAGCTCTAGCATTGGGTCATTAAGATCCAAGTTGGCCAATGCCAACTCAACACTATTGTCCAAACCCATATCATTAGGAAAGACATCCAACATCTTTGTCTTTCCCTTCAACCACTCATCCCTCTACCTGTAAATAAGACGAAGGTTGGTGTGCACATACACCATTGTCTCTACCTTGGACTACTTAAGCCTGCTCTTCTCGACACTATACAAAATCCCATATGTGCTCCAATTCCTCTTGCAACAAGAGGATAAAATCACCTGAGAGAGGAGCCTCATGGCTAACTGCTGTAGAGGACGACTTGTTGCCCCGTGAGTTGCCCACCAAGAATAGGGCTTCTTAGCGCTCCTGTCTCTAACCACGGCATAGCCTGCAAATCGCCTAGTGCTAGTGGAAAACTCTGCAAAGGCATCCTCCACCTCATAAAGGGATGCTCTATCCTGAAATATCCGCCTCGATGCATCCTTCCTCCCCTTTGAAATTTCACTATCCATATTGTTGAAGAATGTAACTAGTGTCAGTCTTCATAATTGTATTTGAGTCATAACGAAATATATTTGTCAAAAGAAAAGAAAAAAGCAATTTTATCATTGAAGAAATTGACTTATTAAAGCACGAGCTTCCTTCTTGAGTCAATTGTTTATAGGTCAAAGCCTCCATTGCAGGCCTCTAGGGTTTATGTCAAGTGTCCTTGTCCATGTCATAATGTAAAGAACCCTTCTTGGGATTTATTTGTTAAGAAAGAAATTTGTTTTCATGTAAATTAGGTCTTCTAGGCCTCCTCCACAAAGTCGGCCTCAAACTGGACAAGTCGGCCTAAACAGAGGGTCAAAAACTCCTATATAAAGGCAACAACTCGACCTCACTTGACACACTCACTCATCAAGTTTGATCTAAATCTTTTGGGGCCAGAAAAGGTGTGAATTTTAAGAAGGAAGAAGGAGAAAGCTGGCGAAGGAGAATGAGGACACTATCTATCTAAAGAAGCCAAAATTTCTCTCTCTTATCCCACATGTGCAAAGTTCTGGTTTGTTGATGGGGGCCAAAATTCTGCAGTTGCTGGGGAGGTTGATATTCTGAAGCGGTTGGTAAAGTTGGGGCCGAAATTTCTAATTTGTTGTTGGGTTGTTGCTACTGGACTAGAAGCGACTATTGAAGTTTGTTGAATCATCTTGGAAATTTGATTTGGTGGAGGAGGAAGGTTTGTTGGTCTAAGGCCTTGATCTATCTCATCTTGAATCCACTGAAGGAAGAGTTCTTTGACTGCGTTTTCCCCTATATAGGGGTTTTAGCCCTCACTAAGTGCCTACATATGGTGACCATTGATCTTCATGTTTTCCTTTTGGTATTTGCTTGACTAAACAAAGATAAAGGAAGAACATAAAGAAGTTAATAGGAACACTAAGATTTCACAAGTAATTATCAACATAAGAAAATATTTCTGCCTTTTTGAACTTCTAACACATGTGAGGAGGGAATCTGCAGGAAGGTCCACCATTCAGCGACTCATGGTTGTAGTATTTCAGGTTCAACGAGTGAGTCGAACAATGCAAAGGTGCGCAATTATTGTCCCATCTGCTGACAAGAATATCTTGTATGGTGGTGAAGAAGCTCTCTGATGATGTCTCATACTCAGGGCACTCACTCTGTAAAATATCGATCCTCACGGACTCAATCATGGAATCCCATCCCTCATAAACCTCTCATAGGTTGGGTTGGTCCGTATCTACAAATCGTAGCAAAGCAATGATAGGTTCCATGATCTTAATAGAGAGATCTACCCTCTCCCACCAAGCATCATCTAACATTATGTCCTTGACTCTTTTTGAGGCTGCTTAATTTGTCCTTCTCCAAAAAGGCCAAAACTCTGAAATAACCATGGCCCCAAGAGCAGTCTTGACCCGCATTTGTATGATTTTGTACGAAGTTGGGGATATCTCATGCATCCTCAATAGTCTGAAAAATGGAACAGGATCATCATTCTTATTTCGTTTAGATGATGCAGCCACCCTTGCCGCACCAACATTGGCCTCTTTTTTCATTTCTTTCCACTTATCTAGAGACACGTGTACATGTTCCAATTCCACAACTTGGTAACGCCAGCAAATGAGCTTTCACAGGGTAATAAGTGCTCTTGAAATGATTGTTGCAATAGTTGCATTTCCAAGCAACATTGCCTCCTCCCTTCAGCTTGTTGCCTAGCCCTTGATCTCTTGTGACATACTGCCACAAAGTATATTTGCTTTCTTGAGCCTAATGTCTTTCTAAATTTTTTGTGCCCTCAACATTTGAAGCTGTTGTTGCAGCCCCACTTCCAATAGAGGAACACTTGTAGACCCTGATGAAATTGGAACAGGAAGGGCATCACCAATGGGGACATTATTCCCCTTCCTTTGCCCCTTCCCTCTGCCCCTGATTGAGCCATGAATGTTGTAAAAAAAATAAAGAAAAAATGCACAAACTTTTTTTAAAAGATGGACATGCCAACTACTATAAGAAAAATGCAAAAAAAAAAGCAAAATGCACTTACCTATTGCTTGAATCACTTCCAAAATGCTCCCAATATGGATTTAAATGTCGTGCAACACACTTTTCAAAGGGACATGAGTCCCAAAATCGAGACTCGTTGGCCCATCGTGCCCATCGAAACCCACATGCCAAGGCATGTTGGACTCTTGAATCGAACACATGTCCTAGAGATTTGTGTCTGATTCATGGGGGGAGGGCAAATCTGGTTTCTTAGTTGGCCACCCAAAGCCCCTTTTCATCATCCTACCCTGTAGATCCTTTCATACCAATTCCAATGAGCCATTACACTAATGTGTTTCTCCAAGTAATCAACCTGAAACAACACCTTAAGCATAATTGATTAAAAGATGCCCGTTAATAACTCTGTTTTACAGAAATCATCAGAATGTAATGGAACCAAGAGCAAGTTGTGTAGAATTGATCTTGATGATGAAATATGGTAAGTGGTCCTAGTCAGACCCCTAGAACTCCTCTAAAAACCTTTGAGCCCACCAATGGAGTAATACCACTTCTATGACTGGGTTGACACAAGCTCTGGAAATTCCTCCTAACCACCTTACCAGGTAATCCAAAATTTCGGGTCATTATAGTATCCCCTCCCCAAAATTGCTTGTCCTCAAGTAATGTCATCGCATGTTATCACTCCCCACGCTGATCCAAAGCAATACCAGGGTCCCAAACCATCTCACCGTGAAGCATTCCTCGCCCCTCAACAAGGCGTAGATGATAGGGGCCCTCTGCATACTATTGATAAGTAGAGCATCTCGAAAATGCAAAATCTAGAGCATCTCGAAAATGCAAAATCTCGGCCATCTCCTCGAGAAGTTGCTCTATCAAAAAACCAACCTCATGTACCTCAACAATGAACTCCTGAAGGTACAATCCAACTCTTGTTGAAAAGGGTCCTTGCCCACATAAACTAACCACTGTCACCTTTGATACTATCAACGAATCATTGAGAAGTGAAACGCCCTCCGCCAAACTAAAGTCCAATAGAAGCTCTGAGTGATCTTCCCCTAAAAATACCAATTAATCCATAATGGAAGTTGAGTTATCAAGACCTGTAATGCCAGGGTCCCATGCTAGTCTCCTGCCATTGTGTCACTCAGATCAAAATTGATTGTTGTGGCGAACTACTACTAACTATTGGCGCCCATCCGTGCCTCATCTCTAACCCTTGTATGCAACCAATATACGAACACCATGTATCATGAATCAATCCGGCTTACGCTAAAATTCCCTACTCACGCCTAGTCACAACGGACTTTATTATCCTATCTCCTAGTGATGTACCCAATTATTACCTAGAGCCCACATGCCTTCCTGTAAAGAGGTATGTCGTCCACTGTGCCCCATGCTCATACAATGCCTCAAAATATCCTGCTAAATGTGTGCCATATAGTTCTCTCCTGACCATCTCCCCAAGTGCGTACTTAGGGGCGAAACATATGCTACCTCTGCAATGGGTCTTGCCATCCATAATTTTGTATTTGTCAACTCGTGCTCTCACCATTTGCCTCAACTGGGAAGTCATTATCCTATCCACGATGTAGTGTGTCTCGCCCAACTGTCTTAGGTGACCCCATGTGTCCTGTTATATGTGATATGAGCAACGAAGAACAATAGCAGAAGCCTCTGCAATAGTATGCAGGATTGGAAGGTGACAGATGCATGGGTCAATCCCAAGGGCATGATCAAGGACCCATATGGATACCCAAAGGTAGTCCTACGAGTATCCTACTCCTCGACTCTGATCAAGTGATGTTCCAATCGAAGATCAATCTTCAAGGAATGCAACACTCCCTGACACTCATCCATCCTGGGTAAGCCAGGCCTACTGGTATTCCTGATGTCCCAATCAATCGGTCTCCCCGAAAGCAATGCTCCAAGTCCCGCCATGCAGCACCATACACCATTGTAAAAAACCATGCACCATCGTACTCCTTTGCACCTACGCACACCATGGCATATCTTTGTACCCCACTAGGTATCACTATCTGTTGCTGACGCACCTTGTACAGTATGGTATCCCGTATGTGCCAATGTGTTTGCCACCCTGCTAGTGGACCGACTATGGTGTGAATCATATCTCCTCTGTCGTAGTAGAGCTAAGTGGCACACTCCTCACATGCGAATGGGGATATCACTATTGCATCAATCCTCAATGGCTCCTATGCCCAATACATAAGTGGTAAGAACATCATCCCCATATACTACTATGTCTAGTGGCATACAAATTCCATCCCAGATGGCTGTATCCTCATCTAAAGTATAATTGTCTCCACATCTTGTGGGTGTATAATCAGAAACCTCTGGAACATACCTCTCCACAAGTGCCAGTTCATCCAAGTGCTCCTCATGCTCCACTATCACAGGGGACTCCTCTATCAAATCATTTGTGCCTCTAACACCTCTTATGTGATGATTTCCATAGAAGACCGTACACAATTCAACTCCATAAAAAGTTGCTCGACCTGCAACTCTGATTCTTGAAGAACCATTTGAGTGCTCTTCAAGCACTCGGGGGAAATCTCAAGCTCATAAGCCTGTGAACTTCCTCCTCTTTCCCTACTAGCGCATTATGATATATCTCAACAAGCATGAGTAGGCAATTTCTGTCTAACGGGAGGTGTAGGTAGTTAGGTTTCATCTCTACCAATGCCTTTCTAAGAGACTGAATATCTGCAAGTGAAGACTCTCCTCCAAAATTCCATGTGTCATTTCACTTCTGCAACAATAATCTACAACCAATGTCTGTGTATCATCAAAATACCTCATGGTTGCCCTGATCTTCTTTGCATTCATCTTCAATTGGTTTCCAAGTTATAGGCATAATTAGGCTTGTGACCAACATCTACCTCATCAACTGATTGGTTTGTGTTTGCACCATCGACTACCTGTGTGTTATCAACACCTCTTGGAAATCATCGTCAATTGTCGCAGCCTCGAGATTTTATTTGAACTCATCATCTAATCCAACAGCTCGCTAAGTGACGGCAAGCATTCTGTAGCAATTTCTGACACTCCTTCATCCCAAACTCTTGTACCAACCTGTTGAAGTGAATTTGAGATAGCTTCATTTTCAGTAGGTGTGATTGTTCCCAATTTGTCTTGGAAGGTTTGGTCATGGTCTTCCCCTTCAACTATAGGAGTTGTCTCTTCTATATCAGTTAGAACTTAGTACCTTTCTCCTATTTCTA
Source organism: Pinus tabuliformis (assembly GCA_031772625.1). Taxonomy (NCBI): domain Eukaryota; kingdom Viridiplantae; phylum Streptophyta; class Pinopsida; order Pinales; family Pinaceae; genus Pinus; species Pinus tabuliformis. The sequence goes on along the minus strand of CM062813.1, from coordinate 868,838,201 downwards.
TTTGAACTGTTACTCTCCTTTGTCTGCCCTTCAATCCTTGCTTCTTGGTCCTTAACTACTTTTTCATCTTTGGATCCGTTATTACCCTTTTTATTTGTTGCTTTTGATCATACCCATGCTTCCATGTGCTCTATTATCTTTGCAAAGGTTTTGTCATAATTTTCATTATTTTGTGCAAACAGTACTTCTTGACTTGGAAGCATTTTTCCTTGTTATAATTTGCCCTTTTAACCCAATAGTTGTCCAAGAACATGCTCTGATACCACTATAAGATTCCCTCCTGGAAAATCCTTATATTCTTCAATAAATTTATGAGTTTATATTGAGTTTTTTAGTGGTGCTTTCTATCAAGCAATTTGGCTACTAGTTGTTGTAGTTGCACTTTGCACAATTTTTACTTCAAATAACATGCACAATGACCCTCACATAACATGGAAATGCTTTGTAACAACCATGCCTTCTTTATATAAGCTCAAAAATAAACCAAAAAAAAAAAAAAGTTGATACAAGTCTGAATAGTAACAAGATTAAGCATCAACAGCCATAATATCAACACAATATCACAAGAAAATGGATTCTAGAAAGTACATTGTTTCTTTGGATTTAATTGCAGCTGGGTATGGGAAGAGAATAGAATAATAGAACCCGGTTTACTAGCCCAGCTTATCAATCCAGCCTCTTCCTTAAGTTCAGCCTTTATACATCCAGCAATACAACCCAAAATTTGTCTTTGAAATGGCATGCAGTCCCAGGGACAAAACTCACAGCAGCATTAATATACACAAAGAGAAATCCATATTTTCCCAATGTCTTTCCCAATACACGTGATCAGCACAAGAATGAAGATTCGGCCCTCTTTGTGGGAAGACATGGTCACATTCAACCCAGAACTCGGCCTCTTGAGCTACAGCAAATCCCGACCCTCTCCCACAATGTATTGAGCTAGCGAAAATGAGGTATGAGTTTGTGCTTTCTCTAGAGGTGTATTCGTCTAGTATTACAAGGAGACTCGGCCAGCAAATATTTATTAACTCGGCTCACAGACATAGGGCCAACCCAACTAGCAAGGGGACTCAAATATCACCTATTAGCAGAGAAGGCATTCGAGCCTACTTCAGAGAGGAAGTCGACCCTGAAACCACAGCAAACAATGGTACTTTGATCCTCTAAAATAGTCCTTTAATCACTAGATCGAATCTCTTTCCCTGAGTAAGGCTTGGTCAGATTTGGTCTTGGATACTTGGCTCTTCATAGATTCACCTCTGATTTCACTCCTTGAACTAGTTAATGTTTATAGTTTCAACATTGAAACCAACTATGGCGGGTAGGGTTTCTCAAACCCTAAAATCATTCTTCAAAACTCTCCTAGAGCTCTTTTTCTAAAAATGCAAGTGAAAGAATGAGGAGCGACCCCCTCATTTCCCTTTTAATAACCCACTTACCTTTTCCCTCCAATTAAGTATTAAAAGCACTTTTCTTTTCTTCATTTAATAAAGTGACTTTTATAAACTAATTAAAGTCACTTTCAATGCCGAAAAATGTTTAATTTGACTCTGTGGTCACATTGGCCACCCAAAGCCCCTTTTCATCATCCTACCCTGTAGATATTTTCACCCTAATTCCAATGAGCTATTACACTAAGGTGTTTCTCTAAGTAATTACCCTGAAACAACACCTTAAGCATAATTAATTAAAGTATGCCCATTAATAACTTTGTTTTACAGAAATCATCGAAATGCAACGGAACCAAGTGCACATTGTGCAGAATTGATCTTGATGATGAAATATTGTAAGCACTCCCAATCAGACCCCTAGAACTCCTCTAAAAACCCTTTGAGCCCACCAATGGAGTAATCCCACTCCTATGACCAGGCTGACACAAGCTCTGGAAATCCCTCCTAACCACCTCACCAGGTTGTTGAGAAATCTAGGGCATAAGGAGTTAAAAAATTTCTCTGCTTAATAATTGCTTGTGATATACTTTTACCTTTTAGCTTATAGTCTTCTCTTCATTATATTATTATTATGTTCTTTTCATCAAGACAATTACCAATATACAGTATGTAGGCTTGTCAGCCAGGGCCAAAATCTCTCACCTATTGAGAGGAAACCCCGATCAAAATTATCCTTATTAGTCTTCAATTGACGAATCCCAAGAAGTTAATTTTGGGTATGTTCTATGCTTAAGAGAAATTTACTTCAATTTCTTAATTAGCCCAATATCAATGTCCAGATTAGCAATCATATTAGCATGATAGTAAAATGCATATAGAACATTAACATAAACAGTAGAAGACAAGCCAAGACAAGAGGACACAAGATGTGGGACCAGCGAGGGACAAACCCCAATGTGGGGAAACCCTTGATCAATTCTTCTTATATTCTTCAATAGTTCAGCAGAGAGAGAGATAGCACCAATATAAAAAACTGATATTTATGACAACAGTAGAAAAGACTTGACGAGAGAAGACAATGCTGGTCACACAGGACAGAATCTTCCTCTGAAGATCATTCATATGGTATCAACAGGATGTTCAGCAAACTGAGCCAATCATGGTCAAACCTTGACCCAAAACATCTCCCAAAACTCTGATGTCCTTTCACTGCACTAGCTGTCACTGCTTCATGAAATAGGACACAGTCAATAATAGATTTGTTGTTGTCATCATGATGACTGGTTAAGGCACCAAGCACTATTGTAACAGACCTCCAACAGTCATCAAAACAGCCTAGGACAACTCCTGGTTATGCTCTTGATCTAGGCATATATATAAGCCCTCAAACACCCATAACCAATCCTTGACTGTGATGTTATGCCCTGTGGCCTAACACACAGTCTTCCTATAGCTTCCAGGCAGCGTAAACATTATCCTTATCCCTCCAATGATACCCCAACAAATCTGATCCTAAGCTCCTCTAAGTCAGCCCTCCTATAAGAGGAAAACAGCCTCACACAGTTACAAAAGGGATGCCCAAACAATTCCTTAACCCATGCCTCTTTCACGTTGTTAACAGGTTTATACTAGCTGCGTTTAGGGCTCCTTTTGCTGCGTCCTAAGGCTCCTTCTTGATTGTGTATGGATGTCTGCCTTGACTGCGTATAGATGTATCCTTTTAACTGTGGCCAGACCTCCTCACAAGATTGCTTTTAGGGCTCTTTATCACTGCAGCTAGGGCATGGCCTCTTCTCTAGAATCGCGGCTAAATCTCCTTCCTTTAGGACTGCGACTACGGCTCTCCCTCTAGACCTCTCTTTCCACCAAACCCAAACAAGTGGAGAGGGATCACAAGAGATGTGTGTCACAAATGACTTGAGATCTTCTCTATTTATAATGCAACGTTGAGGTTGAGCTGGGGTTATTTGCCTGTTGATCGACCTTGACGAATTGTCAAATAATACAAATAAATTCATATCTCCATAAATACATGTCAGAATCGAATGATCTTTAGATCAATCCTACACCTCTCGGAGAGAGGAATCCAAGAAAAATATCATCTGCCATAAATAAGATGACCCACATGGAGTTTGGCCCTACTTGCCAATTTTAACACTCCCTCTCAAATAGGGAGAACTCCATCTGCTAATCCATCTACCAATCTGTACTATCTTCGCCATCAATGTAGTGCCTTGCACTACTCTGCTCTGCTCTGCTGAACTATGAAGAAGAAGAAGTGATCGAGAATGTATCATACCATTCTATACTGACCCGAAGTCAGTCCCAGACGAAAGGGAGTGTTTCTGCCACTCTTACTGATCCAAAATCAATTCCAAACAAAAAGAGTGTCTCATACCACGCTCACTGATCCGAAATCAATTCCAAATAAAGAGAGTGTCTCATACCACTCTTACTAATCCGAAATCAGTTCCAATTGATCCCAGATCAATATCATCCTAGCATAGGTAGTACGGTAGCACATGATGCATCCATCGGTAGTACTATGGTCCCTATCCTCATTTCCCTGCTCATTGGCCAGATGAGAGGTACTTTCCATAAGTCCCAGTCTGCATGGGTATAATGTCTCAGCAGGAGAAGGATGAACCACACATCCTGCCTACATGTCACCATGGGGTATCCCAGGGGAAGGTTGAACCACTCACCCTGAACACAACAAATCATTAGGGGAAGGTTGAACCACTCACCCTGTACACAACAAATCACTAGGGGAAGGTTGGTCGCTGGACCACTCACCTTATGATTGTGTCTCAGCGGGAGAAGGATGAACCACTCATCCTACATACATAGCAAACCACTAGGGAAAGGCTGAACCACTCACCCTATGGCTGCTCATTGCTTCAAGAAGTACCCCATGCCCCCCAGTGCTCCCAAAGCTCAATATCCATATCATACAGGACCCTCAATAGAGGGGTCTCTCCACAACTCCTAGTCGTTCTCAGAAAGTCAAGAATTTGACCTTTCCCAAGGGCTTCGTCAGAAAATCGACGATATGCACATCAGTCCCATTGTGATGGAGCCTTGTTGCTCCTTGTTGTACCATATCCTGGATAAAGTGGTACCTAATGTCTATGTGCTGGGAGTGGTTATGAAGTACGAGATCCTCTAATAAACGGATCCCACTCTGGTTGTCACAGAGGATCACTGTGGTATCCAGCACATGTCAAAACAGCTCAATGAAGAGCTTCCTCAACCAGACAGCGTCACAAGAGGCCATACTCGCAGTTATGTATTCAGCGGCCTCAGCGGTGCTCAAAGCAACCGACTTCTACTTCCTGCTCATTGAAGCAGAATCCAAAGAGAAGTTGCACCTAGAAGTGCTCTTGCGATCCACCACACTGTCTGTCCAATCAGCATCAGAATAACAATGTAGCCTCACATTTCCAGCAGAGTATCTCAATCCTTGAGAGATTGTTCCCCAAATATATCTTCGAAGATTCTTGGCACCAATCGAATGTGAGTGATGAGGTTCAACCATGTATTGGCTCAACATGCTAACTGCAAAACATATATCCGGACAGGAGTTCACCAAGAACATCAATGCTACTATGAGTTGACGAAACTCAGAGGCATATCCTAATTCAGGTCTGGCAATACTACCACATAACTTCTTAAAGTTAAGCTCCATTGGGGTAGTCACAGAATTCCAGTCCACCATTCCAAATTCGGAATCCAACTCCCTCTTACGTTTGTAAATGAGAGGGTCTGCACCAGTTAGAGAGAGGTCGTCCTCATAAGGTACCAGTATGAGAGGTCTATACCATGTTAATTTTGGGTATGTTCTATGCTTAAGAGAAATTTACTTCAATTTCTTACTTAGCCCAATATCAATATCCAGATTAGCAATCACATTAGCATGATAGTAAAACGCAAATAGAACATAAACATAAACAATAGAAGACAAGCCAAGACAAGAGGACACAAGATGTGGCACCAGCGAGGGACAAACCCCAATGTGGGGAAACCCTTGATCAATTCTTCTTATATTCTTCAATAGTTCAGCAGAGAGAGAGATAGTACAAATATACAAAACTGATATTTATGACAACAGTAGAAAAGACTTGACCAGAGAAGACAATGCTGGTCACACAGGACAGAATCTTCCTCTGAAGATCATTCATATGGTATCAACAGGATGTTCAGCAAACTGAGCCAATCATGGTCAAACCTTGACCCAAAACATCTCCCAGAACTCTGATGTCTTCTTGCTGCACTAGCTGTCACTGCTTCATGAAATAGGACACAGTCAATAATAGATTTGTTGTTGTCATCATGATGACTGGTTAGGGCACCAAGCACTATTGTAACAGTCCTCCAACAGTCATCAAAACAGCCTAGGACAACTCCTGGTTATGCTGTTGATCTGGGCATATATATAAGCCCTCAAACACCCATAAACAATCCTTGACTGTGGTGTTATGGCCTGTGGCCTAACACACAGTCTTCCTGTAGCTTCCAGGCAGCATAAACATTATCCTTGTCCCTCCAATGATACCCCAACAGATCTGATCCTAAGCTCCTCTAAGTTGGCCCTCCTGTAAGAGGAAAACAGCCTCACACAGTTACAAAAGGGATGCCCAAACAGTTCCTTAACCCATGCCTCTCTCACGCTGTTAACAGGTTTATACAAGTTGCGTTTAGGGCTCCTTTTGCTGCGGCCTAAGGCTCCTTGATTGTGTATTGATGTCTCCCTTGACTGCGTATAGATGTATCCTTTTAACTGTGGCCAGACCTCCTCACAAGACTGCTTTTAGGGCTCTTTATGACTGTGGCTAGGGCATGGCCTCTTCTCCAGAATTGCGGCTAGATCTCCTTCCTTTAGGACTGCGGCTAGGGCTCTCCCTCTAGACCTCTCTTTCCACCAAACCCAAACAAGTGGAGAGAGATCACAAGAGATGTGTGTCACAAATGACTTGAGATCTTTATTTATAATGCAACGTTGAGGTTGAGCTGGGGTTATTTGCTGCTGGCCGACCTTGACAAATTGTCAAATAATACAAATAAATTCATATCTCCATAAATACATGTAGGAATCGGATGATCTTTAGATCAATCCTACACCTCTCGGAGAGAGGAATCCAAGAAAAATATCAGCTGCCATAAATACGATGACCCCAATTGACGAATACCAAGACCATGACAAAGACCCCTGACACTAGTATCCTCCCACGAACCTTGTCACTAACCTTGATACTCTACCTCTTCCTCGTCTCGACTTCTTTCTTGATCTCGAACTACTCTCCTTTACTTCCTCTAGTCAATACAATAATTTTATTTTTCTTCTTTAAATCTCATTACATAAATTCATAATTACGTGTCATTATGAAGACCGAACCTCATTACACTTTTCACAGGTAATCCAAAATTTAGGGACATTACAATATGATTCATGATAGACAGAATGACACACTCTATCATCCAGTACATATCACAATTCTAAGAAAAATAATAGTCTGAATCAATCAACATATGCTCTTTCCTAGCATAATATGCCGAAAAGCACATTAACACTTATTAAACTATAAAACATGATTTAAAAAGTTGTAAAAACAAACTGGCACAATAATATGTTTAGATTCTAGCAAGTAAAGTCAAAATGCTCAGAATTCAAAACATAATAACCATTCAACACATAAGAATTCAAAACATGAGCTAAAAAATAGTTTTTAGAAGGCTCTTAAAACTACAGTACATATGTCATTTTAAAAGTAATAGAGGGCTCACTGCTCAATAGTATTTTCCTTTGGATCAAGAAAGCATGTTAACCAACAACTAACTAAACCAATACAGAGAGATGTTACCATCAGGGAAACAGGTACTTACATTGTTAGCATCCCATACTCGGACAGTCTTGTCATAGGAGGATGAAGCCAAATGAGTAGAGTTTGGACTGAACCTAACATCAGTAATAGGATTATTGTGTTCCTGAAGAGTGCTTTCCAATTTTAGAGTATCCATATTCCACAAAACAGCCTGCAATGAGCAATCATAAGCGATTATATATATATATTACAAAGAATAACACCACTAAATAGTAAGCATCTTGTTGGTGATCAGGTATAAAAGCAATCAAAAATATGATGAACCACTTTCACTGGGACATTCTTCAAACCCAGATTTAGTTGGCTTCTCACCTTCTTATCATGCCCAGCACTTGCTAGCAACTTTCCATCCGAAGAGAAATGGCAACAAACTACTTTACTAGTGTGTGCACGGAGGCAACCTACTTCATTGAAAGTAAACCCTGAAAACAATTAATCATAAATTTTTAGGACCACATAGCCTGTCATTGCAGTGAACGTTGAAACCCACTAATTTTTCCAATCAACTAAACCATAACATTATTTGGATACTTTTCTGTCAAACCATACCGACACTATAGATATATATTTCTCAGAATTTTAGAAGTTAAAACATAACCATGCAAAGTGTCCAAAATGATTATTCAGTTACGACATACCCTTTGAGGGACCCATTTTGTGCCCTTCAGAACTACTCTTCACAGTATCTAAAACACTTTCTTTCTGTTCTCCACCATCATGAGAGATATAAGATTCTACATTTTCATCCAGAGAACAGTCCTCACCCAAATGCTCAATGTCCACCTATACCATAAATAATATATTAAAATTCATTATATTATTCTATAGGCATACACAAAAAATCACAAGAAAACCAGAATTCTAGAACACTCATAAATGCTATAGGTGCCAACCAGCTGATTTGATGGAGAAGCAAGCCCAACTGTCCTGTCTGATCCATACATCAATAGATTCTTAGCACTGTTATTATGTTGTAAAGTACCAGCCATTGACATCACATCTCCAGGTGTATGAGCTGATGGAGTTGAAGGTGCTGAATTTCGTGAAAGGCAAGGAGTATTGCCAGTTCCAGAACTATTTGCTGCTTCTGAAGAAGATTGAAGCTTCCTTTTTCTTCCACTCTGACCTTTTAGTGCATTCTTTTGTTTATGAAAAACAGGTAGATATGAGATCGCCATAAATTGAAACAAGAAAAAAAAACATGAATATGGTACTTAATCGCTATTGTAAAAAAGCAACTGTCTTGCCACCATTGTAATTTAAATAAGAATAAAATTCTAGCCCAATACATAAGAAGCACTAGATGAATACCATGAAAAGAATTATCAAGATTTGTGTCTGTTGCACAAACAACTTATTATTATGTTATTTTTTTAAAAGTAACCACCTGTTGATATTGTTGTTGCTGCTGCTGTAGCTGTTGCAGTTGCAGTTGCTGCTGCTGCTGCAAGTGTTGTTGTGACAACGAAGGCTGCTGCTGGTCTGTCGTCATCTGGGCCATCTTCGACTAAATTAAACAAAAGGTGCTAGAGCTATATATAAATGATGAAAGCTTATAAAGCTAGATAAGGAATTGGATTAGTGACAAAAAAGAATCAACCAGACAAAACTAACCTTGAACATAATGTCATTTTGATCTTGCAATGCTGCCCTTCCAATAGAAGTCTCATGCATTTCAGAACCCAGCCCTTGAGATCTATCACTCCCAAGTGGCTGACCATCCTTAACAGTCGGTCCATCCGGCCACAAATACTTAGATTTACGTGGATCCGTTTCCCCAAGGACAGGAGAGAGAGATGATGCATGTGCCTGAAGCAAGACTTGACGCTGTTGCTGTGAAGACAAGAGCTGAAATTGTTGAAGATGTTGGGGTGATGGCAAAAAAGGTTTCTGTCCCTGTAATAAACTTGGATGAAGCTGGTCCATACCCTGCATGATAACAAGCATAATGCTATTAAAATTTTGTACACAACTGTGCATTGTGCAACTAACCTTCTGTACAGTTGGTTAGTAATATTGGATACTAAATCATCACTGAATGAAATATAGCAATGGTGGCGCATATCTTCATATCTTCCAGCATTTCTACACCATCATGTAAAGTAAAAGATCAAATCAACCACAACATCAATCCATGAATGATATTGATAATACTCACAGTCATTGGCCACCCATTTAATGGTACAGTGCTATTGGGACCTGCCAAAAGAAGGATAATTAAGAAACATGTATAAAATGCAAATTGTTCTTAGAACTGGTAAATTTAAATGCATGTCAACTGAGCTACACCTCCAGCCAAAGCCATGTAAAGAAAGCACCATGAGAACATGATCTACAAATCAGAGAAGAATTTTCGAGAATCAGATTTGTCATTTGTGTCAATTGATTCATATGTTCACTTCCTTTTCTTAATAAAAATACACAATAAGATGTTGATGAATTGACAAGCTTGTACCACAAATCTACCCTTCCAACTTAAGAAATTAAGGACAGCACTATTTCATGTGACAGCAATGCTCTTAGGCATATTTTAAATAAGTTTAGAACTAAGATGCAGGAATCCCCCACCCCCCTTGTTTCCCATTCAAAAACGTTTGGTAACATGTAAACATATTTTGAAACAGCTCAAAATTCTTTGGTGTCGTTCATGATTTGGAAACATGCACTGGAACTGAATATGGACTTTCAGCCAAAACAAGGCATGTTTCAAACCCAAAAAACGCATTTAAATGCCAAGGAATCCCAAAAAAACAGACATACAAAAATAACTTGTCCTCCATTTTGAAAGTGTCACTGACTTTTACTCAAATTTAATGCTGACATTCACCTTATTTATATTTACTTCCATTTGACATTTAACTTAAATTTTAACATTAGAAGTTAAAGAGGGACCCCAGTCTAGAAAGGATGGGGATGGAATCAAACCCATCAGGCCTCACACAGAGGAGATAAATATTGGGCACTGATGGCACAATCTAGGTAGATGCTTAACCTGAGTTAGAGTGCTAGCATGGCATCCTTACCTAGGATGTTGTTATCCTGCTTAGCATGATTACTAATCCATTGGATGCACATAATGGGGGAGTTGGTTGCTCAATTAGGAGAGGTGCCTACCTATGAGGAAGAGTACTGAGTGCTAGGCACTTAAAGAAGGGCTTTTAACCCTAGGCGCATGAAACCATGTGACATACACCTTGGAGGTTAGACACTTGACTTGAGGATGCTTGAGTTGGGGGCCATACTGTTGAGAAACCAAGTAGAATGCAGATTATGATTGATTTCTCTTTCTTGATAATTACTTGTGAATATTATCACTCTTCTTATTACTTGTTTTCTTCATCAAGCAATTATACAATTATTCAGTCTTCCAGGAAAATATAGAGATCACAAAGAAGCAAGAGACACAAAAATTAGGCTCCAAGCCAGGGCAAAACCCCACAAGGGGGAAAACCCAACAATCCTTCTCTTATAGAATTAGATCAAAATGAGATTTCCAAGACCAAGACCCAAAACTGCCACCAAAATGTCAAGTCCAACCTTCCTCTAAGTCACCTCCAAATCTGGTCAACTCTAGTCAAAGTCAACAATAATCAAACTGTCCAAATCTGGTCAACGTTCAGAAATTTCAGACCTGCAGTAGGAAGCCGAAATATGGCCCTGTGGGAACATCAGAAAATTCGGCCCTTTTCACAGAAATCACAGTCACACATGCGAGCTGGCTCCAAAGTCAAAATTTCGGTCAAACTTGTATTTTCTTCTTGCTGTTAACTTCGTCCTTCTCTCACTTTTGACTTGCCATTACTCATCTTCTTCGCTGATTTCAGATGTATCTTGTTGGTTGAATGGAAGATCTTCAATTGGGTCAAACTTGCCTCTAATATATAGCTGTCCAGGAGGTCGAATAGGTGGCTCTTGGAGGCCCAGGCCGACTTGTTCCAAGGAGGGCCGACTTTGACCATTTTGGTGGACTTTGACTCAATATAAAATTCAAAATACTTTTCTTACAAATGTCCAAATGGGACATGAATCAAGTACATTTTTCTTTGACTCTAATTTATTTTTAACTCTATTGACTCTATAAGCATGAAGAACATGCTTTGACTAAAAATAAATATAATAAATACATCAATGATAGATTATATTACATTATGAAGACCAACACTAGTTACATACTCCAACACTCCCTCTTAACTAGGGAGGTATTCATAACGACACAACAGGATAATCTCAAGTTAAAATATTCATATAAGAAAGGATCCAAATTGATGAGTGTCAATGATGATAGCATCATCATAACCGGCATTGTCACAATAACAAGGCCTTGACAGGTATGCTCTATCTCTCCACAAGATCAGAGCACAATGCTGGGAGGCATTCCATAGGACACCACACTGCCTCTCCAAGGCACATACTCCACCTAGGATCACCAGAGTATGTCCTCCACTGGACCATTTCCTTCAAGGAAATCTCTATCCCCTGGACCATTCTTTATCCAAGTCCATGCACTTGACTCAAGAATGTATGTCGAAAATGCTTATCCAATCCACCATTCTCCTTATCCATGTCCATGTACTTGACTTAGGGCATTAATCCTAATTTGTCACAATACATGACACAAGGAGAACCATGTGTCTAACCACACTCCCTCTTAACCTGGGAGGAGAAATCCATCCTCACTCCCTCTCAAACAGTGAGGAGATATCTACAAGCCCAAGGTTGTGTTAGAAGTACTCATACTTCCCTTACATCAGCTACCTATTCTTCCATGGAGATCTGTTGTAGCTTCTCGGCTCCCTATCAACATCATGCTCTAGAATCTTCCATGAAAACGGAGTTTCTAGGCAATCATCGTTCTAGTTGCCCTTTTATCACTGAAGATGACCTTTTTGCAGCTCAATGAACTAGGGCTTGATAAGTAGCCCTCTTGGTTGCCCTCTAGCTCCAAAAGTTTTCACTAGTTTGTCCACACATAGTGACAAATCTACCCTTTTGTCCACTGTACTAGGCTTCTACAAGCAACTTCTAACATCCCTCTAACACCTGTACATAAGCTGCTATACCACTTGTCCAAATTGGCCCTACATCACCTAGCATCCATCACCTTGGGAAGACAACGCAATATACCATTGAACAACAGTCTTCTTCTTCCCTTCTAGGCCTCTGTCCTGATCATATCCTTGAGGTTTCTTGGCCCATGTTAGGGCACCTGTACAGCAGTACTTCAGCCCTGTTCTCAACCTCTAAACCTCCTTAAATCCTGCGCTTTTCTTCCTGCGCTAGTGCTCTAGGTGAATGCAGCCTGGATCCAGCTCTCTTCTAGGTCTCTCAGCCCTTTGAAACAGAGAGATGTCATACCTGCAATGCACAGAAATGACTACAGCCTCTACACAGAGAATTTTGTCCAAACTTATGCCCAGAACTGCCTTCTAAATTCGGTCAGCACTCTACCTAATCTCGTACAATCAGATCACAAGAGATACCAAGAATTTGCCCATCTCTTCACTTTTAGATTGGTTTCTATAGGCTGCGACCAGATCAGATGTTCTTGTCCTACGATGAGATGCATTGGGATAAAAAATGTTGCATGCTCCTTCATTCCAGACTTGTATATTCCAATTCCTACATCTGTTGTCAAGATCTAGATAGCCTTTGTCATCAACCAACTCCTCTTCAAATGTTTCTACCATGCAACTGCTTTCTATGATATTTCTGTCAGAATCTTCTTTACTATGAGAGCTTCCTTCTAAACAGACTTCTATTTGCAAATCCACATCTACTAGCTTTCATGATTATGTTGACTATCTTCTACGAAAAAGTAAACTTCAAACCTGGTGTAAGGATGAATGCAAGTTACACCAACCATAGTGATCTTCAATAGTAGAGATCCTTCGGATTTTCTTCCTTCATATTCTTTGGAGCTTCCTCATCTTCAGCTATTGATGGTCCATGTCTTTCCTTCCTCTTGTTGTTCCTAGGATTCTTAGGAAAATTTGTCTTGGATTTTGGACATGTCTTTGTTTATGCTACCAGCATTTTTGTTTTTCTTCTACTTTTCAAATATCTTCTTTGATCTAATTGTAAAGGCTTGAGAGTTCTCGTTGACAGTTTGAGTATTGCTTCTTGCCTTTAGTCCTGTTTCTTCTAGAGTACATTGAGCCCATAATTCTTCAAAAGTAGGAGTTTCTTTTCTAGCATAAATGCCTCCAGCAAAACCATCCCATTCTATACGTAAAGCATTGATTACAACGGTAATCATTTCTGAATTAGATATATGCTCACCAACTTCTTGAAGTTGGTCTTTAATCTTTGATATCTTCATGAAATATGAAGCTATAGTATCTTCTTTTGTCATCCTTGTTTGATAGAGTTGATTTCGTAAGGATATCTTGTGACCTGTTGTGTTGATGGAGTACAATTTCACCGAAGTATCATAAACTTCTTTGGATGTAGACAATTCTGAAACGAAGGTCATGAGATTATCTTTGATGGATTCAAATAGAATCCTTTGAGCTCTAGCTTCTCCCTTGTTGTATTTGGTCACTTCTTGAGCATTGTTTTTATCTAGTGGTGGAACTTTGCCTTCAACAAATTCCATGACTTCATTTTCTCTTAGGTCTAAATCAATCCTCTTTTTCCAAGCATTAAAGTCAGATGCACCTTCAAGCTTGTTGTTTTCCTTGCAAATAGTTGTCATTAGATTAGAAGTGTTAGACACAGAGACTTGGAGGAATGCTCATTTGAGGGAGAGCTGCTACTTCAATGGCGTCTTCAAGAGTGTGATCTTCCTTCCTTCACCTTAGCTCTGAAACCATGTTGAGAAACCAAGTAGAATGTAGATTATGATTGACTTCCCTTTCTTGATAATTATTTCTGAATATTATCCTCTTCTTATTACTTGTTAAGTTTTCTTCATCAAGCAATTATATATTATTCAGTCTTCCAGGAAAATATAGAGATCACAAATAAGCAAGAGTCACAAAAATTAGGCTCTAAGCTAGGGGAAAACCAAACAATCCTTCTCTGATAGAATCAGATCAAAATGTTGAAATTTGTAGCTTGGGAGATACACCACAGCCCTGGGTACTGGGCTTGTGTGAGTTGGCACCACAAAATTCATTTGTGGGCTAAGTACCTAAGAGATGGGTTTTGAAATTTGTACCCAAAGTGGTGGGCACGAAACCAAGATGTATTTTGATGATTTGACCCTTGGAGCATGTGTGGCACGCTTAATGGAGCAAGGGGCTACTAAGAAAGCCAAGGGAAACTTTGTCAAATGAGAGAGAATTTTTTCTTTATGTGCAGTAGGTTAATTTGGCAAAAGTTCAGGTCGACTTTGCTTTAGGAGAGCCCTAGAAGAGGGCTAGTCGTTCCCCATAAGAGCATGTAAATGAAAGAGAGTTAAAACTTCATTTAGCACATCATAAGTGCAACTCATCTAAGGTGAAGGAGCTCTGAGATTTGGCCGCAGCCTCTAGGTGTCTATTCGAAGTTGAAGAGGAGTTGTTTTGGTATCTCTTTCATGATTGGACTATGCCGAGTTGAGAAAGAGGGTTGGAGGACTAATTTTGGGCAGGATTGTGCATGCTTTGGAGTGTTCTCTCTTATGGACAAGTCGCAGGTTCTGTGCATTTCTAGGAAGGAAGCCGAGCTCGTAAAGCTTGGATTTGGAGGGTCGTTAGGCCTAACAAAGCATCGGAAAAAGGTTCGAGTTATCACAACGGTAGTGAAGGTGAAAGGCTTTTAAAAGAGGGCCAAGCAAAGGTTTTAAAGGCAGATTGAAGCCGAGTTTGGAGGGCTCGGCTGTAGCAGCTGTTACAACAGCCCTAACTAGGGCTGAAATTGTAGATCCTAGTGCATGCACAGATCCAAAATTTGTGGGCAGATTATGACGTCCCAGGTATGATGGTTCTCCTCCTATAATTGATCGTTGTTGCTAGGTGATGAGGTCCAGATTTGGGACAGATTGCATTGGCATCTTAAGTATTGATTGGCGGGCGGTTAGTAGGTGTCAGTTTTCCGTAAGTCCAGCATTTGTGAAGGATATCAAATCTAGTAGGAGAGGCAGAGTATTTGAGCTCAAGGGTTGGTCCTTCGAAGGGCTAAAGGGCAGCCAAGAGAGCAGTTGATTCAGCCCTTGTTCATTATGCAGAGAAGGACTTCTTCAGTGAGAGTGGGCAGCCTCCAAGCCCTAGATTTGCCATCATTGTAGCAGCTAAGTAGTAGAAGTGGGCAGACCAAATAGCTGTTCACAAATGGAGCTGTGAACCACTGATCAAAGACCCTATGTAGCGATCACTTGAAGGACGAAGGAGCAACTAGAGGGCAGTATTGTTTGGAGCCAAGTTCAATGACCTAAAGGGGTTGTGCTCACTGATAGAGGCAGATTCAGGAGCTGCAGATTGGAAGCTAAAGGACCAGCAAAAATGTTCAAGGTACGTGGACTGAAAGTACTGTGAATGTGTGCCAATAGAAGTAGGTCGGTTGTACTTTGTTCAGAGCTGATTGGTTATCATAGTTGTTGCTGATACCAAGCCCTATTTATCCTGTATCAAGGGCAATGGTTCGGGAGCCCTAGACTGTTGTATTAAAGATTGTTAATATAACAAAGTTGGGTTGAAAAATCGTGTCTTGTGTATGAGTTGATTCACTGCTATTGTTTCCGCTGTGCAAAGTAGTATTGTTGTGGCATTTGGGTATGTTTGTATTTGAGATTTTCTAAGACCTAAACCAGATTCTCGAATGTCATGGAAATTCAATA
This sequence comes from Pinus tabuliformis, assembly GCA_031772625.1. Lineage (NCBI taxonomy): Eukaryota > Viridiplantae > Streptophyta > Pinopsida > Pinales > Pinaceae > Pinus > Pinus tabuliformis. Next base: position 868,822,167 of record CM062813.1, on the reverse strand, counting down.
TGAAATGAGATTTCCAAGACCCAAAACTGTTGAAAATGGTAACTAGCTTTGATCTTCATAATTGTCTATATACCATGACTTGATGTAATCAAAGTACTTGTCAAAAGAAAATTGTATTTTGCAAAAGAAAATTATTATGCAAGAATGGGTTTCTTGCTCATTGATTATTTTGTCTTAGGTTTAGCACCCATTGTGTGCTCTAGGGTTTTGACAATGTCAAAGTCAAGGTCATGATGTAAATTCACTTGGAGGGCTCTTGAATCAATGTAAAAGAAATTATTTGTGTATGTAAAAAGCTCTAGAAACTACCAAGTGATGGGTCGGCTAGCCCACCAAGTCGATCCCACTAGAGACAGTTGCACCCCATCAAGAGACAATATAAGGAAAAGGTATTCAACCTCCTTGAATACACTCAAGCAATTCGCACTCTTAAAAAGTCTAAGGAAATTTCAGAGCAAGAAAAAGGAGAAGGGTAGTGAGGAAGAAGGAGGTGGTCTTGTTTGGTTTGGGCATAAAATTCTTTATGTGGCAAACTCGCATGTGTGGGAAGGATACTATCTCTGTTCAGACTTTGGACTAGAAAAGAACAGCAGACCGAGTTCAAGACAGAAGCATTGTTGTATGTGTGGTTGGCCTATCACTTGGTGAGTTATCTTGATCGAAGGTCTTGGAAGTCTTCCTTGAATTTCTATAAGGAAAGAAGTTTATGGGTTTTCCCCTATGGAGGGGTTTTTCTCTGGCATGGAGCCTATTTCTGGTGTTCCTGTTTTGCATTGTGATCTTCTTTATTGGCATTGTCTTGGTGATAAAACACAACATAATAATAGTGATGATGGACTAATCTAATATCACAAGAATTGTCAATGTAGTAAGAGAAAACATTTAAAATTTATGTTTTCCCTAGTTTTCTCAACAAAAATTGCCACCAAAATGCCTTCCTCCAAGTCACCTCCAAAACTGACCAACTCTAGTCAAAGTCAACAATAGTCAAACTGTCCAAAACTTGTCAATGTTCAGAAATTAGATGTATCTTGTAGGTTGTATGGATGATCTTCAATTGGGTCAAACTTGCCTCTAATCTATAGTAGATCAGGAGGTCGAACAGGGGGCTCTTGGAGGCCCAGGTTGACTTGTTCCAAGGAGGGCGACTTTGTCTATTTTGGTGGACTTTGACTTAATATAAAATTCATAATACTTTTCTTAGGAATGTCCAAATGGGACATGACTCAAGTACATTTTTCTTTGACTCAAAATAATTTATTTTCAACTCTTTTGACTCGATAAGCATGAAAAACATGATTTGACTAAAAATAAATATAATAAATACATCAGTGATAGATTATATTACAGTATGAAGACCGACACTAGTTACATTATCCAACACATACTTCATGGGAGGTTGGTTGTGGACCCAAACACATGTGAAGACAAGTATTGGAGAATGGTAATCACATTGGCACACATGGAGAAGCATTGGGCACATAAGAGTACGTGTGGCTCACAATTTGGAGAAACACATTACATGACAACACTTGAACCATTGTGGACAAGGTAGAGATGCACTGACAACCTATTAGACAGTGCACCATCCTGGAGGAGGGGCATTGATCCCTAGCACAATCGTGTTTGGAGGGCATTTCATCTTGAGGGTTGGAATAACATCAGTATGATACTTGCACATCCTTGTAATGTAGAGCACTCAATTTGAGGTAGCCTTGTTGGTTACTTTTATGGACATTAATCCTTGTTCTATTTTAGCCTCCCTCACCTATTGCATACATAAAGGGAGGAGAGAGTTTTTGTTAGCACATCATTATTGTAATTGTAGTGGAGAAGTCTTGTAGAAAGAAAAACACTAAGGCTTGTGATGTAAACCCAAGGAGAAGACATGAAGAAGAGAGACACATCTTGGATGTTCTAGGAGAGGTTTCTTTTATGCAATTGTGAAGTCTTGAACTTGGAAACAAATTTGTACATTGTAACCTTGACGTTCCATGGAGGTCCTAGTGCTTGTGTTAATGCAAGAGTTGGAGAGCTAGGATTGGAGGCTAAGTTACTAGAAACTCTAGGAAAGTCGTTGGGAGTGGATACACCATTTCCCATTTTGGAAACTAAAATGAGGGGAATATAACTTGGAAACAACACTAAAACATTTTCAAGTTGCATCCAAAAACTAAAATGTTTCCAAGCCATTTCCATTTAGCCTAAATCAGTGTTGCATATCGCGATAATATACGAGATATCACAATATTATTGCAAAAATGAAGGTTGCCAATAATATCATCGATATTATCACAATAATTTGCAAAAAATGAAATCATCGTGATAATTTCCTATCTATCGCGAGACCATAGTTTTAAAAACCAATCAGCTTGAACCGGAAACCGATCAAACTGGCTGATTCATTGGCCGACCGGGTCAACCGGCACAAAAACCCAGTTCAGGCCTCCTCTTTGTCCAAAATTCAAAAAAATCGGCCCTAACCGGTTGGTTTAAATGCAACCGGCAGGTTTATGGTCAAATCAGCCAGTTTCATCCTAAACCCATTGGTTCACTGCCAAGGTCGCGGCGGACCCACACAGTGCGGTTTAAGAAAGTTCCAAGGTATTTTGGAGGGAAAATAAGGGTTGTTTCCCTCCAAAAACACCCTCTCCAAGCCTTTAAAAGGAGCTTACCCCTCCCATTTGTCTCACACATCTCATTTGAATTTTTTGTGAGTTTGATTGGGAGCTTGGAGAGTTGAGTTTTTGCTGAGTAATGGAACAGCAAAGAGTTTGAGCTAAGTAGTAGTCATCATGCCTCCAAAAGCCAAAGATACTGCATGGGCTCAATGTGATATGATTGATGGCAAAATGATCTACAAATATTGCCAAAAATCTATTACAGGAGGGGGTATTAACCAATGTTTTTAAAACCGGAACCAGTGACCGGACCGGTCCACCTAATGAACCGGTTTACCGACCGGAACCGGTCTAACCGGGACTGGTTTGGTCTAAACGAACCGGCTTTAAAAAATACATTAAATAATTAATTTTTAATGAAACAAAATTATTTTTAAGATGTAAAACCATGATTCCAAGCCAATAGAGACAAAATATGCAAAGTTTGCTCATTTATATACCATGTAAAGGTGAATATATCAAAATGGCAATGAGTACAATACATATCATCAACAAAATAGCAAAATACATAAGAAATGAGGCTCTAAATGGCCTATAAAGTCCAGAAACAATGTTGCAAGCTATGAGGCCATTGGCCTACTACAAGTCTACAGTGTACACATGATCAATCATCAAGTCCATCACCACCACTAGACACAAGATCATCATCAGGAGCTACATAAACATCATCTGTTTCAGAGTCTGAGGATGCCTCAGCTTGATCTGCAACCTCAGTATCAATGCCACCAATGACAATAGAAGTGGACCTAATGGAAGCACGAGTTTGTCGACCTGCATGACTAGTGCCTTCCATTGGTTCTTTGCCTTTCCTTGATGCCGCTATTGATCCTGGTTTTGATGCCACCACATAATCTGCTTCATCCCCTGCCAAAGCCATGTCGATATCAAAATCAGCCTCAAACACAGGTTCTTCAGTCTCCTCCACCCATTCTGATGTTGGATCAATATCGTCCAACACAATGGGATCTAGATCAGGAGTTTTTCTCATCATTTGGAGCTCTAATTGCATTTATTGTTTACCCCCAAACCATGAAATCCTGAAAACCATTAAGTCTGCTGAATTTTGAGTGAAATCTAAAATTCTAGTTTCTCCATATGAAATCTAATGAGGTCGAAACCACTCTCAAACATCCTGAGTCATTTCATGGTAATGTTAAAAATTTAAGTAAAAGGATGAAAATGAAAATTAAAGGAAATGTCACTTTTACTTTAAGAATTTAACATTACCATTAATTGCCAACATTGTTAGGGTTGAAACACCCTTAGTTCCCCCCCAAAACCCCTCAAACACAGTGAAAAATATGTATTTTTTAACTTTATGGTGGGTGTGCCTAAAACCGGCCGGTTTAGGACGGAACCGGCCGGTTTGTTACAAACCGGCCGGCTCCGTCCTAAACCGGGTTTTCACCGGTTAGGGCAAAAAAATGGAGAAATCGGCATTTAAACCGGGTTTTTTGGCCAGTTTAGACCGGCGGGCTTGCTAACCGACCGGTTAGACCGGTAACCGGTTTTTAAAAACGGTTTTTAAAACACTGGTATTAACAAGTTCAAGCAACACTTGGCTGGGACAAGAGGCCATGTAAAGCCATGTGGAGCACCAAAAGAAGTAATAGGGCATATTAGGGCAAAATACCTTCAGAGGTTTGAGACTCGAGTCACTGAACCAATATAGAAGTATGTGACTCAAGCAGCGGGAAAGTTTGGGAGTCGAGACTCCACCAACTAAGTTTGATCGTGATGAGAAGTTTCAAGTGATAGTGTTGATCACTAATATCATATATGTTGATTTGTTGTAGGCTAGTGGCCCCATAGTTTGTAGGCTTTGTTTTCGAACTCTAGAGTCCATTTAGAGCCTCAGTAATTATATATTTTGTTGTTGATATGTATTACGCTTGGTGTCATTTTGATATATTCACCTTTACATGGCATATATATGAGCAAACTTTGCATATTTTGTGAATATTTGTTTGGAAATATGGTTTTAAATCTTAAAAATAGTTTTTTCCAACAAAAAAATAATTATTTCATGTGTTTTTTTAAACCAGTTCATTGAGATCTAACTAGTCCCGATTTGACCGATTCCGGTTTGAAACCCAGTTTATTAGGTGGACAGGTCCAGTCACTGATTCCGATTTTTAAAACCATGCGCGAGACAATCCTAAACTATAGTGACGTTGCTAAAATTGACGATATAAAGTTCATCGTCTTTCCTTTGAAATTTGAATCCTTTCCATTTATTTGTTGTAGATATTTGGTGGGAAAACTATGGTAAAGAGTCCCACAGTTGCGAAAAAATGCCATTGAAGTGTTAAATAAAACTTGTAGCTCTTTGAGGTGAAAGAGCAATTGGAGTGTCTTTGAAAAGATACACTCCAAGAAGGGAAACAAGTTAGAAATTTGCAAATCAAAATTTAATTTTTTTATAAGTTCATTAATTTAATTTATCGCGTGTGCTTATCCTCTAATTGCAAAATGCTCCTGATGCAAGTTAGATGTCCACCGCCTCAATAACATGGTCTATGTTACAATCTCAAGTTATGGGTGAGGCGAATAAACAAAGTACCCAATACGAATGGCATTTCAGTGGATGCACTTGACACCATGAGTTTGTGGAGGGTGGAGACAAAGAGGCCTGCCATGGAGGAGACACCTGAGAGTTTGGAGCAAGAGGTTGAGGAGTTGGAGGAGGAGGAGGAGCCTCCACTTCTAGGAGATACAAATTTAAAACGGGGAGTGGATATTGAAAGTGTGCGACAACCAATGCCACCATCTCCACAGACTCTAGCAACTAGGGGAAGAGGCAGAAGACATCCCACTTCATCTTCCACCTGTTCCCTAAGAGTTTCACCTTCCACCTCAAGCTCAGTCTTAACATGTGCACCTACTACTTCTAGAGGAAGAACGACATTGGTGATCTTTGCCCATACAATGGTAGAGGGAATCATCGGTAACTTCATGCATCATAATTAGCCTCATGATGATCATCCAATGAGATACGTTTACTTTTATTTTGATATGATTTTTTTTTATCTTATCAAGGCTTCTGACTCCGGACAATATCATATTTCAGTATAGATCTTTGATGTACCACTTGACATTTTTTTAAGTTTCTCGATAATTTCCCTGATATCGCTGATAATTTACATATTGGACCCCCGGCAATAAATTGCGAATAACAATAAATGTAACTCTAAAATTTTACGTCTCGTGGTTTTCCTTCTCATTGTATCTTTTCAAAAATTATCAAGGCTCACTTTTAGTCCAAAAAATCTATTGATATTTGGGCATTTTACTACATCAAATGATTGTCTACATATTATTAGTGTCATCGGATGGTGTAGCAGTACAATCACTATTTTTTATGGTCTTCGTTCTCAGCTTTTGAGCCTGTTACTTCAAATTAGCTAGCCAGTAGCCACTACAACCACCACCAGTCGAAGATGATGTGCCATTCATATCTGTAACATGCGCCTATCATGTGTCTTCTCACCCATCTCGTAGGAGAACATGAACAAAGATGGGTTTCCAATCAAAAGGTACGCCTCATTTTGGAATTGGGTGCTTATGCTTGTTTGTATTGGGTATTTAACATGGATTATGGGGTTACCTATATGCAAAGTTTACTCATCTATATACCATGTAAAGGTGAATATATCAAAATGACACCGAGTGCAATACATATCATCGACAAAATACATAAGCAATGAGGCTCTAAATGGCCTATAAAGTCCAAAAACAATTCTACAAGCTATGAGGCCATTGGCCTACTACAAGACTACAAGTCTACAAATGATCAATCATCAAAGTCATCACCTCTACTAGACACAGGATCATCAATAGGAGCTACATAGAGATCATCTGGTTCAGAGTCTGAGGATGCCTCGGCCTCGTGCAACCTCAGTAGTAACATTGCCACCAATAACAATAGAAGTGGACCTAATGGAAGCACGAGTTTGACCTTCCATTGGTTGTTTTCCTTTGCTTGATGCGACTACTAATCCTGGGTTTGATGGCGCTAGCAAATTGCTTCATCCCCCTCTAATGCCATATCAATATCAAAATCAAGATCAAACACAAGATCTTCATTCTCCTCCACCCATTTTGATGTTGGATCAATATCATCCAACACAATGGGATCTAGATCAGGTGTTATGTTCATCATTTGGTTATACCTTAGTCGAAGGTTGTATTGCATGAAGACAAGATCATTTAACTCCAAGCCTCCAAGATGACTACTCTAGCAAAAACTCAACACTCTCCAAGCTCCCAATCAAACTCACAAAAACTCCAAATGAGATGTGTGACGCAAATGAGAGGGGTGAACTCCTTTTAAAGGCTTGGAGAAGGTGTTTTTGGAGGGAAACAACCCTTATTTTCCCTCCAAAACAACTTGGAAGCTTCCTAAACCAAATTTTGTGGGTTTGTCGTGGCCTTGGAAATAAACCGGTCGGTTAGGTCCTAAACCAGCCAATTAGGACCGGTTTTTGTGAAATATGGGCGAAATGGACCCTTCAACCAGGTTTTTTGGTCGGTTCGACCGGTTTTCGGTTCAAGCCAGCGAGTTTTTAAAACTGTGATTGGTACCAAGATTCCAGAGAAGCATATTGACATCCACAGGTGAGGCATTGAGAGCGATGGGACTACAAGCAGCAACAAAGCATCATACACACCACTAGGCACTTCCAGCATCTATAGCATTTTGGAAACTTTGCATACATTAGACAACTTTTTTGGGATGATGCACATAGACCCAACATGCCCCCAGCCAGCGTTAGCACTTTGTGAGGGATGGCAGTTGGATCCAGGGCCCAGATGAGGATGATCTCACCCCTTGAGATATGGGAGGGCTAGCACCACCTTGGAAGCCCTTGAGGTTAGAGAAGAGACAGGCACTATAGCCATTTGGAGACCCATGAGATCACCTTTGTGCCCCAATATGAAAATTGGCGTCCACCTAGGAAGACTGACAAAGATCTGAGGACCAACCCTCAAAGGATGATTTTAGAAGGCTTCTACGTCACTCTTGGCACCCTAAGCCCTCAACGCATGCTAGAGAGCCTTAGGGATGGATGAATTCAGCAATTATTGTTATTGCCCTACAGCTCATACGTGTGGGCAATTTTTTATGTTTTTGTCTAAGCTAGTAGGTTGGCTTATGAACTAACTCATCATTGTGATATAATTTATTGTTTCAGGGGCTTTTAGGCTATAAAGGACATTAGTTATCCTGATATAAATAGAGGAGATGAATCATTTGTTTCTCATCATCACATATAATTGGAATTTCAACCTCTTGTGAATTTTGGCCTTCTTGTCTTGTGGAAAACAATGGATCTATGAATGCGTTTTGGCATTTGGAACTATTTGCTTGTCTTTGGAGCTATTGTCTTGGATCAATGGATGGATTTCCATGCATGTTATATTGAAAGTGAGCATTTTATTAGATAGATCTTATATTAGTGTCTAATGTATGGAATATAGTGAATCTATGATTTTCTATTGTGCCCTAATTTAGTGAATATCTATTGGATAGAATCTAAATATCATTATTGCATGCATTACTCATGAATAACATGTGAATGATAATCCCAGTGATGAACTTCGATTAGCTCTCCCATGAAATTTATCGATCCATTACATAGGTAATCACTAGGGTTTTTGGTTGTGGTGATAGCGGGCCACTACCCCATTGTTGTCTCTTGGCCTAGTAATAGCCTTGTAGGGTACCTCTCTCCAAGGCCTGCTAGATTTTGCGGCAAAAGAGCCCATTCCTCGACTTTGTTGCACTTAACCCCAAAGAGATGCATATGTGATAAAACAACTTGCATATAAAAATTAATATGGGAGTAGTTATAGCCCTACAAAATAGCAAACTGCATTTATGAAAGGTTACATGGACAAACAATTATTTCCAATAATCTTTTGTAACACCCTCCTCCCACATTTACCCAAGTTTACCAGTTCGTTGGGATAAACATGTGACAAGAGGCTACTACGATGTGATTCAACTCCCCATGTGGAACCAACAAAACAAAATCATTCTGACCTTCCACACATGCCACAGAGCCTTCAGGAGCCAACCAACCTTTACAAGTGACCAACCCCCGAGACAACTTGACATTTCACTGATCTGGACCTCCAGCCACTCCCATGACAAACCATGCATGCAACTGAGGCCTTCCAGTCGCTCCCACAGCAAGGCATGCCAGCGACTGTGGATTTTTTCAACTAGTTCTGAACGAGCGACCCTGTATTCTGTGCCACTTTTTCAGATACAGGACTCAAGTCTTTGCCCAGAACTTCATGAAACTTCTGAAAATGAATAATAACTATGAAACAAAGATACTAATGCAATCATTGGTGTAAGTACTTGATTTGACCCCTACTAGCCATGACAGGCATTTCATCAAACATGTCACAAATATGCAATCTACAAGTCATAACAACGGATCTGAGCATAGGGGTCTCATACTTATCTGAGATTCATAAAGAGACATTGTTGCTCAATCATAATAGTTGCATTATCATCTATTAGATCATATATTCATTGTACATTCATTTGCTAATCAAAACATGATGAGAGCCATACATCAAGTCTATCATAAAATATACTCATAACCAACATATAACCAACATAAATAACAAGGATATAATAGCCATAAAATCCACATATAAACCAGTATATTTACATATGAAATTCCAAGGAGAGGAAGCTTTTATTAATGAATGCAAAAGCCAACCAAGTTTGGGATTTCCACGAACCACCCAACCATAGATTGGTTCAAATCTTGTTTCAGTTAATTACCCCCGTGCCATATTCCAAGCATGAATTGGGAACACACAACAAAACCAATCCAAGTTTCCTCAGGCTTTACCGCAATCCCCACCGAATCGCTAGGCCCTAAACAAGCATGGATGCCACTGGATTTCTCCACCTACACCATGAGGAATTTGCCTGCCTCCTAGTCTCTAGGCTTTACCGTATATCCCGCCATTCACCAATGGATGACTCCTAGGCCTAAGCGAGACTCCACCCCCTCTAGGCTTTACCGTATATCCCGCCATTCACCAATCAAGGATTCCTAGGCCTAATTGAGACTCCACCCTCCAGGCTTTACTGTATATCCCGCCATTCACCGATCAAGGATTTCTAGGGCCACTGAGGTACAAAAAATTCGATCAAGGATTCCTAGGCCCACTGAGGTACAAAAAATTCGGCCATGTGTTCTTTCTTTCAGAGACCACCTCACTCGATTTCAAAACCATCCAGCAATCCAACTCAACCAAATACAAGAGAACCCATCACACCATGGCTATCTGGAAATGGGAAGGCAATGCTGAAGAACACTATCACACCAGGCAAAATGAAGCAAACAAAGTTCGTTCTTCAAGTTAAATACTCCAGAAGACTTGGAATATGAAGATCTCCATTGAGATACAATAATATATATTAAAATGTATGAGTAAGAATGATGATACAATTGCAAGTGAGGGCCCTGTATGCAATGTGCATAACCAAGAAGTACCCTTTCACAAGGATTCATGTCTGTAGAGACATGCCTCTTTGTTTAACTAATTATTATTTAATTATATATTATTATGATTATTATTTATTATCTATAATATATATTTATTACTTTTATATAATTATATTCATAACATTGCCTTCCTCTTCAAAAAGCTTTGTCCTCAAAGCTTATTGATGAAAGGGCTTGATCTTTTTTTTCTACTGCGAATGTCTTCTACTTGATCTCTTTTTCTGCTATGTCTTCTTGTCTCGGGACAGCCATCTTTGTCAATACAAGTTGATATGATCCTCTAAGAGACAAACAAAATTGTCGCACTGAGAAGGGATCAGACCATCCTAAATTAATATTTTGTCGAATCTTGCAATGACTGGAAACATGTGATGAATTGTTATCACATGAGTGGATTGCACTGACATTAGTATTCTTCGGAACATCAATTTGTTGTTTATGTTCTAAATATATAGCTTGATTGAGTTGTCTACTCTCGTGATTCGGAGGTCGATAATGAATTCTAGAGATTTGATTTTCCCTTATCTTGTTTGTGTCTTTTATTTGAAGTACCCGATTTCCTTTAGTTATGAAAGTTGAATGGTTAATTTATGGATCTTCACTTGAATCTTTTGTTGTTGGAACTACAACTTCTAAGTACATCTTTACTTCAACTAGTTTGTCCTCTTCTTGAGTTGTGATATTGACTGGATCAGTGTTTGTTGTCTTTTCGTTAACTTGAATTTCTACATTTGATGCTTCCTTCTCGATAAGTTGTTGTACCTTGTTTTCTAATAACTTTTTGTCCTTCTTAAGCTTCTTAATTTGTGTCAATAATTTTTCCCCATGATCTTTAAGCCAAGAAACTTCTTCATTTTTGTCAGCAGTGATCTTGTCAACTTCTCTTTGCATATTTTGTAAAACTTTTTTACCTTCTTGAAAAATTACTTTTGAAATATCTTGTATGTCTTCTGGCGTTACTGAATTCGACTTCAATGTAACATCTTGTATTGTTATTTCTTCTTTTTGTATGAAAATATCAAAAAGTTCTTGTTCATATTCAGGATGAAGGAACCTAGGGTTTCCATCCATGGTGATCCCAGAATAATGTCACCTTGATCATTCCATAGGGATTGAATAGAGAATTGCGATATAAATGTATTATCTCCAATATTTAACTGTAAATCAGTTATTTCGTATTTTTTTGTCCAATAAATCTAATTATTCGATTATATTTAACTCAGGAATCATTGATTGGTTTGAAAATTTAGGGTTTATATAATTTTTACTTTCAGCGGTAGCAATAGAAATAGTAACATCTTTTCTTGCGAGAGTTCCCTTAATTTAAATAGAACTTTAGCATAGTTGGATAAGGTTTCTAAAAATATTCCATTGTTGGTTTCCATATATATATATATATATATATATATATATATATATATATATATTGTCTCTTAAACCTAAAAATTCCCCTTGTTAATGACTCTCCTTTAAAGAATATACCACCTAATAAATATATTGTGTTGTCCTTTCTACAATATCCTTAATATTAAATTCCTTTTAATAAATACCTTTTGCACTTTTTATAATACCATCTTTTTTACTTTTCCTTTTTTAATCAATAACTTTCTGTAAAACTTTAAGGTTCCCTGGCTTAAAATTAAACTCCTTTAATAACTTATTCTAAAAATACCATTTACTTCTTTGATGAGAATTTCTAAATTGTAATATCTAAATTGACAAATATAAAATACCTTCCTTGACATCCAGTAACTATGGAGAATAGCGTCTTTTCACTCATAGTCACAATGTTTCCCAATACATCTATTCAATTTCTTTCCCACGCTATGGGGATTTCTAAACGCTAGTAGGATTAAAGTTATGGGCGACCATTTATGCTTGGATACTGGCAGCGTTGTATAATTTATGTGTCTTTTGCTACAAGTATATCTTTGTCGATGGTCGATTTAGTGATTGTTAACTCCACGAAAATAAGGAAAAAGAGTTTATGGCTTACAGAAGTGAAAAAACCTTCCAGCAACAACGAACATGTAATGTTGACACCTAATCCGAAACGGATGGGTGAACTGGACAGTCATCTAGAAAATGAACTGATCCGTTGTATTTATGTATATAAATATGAGTTAGCTAATGAATAATATCATCTGTTTTTTCTCCCGCTCATCCTGGAGTTACCCTGGTTTGACATGGTATCAGAGCACAAGTCCCAGGTTCTAAAATTGGTTGTAACTCCTAGTCTGTTCTGTCCTGAGCGCCTCTTGCCTGACTGCGCTCTCCTGAGACTGCGTGCTTCTGTTCTGACACTGCGCTCTCCTGAGACTGCGTGCTTCTGTTCTGACACTGCGCCCTCAAGTACTGGTGAACTGGGTAAATCCGAGTGCCTTCCAGTCCCTGATTGCCATGACCTCTGAGATTTTACGTTACTGCAATCCATTCATTTGATCGCTTCGGAAATTTCAGAATAGCTTCTTTGCCAAGATCGTGAAGAACGCGGGCTCTCTCTATCTGGCTCCTGGCTCGTCAAAATTCTGTGAGTCGCTCGGCTTTTTCTAAAATCTCCCATACCTGGGATGCAGCTCTCTGTCGTTTACTGAGTTTTCTTTCATAATGACTCCGGCCTGAAAAATTTCCTTACTTCTGTGCTCTAAACCTGCTACCTGGCCGTCAAGCCCTTGGATTTTGACGCTGTTGACATAGCCGACTGGAATACTTGGGGTTTTCTCCACAAATGCTAACCTTAGATCACCATTATATTATTTTATTGCAAGCACAGAACTTGTCAAAGAGCGGACCGAATAGGTTTTATTTACACATAAAATTACCCTTTCGAGAGTTCAACCCGTTGACAGAATCTCCCATCCAATAATAATCACAGCTACTCCTTGTCCATAGCTTCTGAGTTTTTCACTCGATTTCTTCTATTATAGGGCAGTTCATGTATATTATCACGAGGTTGAGTTGTAGGAGAGATGTCCAATCAGTATCGTATAATTTCAGAAATCTGAGAGAAAGCACTATGGCTTGTTACTTATTCGGGTTTGGTGAGATTCGCTTTGATTTGATATAACACAGAACGCAAGAGCCTCAAAAGTCACCAGCAACACTGGGTATTACAAAGACTGCTAGGACTTCAGTATTATGCAGTTGATTTTTTGAATTTGTATGGCATTTTTTTGTATAAGGTGGAGATGCGTTTTTTTGTATAATGGTTGAGCAGTTTTGTTGAATTCAAAGCAGTTCGTTGAATTCAAAGCAGTTTGTTGAATTGATATACTCAGTTTATATTATTCAAAGCATTGTTGTGTTTCCAGAATGTTTTGTAGTATTGCTTCATATATATTGAAGTAATATATCCTTTATATGTTTTGAAGTGAATACATTCAAAACATAGTAATATTGCAGTGATATAAGAAATGTTGATGCAAACGTTAGAAGAAGATAAAGTGCATAAGGCTGTGACATAAGAATTTTTTTTCTCAGCAGAAGTCCTTTATCAACAGAAGTTTTTTTTAGCAGAGATATTTTTTTACAGAATGCATTCAATCATTTCTATGGTAGGAATAGTTCTCACTGGCAAGGAGAACTATTCAGAATGGTCTCGAATGGTTAAACACACCCTCATCTACAATGAGCTGTGGAAAGGAGTGTGTGTCGGAGAAGAAGACAAAGACCCTGTGCAGCCTACATCAGACAAAGAACTCGCCATTTGGGAAAACAAGAACAGCAAAGCCTATGCATTGATCGCAGCATCTGTAAATGAAGAAGTAAGTCGTCATATTTCATCCTATTCCACTGCCTTTGAAGCTTTACAAAAGCTGAAAGAACTCTATGATACACATTCTGCACTTGAAGTTGTTCAGCTCATGATTAAACTCTTCACTCTTGAACTGAAAAATAATGATCCTCTTGCTCTTGCATCTGAAATAAAGTCTATAATGTATGATATTAAATCCACTAAGGTTGAGTTGGATATCTCTCTTATTGCCTTTCTCAAAGCACTCTATCCTACCTACTCCAATTATCTTGAGTCTTTACAAGCAAATGGAAATCTTAAAGATATAACCTTTGACTCTCTTGTGAAAAAGTTTGCTGAAAGAGAGAAAACCTTTGGAAAGAAAACAGTCCCTGAATCTTCTGAAGACACTGTTTGCCTTGCTCATAAAGAAAAGCATCCTGTTCAAGATTCTACAAGAGGAAGAGGTGGACGAAGAGGAAGAGGAAGATACTTCAGAGGCAGGGGGGGCAGACATTCTCAAGCAGAAAAGGCAGATCTGCATTGCATTCGCTGCAAACGAAATGGATCACATGATGCTTCTACATGCAAGCTACCATGGTCCATGGGACAAAGTTGAGCAGAGAAGAAATCAGCAGAAAGGTAAAACTGATGACACAGACAAAGGTAAAGCACCTGAATCCGCTCACTATATTGAGGCACAATGTAACATTGGAGTAAATGAAGATTTGTTTAATGCTTCACTTGCTTCTTCGAAAAATGACTGGTTGCTTGATTCAAGAGCAACCTGTCATATGACTCATAGGAAAGATTTTTTTGAAGAGTTCACTGACAATGTTGATGGAGCAGTATACTTTGCAGATCAGTCAAAAATCAAGCCATCAGGGCTTGGCACAATCAGGCTTAAACTGCCTGGTCTTCCAGACTTTCTTCTGGATCATGTTCTATATCTCCCACAGCTCAAGAGAAACTTGTTGTCCCTGGTCCACATCCGCCAGCAAGGTCACTCCATTCATATGTTTGATGGAAAGCTTGAGGTAAGAAAGGCATCTGACCATTCACTTGTCATGAGGGGTATAGAAGAAGAAAGACTTCTTAAACTGCAAGGAACCTCTGCTCATGCACAACATTTTTCATATATTTCTCATCATGAAGAAGGTACACTTCCATCAAGTTTATTATGGCATGCTAGATTTGGACATTTAAACTATGATAGTCTCCGCTTGTTGAAGAAAAATGGTGTTGTTGGTTTGCCTACAATTCCTAGAAAACATAAGCAATGTGATGCTTGCATTCTAGGAAAGCATAGCAAACAGTCTTTTCATGATTCACATTCAAGAGCACATAGGAAGCTTGAACTCATTCATTCAGATTTATGTGGTCCAATGCCTGTTTCTTCTGCAAATGGAAATAAATATATCATGACATTTATTGATGATTACACCAGAATGTGTTGGGTTTATTTATTGAAGAGCAAATCTGATGCTTTTCAAACATTCAAGAATTTTCATAAATGGATTGAAAATGATGCACAATCTCATATTGGGTCTATTCGCACTGATAATGGAAAAGAATATACATCAAATGAATTTGAACACTATCTTCGCCAACATGGGATTAAACATCAAACAACTGTGCCTTATAATCCTCAACAGAATGGTGTAGCTGAAAGAATGAACAGAACAATTTTGAATATGGTACGATCCATACTTTTCTTCAAAAATGTAAAGACAATGTTTTGGGCTGATGCTGTTCTATGTGCTGCATATATAAAGAATAGATGTCCATCTAGTGCTATAAGAAACAAAACTCCTTATGAATTGTGGTATGGACATGTTCCTTCGGTAAAACATCTCAGGATATTTGGTTCCACCTGTTATGCTTTAATACCAAAGGTACATAGAAACAAACTTGGTGCTAGAAGTCATAAGTGTATCTTCCTGGGGTATTCAAACACATCTAAAGCATACCGCCTCTATGATGAAGTAAATAAAAAGTTTGTTTTATCTAGAGATGTCATTTTTCTTGAATCATCCAAATCTGACAGTGTTGTTGAGCGGCAACTTGATCGCTTGGATAAATTCACAAAACCGAAATCATTTCAAGAGTTTGATAATCAGATTCCACATCTTGAAGGGGGGATTCCTATACTAGATCAACATGTGGAATCTTCTTCTGAAGAACAATCTCCCCTACATGAAACTCCAACAACAGATGATGCTTTAAGTGATGTAATTGATAGAATTGGGAGACTTAATCTTGATTCAGTCCCAACTCAATCAACAGAACAGCTTGGACCATCTCAGAAAGGTCCCCCAAAGTGGCTGACAAAGACACTTGAAAGTGTTCATCCTGATGAAATTGGAAAAACAGGAACCAGAAATACAAACCGACAAGATGGAGGTGATGTAGATAACTCTAATTCACCTGTTGATATGGATGTTACTTATGATTGTGAATTGAACTTGTCTACAGATTTTGAACCAACTTCCTTCAAAGAAGCTGCTTCTCATGATGAATGGAAAGAAGCGATGCAGAAGGAGTATGATGCCCTCATAAAGAATGGCACTTGGAAGCTGGTTGATCCTCCATTTGGAACCAAACCAATTGGCTGCAAGTGGGTCTACAAGAACAAGTACAAAGTTGATGGCTCACTTGACAAGCACAAAGCTAGGCTTGTGGCAAAAGGTTTTGCATAGAAGGAAGGGGTCGATTATGAGGAAACTTTTGCTCCCACAGCAAAATGGGCCACCATCCGAACACTCTTTGCACTAGCTGCTCAGAACGGTTGGAAAGTCCATCAAATGGATGTAAAAACTGCATTCTTGAATGGAGATCTAAAAGAGAATGTTTTTATGTCCCAGCCTGAAGGATTTGCTGTGAAAGGACATGAACACAAAGTATGCAAACTTGTGAAGTCCTTGTATGGCCTCAAACAAGCACCACGAGCCTGGTATGAAAAACTAACTGAGCATCTTCTGAAACTCAACTTCAAACATTTTGATCTTGATGATGCAACTTTATTTGTCAAGAAAGTTGGCAAAACAGTTGTATATCTTGTGGTATATGTAGATGATCTTTTAATGACAGGGAACAATGAAAGCTATATTGCATCCATAAAGAAAGAATTAGGAAAAAATTTTGAAATGACTGATTTGGGCTATGTTCATTACTATCTTGGCATTGAAGTAACCCAACATCCAAAGTCCATATTTCTTTCTCAAAAGAAATACATTGGAGATTTGTTAAACAGATTTGGCATGACAGAGTGCAATCCCCTTTGTACTCCAATGGAACAAAACTTGAAGCTCACATCTATTGAAGGGAAGGAATTTGAGGATGCAACAAAGTATAGACAGCTTGTAGGAAGTCTCATCTACCTCACTACTACCAGACCAGACATTTCATTTGCTGTTGGAATCCTCTCCAGGTTTATGCAAAAGCCTTGTGAGGGACGTTGGTCTGCTGCAAAAAGAGTTCTAAGGTACTTGAAGGGAACTCAAAACCTTGGAATCAAGTATACACAGGTGGACGACTTCAACTTGATTGGATACTCTGATTCAGACTTCGATGGAGACAAAGAAACTGGGGTATCTACTTCAGGATATACTATGAGTCTTGGATCAGGAGCTGTCTCCTGGAGATCACGCAAACAATCAGTACCAGCAGATTCCACAACAGAAGCAGAATATGTGGCAGCAGCTGAAGCAACGAAAGAAATTGTGTGGCTCAGGAAAATTCTTGAAGATTTGCAGGTAGAACAAATACAATCAACTCCACTCATGATTGATAAAACATCTGCAATAAAGTTGGCCAAGAACCCAAAGTTCCATGATCGTACTAAGCACATCAATACTAAATATCATCTGATCCGACATCATGTTGAGGCCAAAACAATCCATCTCCGTCATTGTTCCACAAACGAGCAAATTGCATACATCTTCACCAAAGCGCTTGGAAGAGAAAAGCTTGAAAGATTCAGAACGATGCTTGGACTCACCAACATCCCTTCAGATTAAGGGGGGGAATGTTGACACCTAATCCGAAACGGATGGGTGAACTGGACAGTCATCTAGAAGATGAACTGATCCGTTGTATTTATGTATATAAATATGAGTTAGCTAATGAATAATATCATCAGTTTTTTCTCCCGCTCATCCTGGAGTTACCCTCGTCTGACAACAATGGTATCTTTGTTGTTCGTAGAGTTTTTCCTAGACAACAGTCGGATTACAGCGCGGCATTGACTTCAATGAAATGGAGCAGTTAGACGGCAACTACTAGTTGTTGTCGGATTGACAGATGCATTGGCAGCCATACAGATGGATAGAATCGTTGTGATTTTGGCAGCAGGTGTCCAAAGATCTGGTGGCGTGCTTTGGCAGCGCGGTAATTTGATTAGCAAGTTGCAATAGAGTCGCGGATGTGTCTGTGCAGGCAAGGAACTTCTTGGCCAGGGCGTGGTGGCGGTTACTACATCATCTGGTTGCACTAACGGCAATGTTGTGGTAACACAGCAGGTAATTTTTTATTTGCGTTTTAATTTATTTTTTGTTTTGTTTAGTTGTTGGTTTGTTATTTTATTTTGTTTTATTTTTAAATGTGTTTTTTTTTTTTTGCTTTTTTATATGTATATATTTTATTTTATTTTTAATTTGATTTTCCCTTCTTTTTTTATTTGAATTTTTTTATATAATTTTTTTTTTCAATTTTAATGGCCAAAGGCCTAGCAAAACGGAGAAGAGGAGAAACTCTCAAATCCTTGTAGCAAGATGTTTTCAATGGCAACAAGGTTGACGACTTTTGACGGCCAAGGACCTGGATCAGAGAACGCAGCTCTATGCAGCGATTGAGCAACCAGAGGATCGAGTGGCTCTGGTACCAAATGAAGCGAACAAAGTTCGTTCTTCAAGTTAAATACTCCAGAAGATTTAGAATATAAAGATCTCCATTGATATGCAATAATATATATTAAAATGTATGAGTAAGAATGATGATACAATTGGGAGTAAGGGCCCTATATACATAACCAAGAAGTACGCTTTCACGAAGAGTCATGTCTGTAGAGGCATGCCTCTTTGTTTAACTAATTATTATTTAATTACATATTATTATATTATTATTTATTATCTATATTTATTACTTTTATATAATTATATTCATAACACAAAACCATGCCAGTGAGAGAACCAAATACATCCATGCATGTACCATGCATACCAAATCTAGCAAGGAAATCACAGATGCAAATCAATCCCTGCAAATAATCCCATTGTAGTTGCTTGATGCTACTCTTCCTTGCTTCATCTTTGCTTTCCTTTTCCTTCTTGGTTCTTCCTTTGTTTTCCTTGATCCAATGCTAGAGTGCTCCAAGAAAACTCCATGTGTCCAAGAGTGAGAGAGAGAGGGAATAGAGAGAGAACTCCAAAACTAAACTAGCAAAAAGTACCCACTGATCCTCAGAAGCCTTTTTATTAATAAGGCCTCTATTTTCTTCAATTTTCCATTATTTCCTTCATTTTCCTCCTCACATGCAACGTGTGACCTTTCACCTTCCTTTTCTCCTAATTTCCATTATTTTCATAAATAAAATGTCAATTAATGCCGCATGCATTTCCAAAGCCTTTGCCTTTGCCAATTTCCCTTAGCCATAAGAAGCCACATGAACACCCACACTAGGATATTTTGCCCAACATTCAGCTTGGAATACGTGTCCCATGACCTTGGTTATTATTTTTCCTTTTTTTAACTTTGTTACATGAAATTTTGACCAGGTTGTTACATCTTACAACATGATTCAGTGTTTTGCTTTTCCCTTCTTGGACTAGCATGAACTCTCGCCCCATGACCTGATTTACTCCATTGCTAGTACAGATCGTACCCATGTCCTTGTGTTGTGAGGAAATTATGATGATGCGACATTTCGTAGACTCTACATACATTATAAATGTGATATTTTAATGTTATTGCATACATTATTATGAGTATAAACCATAAAAAATGTAAATAATAACTCTGAGATAAATTAGTGGTAATGATATCTAGAGATAGTGTTGTAGAGGGTAATATTGCATGTCATCAAACTTTTCATCATATCATTGAACGCATGGCCTCTTATTTATATTTGAGTGCCTAAAAATTCAACTTAAAAGATGGTTGATTAAGTCATGGTTGTTAAGTCAATTTTAATCATCCATGTTAACCCTAAGGGGTAGAAAAAAATATGAATTTAGGCCCCCTTTATGCACCAATTAATTAGTGGACTAACCTAAATACACCTCAACCAAGTCACTGATTGACCTCCAAAATTCATTTGGTCACCAACTCATCACTTCTTCTAGTTGTATTAGTTCCCAAACCCCCGCACCCCCCATTTCCATATCCATTTCAATGCAACTTAGGTTTGAGGACTCAAGCACTAGGATGGTCATATAGCCTTGGACGCTAACACTAGAGTTGTCTTACCATGTACTTATGTGATGCAACATGGCTAGGGTTTGTATACCCTACGGAAAATAAGAGTGCTAGTGTAGATAGCTTGTTCAATAAAAACTTGGTGAAAGCCAAGGAAGACTTGCCATTACATATGCTAGTTTGTTAAGGAACTTTGGTGTAGCGACATCAGTTGGGAGTGATTCCTAGCTAGGACAGTTGTAGATTTCTGGTATCGAAGTACACTTTAAAGGTATTTATTTTCTTGCGCTGCCTTGTGAAATTGAATTGAAGAGAAGTGAAATATTGGTGCTGTAAATTAATATTTCAGATTCAGCCCTACTGCCGAAAATTCACAGGAAATAGATCTAAGAAACCTAAAGTAAAGGAGGTGAAATTTCTAAATTTCCAAGAAAAATTAGTTGTGTTTAACTGAACTCTATGGGGGTTGTGGGACAAATAATGGAGAAGAACTTAGGCTAGACAATTAGTGGATACAGTGATAATACTAAGGGAACATGACCCTAGCGTTTGGACCATAAATGAGCCTGGTGGGGAAATATAAAGTAAAATTTTGCCCTAGGATAATCTTAAAACGAGAAATTAGCAAGGTCTGGGTGTTTGTGTGCTGTAAAGAGATATGAAGAAGACGTCACTCTTCTTTTCTTTCATGCCACTTTACAAGAGAGTTGCGGGTTGCGGTTGGCAGGATCACTTGAGGGAAAGGTCGATGGGATGCAGAGTTTGTTCATGAAGCTCTCTAGAGATGGTTGGATGATGAGGAGGTAAGGAAAACCCGCCTCTTTGCCACTTATTGTTTCCTTGGCCATATGGATAACAAGAAATGCCACCTTATTTCAAGAAAAATATTTTACTCTAACCATGGTCTACACCACCGGATTCAAGCAACATACATGTTTCATGGTCGAGAGATGGAACATAAATTAATAAGGAAGAGAATTGAACTACAGGTTGATAAGAATACTTTGTGGTTTTTCTATTGATGATGTCTCTCAAGGCAACCCAGGGCCCAATGGGGCAAACATCCCACGTCTTTTAGGATCTCACAAGCTCTTTTTTGAATATGGAAAGGATAGGATACTAATAATGGTACCAAGGTGAGAGTTGCTACCATTCTGATGGGTTGAGCTTTGGAGTAGGCAAAGGATATTCATATTCTTGGGGAATCCGAGCTGGTAGTCTCCTAGTTGGAATGATCATTACAAGCCATAAATCTGAACCTTCACGGCATAGTTCAGAGAATGTATGACTTCACACTAGCTTTTCAAATTTTGTCATGCCAACATATGTACAGGGAACCAAACCAGGAAGCATACAAATTATGAAAACAGACCTATGGCAGACCAAATGGCACTCTTGAGATGTCAGATGAGGAAACGAGAAAGAAAAGATCCTTCCTCCCAGACAAATTGGTGCACAGTCTCTCTCCTTAATCCTTCCCTAATTCATGAAGCTCTTAGTTCTCAGTTTTGATTGTTCTTTGTAGTTAGACTTAGCCTATTTTTACTTCACAAAAGGTTTGCATCTTACTATGTCAATAGTCGATATATATGAAATGCTTTTGTTATGCTTTTGCAACTCACATGCGTTTTTGTGGGACCTTCATCGTGAGTCATCTTATATGTATCTTTTTATTTTAAATAATGGAAAGAGTGTTGGAAGCACTGAGAGGGGGGTGAATCAATATTTCACTTCAGATAGTATATTTTTAACTTCACGGAGCATTAATTAACATTAACATTAGATGTAACATAAATCAACAGTAAACAACACCATTCAACAATGTGCCAACATCAAGACAATGGACAACAAATTTTAAGGTGGAAACCCCTCCGAGACAAAAACCACTGAACGCTTCTTAATATTTGTCTTCAATAAAATGTCCATCAATATTTTCCGCTCCAACTGACAGAGGCTCAAACCTGTAGGATGTTCCAACGCCCTCTTTAGCAGCTGCAACCAAAAGGACGCTCTAACGCCCTAGTTTACCGAATCCAACTTGAAGGATGCTCCAACACCTTGTTTACCAACTGCAACAAGGACACTCCAACGCCCTGTGCAGGCTCCAACCTGCCCTAGCACCACCCTGCTGCCCTAAAATGTTCTCAGGCTCCAACCCAAAGGAGACTCCACTCTCCTACCTTTACTTCTACCAGACATCCCATAATAAAACAAATTGCAATCAAATCCACTTTTGTTGATGATATCAACCCTAGCTTCATAAACGTCTGTTATGTTCATTATGTGGATCCACCCCTATCAAGTCCACTGTCAACTTAAGTAGTAATTCTGCTTCTACTGCTCATCTTTGCATATTATCCAAGTATCAGCTTGTGCATAAAATCTCGGCTCAACTCATCCTGATGTACCTGCTTATGTCTTTTCTCTCTGCAAGTCAATCTAAAATATTGATTTCAATACACATCACAAACTACAACCAAACACAAACCCTAGCTTGCCAACATGTATCCAATGCATCAATGGTGTCAATACTTAGCATCAACAAAGACAATAAATGTTGTTTATTACAAAATCACAATGTCTCTCTACAAAACCCTAATGACAACAATTTTGCTTCTGCTTATTATGTTCATCAACATCTGCTTTTGCACTCGTTGGACATGGGAATTAACTCTGCATCCAATGAGTGTCTACACTTGATATTTGAATAAACCTATAAGGAAATAAGCCAAAAAATACAGTTAAAAAAAGAAGTTATCTTCTTTTCCCTCCAAAATTCATAACTCTTATTTTATTATTTCCCTTAGGAGGCCGCTTTTAGGCTGCAATTTCCTCCAATGCATGCCAAAATTATATTTGACTAGCAATTACATTATTTCAGAATTCAAAGTGTGATAATCAAATTAGCGTGAGTGCTTTGCTTGAGGAAGTGCGAACTTCAGCATTTCTCGATTAGACCTAGCTTTTCAATAACCCCTATAATCAACGAAAATTCTTAAAAATAGAGAACAAAATCCTTTTTTCATTCCATGCTTGCTTCGCTTCTCAACCCGCAGATCACTGTATAAAATAAGATGACAATCTTATGTGTTTTGTAGAGGGTTGAACCAAGAGCCTAGTTTCAATAGATCCGCATGATTTGCATCAATTTGGCTCAAACCAGCTCTATTACAAAGGACCAAATTTCACATCAACTTCCCAGTGAATCACCAAACAAATGACAAAAGATAAATTATCCCCCAAAAAAACTAATCAAATAAGAAGCTGAGTAGCTTCAGAACAATTCCAGCCAAAGACCATAAAGAACAAACCCAAAATTCATCTATTTTTGGCCTGTTGTTTCATATTGTCACCGATCCATAAGTGTGTTCAAGTTATTTTGGAATGCAGAATGCGGAGCCTTGAATTTATAAAGGTCAAGGATCCCTTTAGGGAGGCAGCCAAACTAATTTAAGGAGGAAGCCAACTCAATTGGATTTGAAATTTGAAATAATTTGTTTTTGTTTTTGGAGCGAAAGTCCCAAATGGATATAAGTGCCAACTTTTCCCTTAAAAAAAAAATAATAATATTTCCTAATAAGCCCACGATTGACTTTAGAATTTAAATAAGTTCTTTAATGAAATATTATTTTTGACTCCATGAATTAAACAAATATTTGGCCAAATGTGGAACTCCCACATCATCTAGCTTAAGGGGATTTTGACCACAACGAGGGGGTTTGATCTTATGAAGGGCATATTTTACAAACCGTGATGATCACGAGGCATGCCATATACCGTTGGAATCAGCACGACGAGGAGCATCAAATGATGGTAATCTTAGGAGCAAACTCACTAATCTTCTTCCTCATAAACTTCAACAAGTGTGGGGCTTCTAGGGCTTTCCAGGGTTTCTTATCCTTTGGGGCTTCCAACTGATACAATCCATAGAAATATTAAGAGTGTTCAATAATAGACGTTGGCATCAATGAGTCATCTATATGTAATCTTTGATGCAAGACAAAACGGAATCTGAAAGGTGAGAACAATTTACCATATCTAAGAATATTTATAATTTTAAAGGGAGAAGAAGATCACAATGAATAGCCTAGACTATTTATTATAGATGGGAAATTAGTTTGGTATATGAAAAGGACATCATCCAGTGAGCAGAGGACATTGAGAGAAGAACATCTCAATGATTGGGTGGAAAAAGACTTCCATTACAGTGTGCCAGGTCCAAAGAATGTGCAACGGGCAACAAGGGAAATCCAGATCAGCCAAGCAGATCGAAGAAAAAATCTAGGGCTTGATCAGTTGGATCAGTTCTAGTTTATTGTTGTATGTATTTTCCTTAGTGGGCCATTCTCCGAAGATGGGAACCCTTGTAAGTTTTGAGATAATTAACTAGAGGACTGATTTGAAGGGAAGAAATTCGTGTGCATGTGATTGTGAGAATTGTGTATTGTTTGCTTCTTGTTAAAATTGGAAACTAGGGCCAAACTCCACATGGGTCATCTTATTTATGACAGCGGATATTTTTCTTGGATTCCTCTCTCCAAGAGGTGTAGGATTGATCTAAAGATCATCTGATTCTGACATGTACTAATGAAGATATGAATTTATTTTGATTATGGTCAAATTGTCAAGGTCGGCCAGCAAACTCATGTAGGCTCAGAAGCCCAACAATGACGTCTATTCATCCTCAACATTATCATATAAATAGAACGTTGGGCAGCTTCTCTCTCCACATGTGCGAAGGAAAGGACAACAATTTTCTATTTTGGACATTGACAAGCATTGACCGAATTTCAAGAAGGGTTTGACCAGCGTTGACTTGTTTAACTGCGATTTTGTTGGGGAAAATTCTGTTTGGGCAGGCCACATTTCTAGGCATAGAAATTGAGGCATTTTGTATTGTTTAACAAGCATTCACTACAGAGAATTGATCGCAAGTTTGACTTCTGCGTTGACCAAGTTTGACTGTGATTTTTGGGACTATTTTGCGCTGATTCAGAGGACTGTTGGAGGCCGATTTGACTAGGTTTGACAGAGTTGTTTTGGAGGTCAAATCCGCCATGTTGACCGGTGTTGACTTTTCTGGTTAGAGCTCTTTTGCTGCTGTTATAAATTGTCATAACTTGTAAATTGTACTATCTCTCTCTATTGAACTATTGAAGCCCAAAAGAAGATTTGATCAAGGGTTTCCCCACATTGGAGTTTGTCGTTGGATGGTTCCACATCTTGTGTCCTCTTGCCTCCGCTTGTCTTTTACCATTTATGTTTATGTGCTATCAGCATTTTACTTACATGTTTATGTGATTACTAAACTGAAATTGATATTGGGCTCATAAAGAAATTGAAGTAAAATTGCTCGAAAGCATAGAACATACCATTATTGCCTAAAATTAACATGGTATCAGAGTTGAGGTGAAGACAAAGCCCAGCAAGAGTGAAAGAGAAATCACCAAATACAGCAAGAGTGAAAGAGAAATCACCAAAGACAGTTGGACAAGGACAAAAGACTCAATGGGTTCCTTATCCTAGTTCCCTGCTGAAGACAAGCTCCATGATAAATTTGACTATCATAGATGGAAGATGTCTCTTGATTTGACCTTGGAAGAGAAGGAAGTGGTGGATTATGTGCAGGGTAAAATCCCTGAGCCTCCTTCAAATGCACTGGTTGTTGCAAAGACCAAGTACAATAACGTTGAAGTCAAAGCGAAGAAGATTATCAGGGATTCCATTGACAAGAATTCGATGGCCTATTTCTCTGAATTGAAGACCTCCAAGGAGATATACGACAGACTGGTCGGCATGTTCAAGGTCAGTAATGCTAATCAAATTCTCTTTCTCAAGAATAAGTTGAAAGATATTAAGAAGGGCAAGGACGAGGACATTCAATCCTATTTCTTGAGGATTACTGAGATCAAGAATGATCTACTCTCGATTGGAGAAGTCATCGTTGACAGGGAACTTACTCTCACCACCCTTGGAGGACTCCCACCTAAGTGGAATGTATTTAGAACCACTATACTCAACAATGATCGAATTCCCAAGTTTGAGGAATTCATCTCGAGATGCATTCAAGAAGAAACAAGAATGGTGGTGCAAGAAATGCCTTCTAATAGAAGCAAACCCCACTACATTCTCCGCTCATGCCAAAAGGAGGAATAATGCAGGGTCTAAAGGTCATTTCCATGGAAAGCCCGCATCTAAGGGAGGAAGCAAGGGTAGGGGTGCTTTGTTCGCAATAAGATTTGGCCACTATGCAAGGGAGTGTCCTAATAAAAGGGATACACCTCGAGATGATGACTATCATAACAACTCCAGGGGCAATTTCAACAACAACAACAACGATCAAAGGAATGGGAGGTCCAATGGCAAAGGAAAGAGGAATGTGGGACATCAAGGAAATGGTCGACCCTCCAAGAAATCAAGAAACTCCAGGTATGATAAATCCAATGTTGTTAACAATAAGCAAAAAGAGTGATCTTTTTATCGGCCCTCTCCACTGCCTTCTCCTCCGGACACTTTGGGAAATTGGCTGATTAATAGTGGTGCCTCAAGGCACTTCACCAAATACAATGAAGCCCTCTCTAATTTGATAAAAATGGAGACAAACTTGGAGACGATGCCACCTATCCCATGAAGATAGTAGGGAATGTTAACCTTGAATTGAATCAAGGTAACACTATTCATTTGCAAGAAGTACTATATGTACCCCATCTCAAGAAGAACTTGGTGTCCATTTCAGCAATGGAAGATAAAGGATTCAAGGTAGCTTTGATCAATGGAAAGGTACATGTCTGGAAAGAAATTTCAAGGATACTTTTACTCTTGGGTTAAGGGTTGGCAGTTTGTATCAAGTTGGAGGAAGTCCATTGGGAGCCATGTCTTGCAACACATCTCTACAATCTGAACTATGGCACTGGAGGTTCGCCCATCTTCATTATAAGGCCTTATCCGTTGTGAGACAGATGATGACAAGTATGCCCGAGTTCAAAGTAGAGCATGAAGGTGTATGTTCAGGATGTGCCGAAGGAAAACTTACAAGGGGACCATTCCCCTCAAGTAATAGCAAGACTACATAAATATTGCAATTGATCCACTCTGACATATCTAGTATGATGCCCGTAAACTCCATGGGAGGACACTTATATTATCTCACCTTTGTGGATGATTATTCTCGCAAGACCTAGATCTACTTCTTGAAGAAGAAGGATGAAGTGCTCACCTAGTTCCAACATTTCAAAGCCTTGATCGAAAACCAATCCGGGAAGAAAATCAAGATATTGAGGACTAATAATGGGACCAAGTATGAGTCCAATTAATTCCAAGATTATTCAGAGAAGTTGGCATTAAGAAGGAGAATACAATGCCATACACTCCAGAGAAGAATGGTGTGGCTGAAAGGAAGAATCGCTCTATTGTAGAAGTTGTCTGTTGTTGATTTATGGTAGCATTGGATGTGTTCTAGCCATGAAAATTGGTGGAAAGGCTAAAGCACATGAAATATCCAAAACCCAGAAATCGTTTGGAGAAATTCTACCCAGATGAGGAGATATTAAAATAAATAATATTTTTAATGGGGTCCTACGTATAAACTTAGGAAAATTAAAATATTAATGTGTATTAATATAATTTTGGGTTAGAAGGTTCCAAGAGACGAGGATCAAGCCAATTCTAATCTTAGCCGTTGATTAGGGACTTAATCTGAACCATTGAAGACTCAACAGGACAAGTATAAGAGGAGGCTTGAGGGTCAGTTGGAGACACACCAAAACTGATCAGTCAATTCGATTTTTTCTAGTCGGGCTTGCGGAGAAAATTCGAGCTAGTGATTTGTTGCAGTGAGGCGCAGTGAGTACATAGCAGAGAGGCAGGGATAGTGCCAAAGGGTCAGCGCAGAGGCAGAAAAGGCTGACGCAAAGGCAGCTGGGGACTGCGCAGAGGAAGAGAGGCTTGTGTGGGTGACGCAGAGGGGCCAAGAGTTGACGCAGAGAGCCAGGAGGCTGACGCAGAGGCTTCAGGAGCTAAGTTGAAGCTAGCAGGGCTGACGCAAGCCAAGAGGAAGCGCCAGAACGATTTTCGTGGGCCAGACTAGAGGTGAGAGGCTGAATATTTGTCTCCAAGAAGAGGTATTACTGTCATGTAACAATCTCTATTGGGTGAGCCATGTTGGCACCCTAGTTGTACTCAAGAATCTGCATAATAATAAAACCCTCAAAACTGTTGTGCACCTATTTTCCCGCATTGGGTTTTTCCGGGGAGGATTGTTCAAAAATAACGGTGTCCCTTGTGTGTTTTTCTCAGTGTTTCAGTTGTTGATCTGTATATGAGTTAAGGCTGCATTTGTGTTTATTTCAGTATTTATATTTATAAATAACTTGTTAATGGAATAAACAAGTAAGAGAAATTAAACTAGATAATGCAATAGGGATTTCTAACATGTCAGACTTAGAAATTTCAACATGGTATCAAAGGGTTACAAATCACAGGAGGACTGAAGGCATCATCGATATCGGAAATTTGCAGCAGTAGCGGTTGCCCCGAGAGACAGAGTTGCTCCTAAGCAGAAGGAAGCAGAGAAGAAGTGACGCAGAGGGACTGCGTCATCATTTCAAGCCAAGGAGAGGGCCAGTGCAGAGGCTCACAAAGAGCCACGTCATCCTACTCAGTCAGGAAGGATTGACGCAATTGGCCAAAGGAGCGATTCAGCCTTTGCCGGGATTGCACAGAGCTGGAAGGCTCAATTTCTTCAATTGCTGGGGCCTAGGGAGCTATGGGCAAATTGTGGTTGGGAAGCTGGTGGGGTGTTGTTTCTGTCGAAGCAAAACAGTACCTAACGGGACAAAAGTTAAAACCAAGGTAGAGGGAGTCACTACCTTGACGGATTTCTAGCCAAGAAATCCAAATCCAAGTTGCAATTGCAAGGAGAATTGGAGAGGAGCGGTTCAACATTTGGAGGGAGGATTTCCAGCAGGGAAATCACGACTTGGAGATTTCCAGGAGGGAAGTCGAAACTCAAAGGGAGTCCAAAAGAGGAGCGGAAATAGCAGTGAACGGACTGAGGGATCAAGACAAGTTGGACGGGCTTCCAACTTTGTCATCTACAAGGCCAACATCCTGACAGTCCTAGATCGACATTGCATCAAGGACTTTGCTTTGAGACCCATAGCTATCCCGGTCGACCCAGCTGAGAATGAGAAGTATGAGGATGCAATGGCGAGGGCAAAGTGCATGATCCTTGACGGTGTCAAAAATCATGCCATACCACATATTACTGAAAAGAACACAGCAAAGGAGATGTGGGATACTTTGAAGACATTGTATCAAGGCTCTTCCGTGCAACGGAAGATGCTATTGGAAAATAAGCTGCAGTCGTATCAAATGCAGAAGGGAGAGCAGATATATCCATTTATCCTTAAGATTGCATGAGATTTGTGACCAACTTACTTCCGTAGGGTCTACACCAGATCCGAAATTCATGGGGAGGACAACCCTGAATGCAGTCTTCGAAGAGTGGGAGACATTCGTCCAAAGTATTTTGGGCAGGGCTACTCTTCCAGGTTGGGAGGAGATGTGGTTAACGCTTTGCCAAGAAGAGATCAGACGGTTGACCAAGGCGGGGAGTAGTGGAAAGGGAGGTCGAATCAAGAAAGAGGAGGATGCGGCTCTAGCATTTGCGGGACGATAGGGGAAGAAGAAGAAGAAGGATATCTCCAAGGTGAAGTGCTTCCATTGTTGGGCGCTGGGACATTATGCATCCCAATGTCCCAGGAAGAAAAACAAGGGAGAGGCTTCCGACTCCAAGGAGGCTCCCGCTAAGGCGGAGAAAGAAGTCGAGGCTAATGACGATTGTGCCATGAGTGCTCATGCACCTCTAGAGAAGAGGTGGGGAGACATCGAGTTGTAGTCAGAAGGACTACATGCTAGGGGCAGGATCCTTGAGGTGCTCAAACTCTTGGATCAAATCCAGCTATGGGAGACCTTAACGACAGTAGCAGAATGACAAGAGTTAGGTGGAGCAAAGTGTAGTGGAGCAGCAAGGTAGTGCTTAGGTGCAGAAATATGAGGCAGCGTAGTAGAGGTTGCAGCAGTGCGAGAAGCACAAAGGTGTATGCAGCAGTGCAATGGCAACAAAGGGAGCACAGGATAGCACCAGAGGCAGCTTCAGTTTCACAAGGCTTCCAGACTGACTAGGATATCAGTATTTGGGAGAAGACATTTACCTACTTCTCAGTAACTGAGTTGCATTGCAGCAGTTAGCAATAACAGTGCTAGTGGCAACATGGGCAGCATATTGAGAGGGACCTGAAGTACAGATGTAGCAGTGGCAGTGGCAGTGTCATGGGTAGCAGTACAGGAAGTAGGAGTGCAGATGATGTGAGGCAGCAGGCCAAGCATCAACATAGGTACCGGTGCGGAGGATCAGTGTGATGTTTCCATGGTGAAACATTACTAGAGCACATTCCTTGCTAAGAGGAGTGTTGATTTGTGGTAGCATCAAATGTGCTCTAGCCATGAAAATTGGTGAAGAGGCTAAAGCACATGAAATCTCTAAAACCCAAAAATCGTTTGGAGAAATTCTACCCAGATGAGGAGATATTAAAATAATTAATATTTTTAATGGGGTCCTGAGTATAAACTTAAGAAAATTAAATTATTAATGGGTCCTGAGTATAAACTTAAGAAAATTAAATTATTAATGTGTATTAATATAATTTTGGGTTAGAAGGTTCCAGGAGACAAGGATCAAGCCAAATCTAATCTTAGTTGTTGATTAGGGACTTAATCTCGATCGTTGACGACTCAACAGGAAAACTATACAAGGAGGCTTGAGGGTCAGTTGGAGACACACCAAAACTAATCAGTCAGTTCGATTTTCTGGAGCGGGGCTTGCTAAAGAAATTCAAGCTAGTGGTATGTTGCAGCGAGGGGCAGTGAGTACATAGCAGAGAGGCAGGGATAGTGCCAGAGGGTCAGCGCAAAGACCGAAGAGGCTGACGAAGAGGCAGCTGGGGACTACGCAAAGCGAGAGAGGCTTGCGTGAGTGATGCAAAGGGGCCAAGAGCTGACGCGGAGGCTTTAGGAGCTATGTTGAAGCTAGCAAGGCTAACGCAAGGTCAAGAGGAAGCGCTGGAAGGATTTTTGTGGTGCAAACTAGAGCTAAGAGGCTGAATATCTGTCTCCGAGAAGAGGTATTATCGCCGTGTAACAATCTCTGTTAGGTGAGCCATTTCAGCACCCTAGTTATACTCAAGAATTTGCATAATAATAAAACCCTCAAAATTATTGCACCGATTTTCCCACATTGGGTTTTTCCGAGGACGATTGTCTAAAAAAAATGGTGTCCCTTGTGTGTTTGTCTCAGTATTTCAATTGTTGATCTGTATATGAGTTAAGGCTGCATTTGTGTTTATTTCAATGTTTATATTTATAAATAACTTGTTAATGGAATAAACAAGTAGGAGAAATTAAACCAGATAATGCAGTAGGGATTTCTAACGTGTCAGACTTAGAAATTTCAACATTCGTGCCATGCTTCATGATCAAGGCCTTCCAAAGTTTCTATGGGGTGAAGCTGCAAATACTGCCATGTGAAGCTTCAAAACCGATGCCCTGATCAAGCGTTGGACTTCAAGCCTCTCGAAGAAATGTTCACTGGTAAGAACACCCATGTCTCTCATTTTAGAATTTTTGGAAGCCCCGTATATTTTCATGTGCCGAAAGAGAAAAGAAGCAAATTGGGTGCATCTGGGAAAAAAGGAATCTTTGTGGGCTATAGTAAAAATTCTAAGGGATATAGAATTTATGTGGCTGGTCATCAAAAGGAAGTTGAGATAAGTCATGATGTCATCTTCAACAAAGATATGGCCCTCAGGAAGATCAACACCCTTCCTATCCTAAGGAAGGACAAAGAAGCTGACACAGGAAATCAAGGTGAAAAGGAGGACGAAACGATGTCTGATATTGATGAACCTATGGATCCTATTGATCCACTCCCTCATGAGCCTTCCTCCTCCAAGAGGAGACCCTCATGGCTTAGGGAGACTATCAAAGATGCTGAGAGGCACATTGCACCAAGGGGGGCATTCCGTCAAAGCAAGAAGTCGAACAGGTAGCAAGGATATTTGACTACCAAGAGCACTATCATTCAAAATGAGCCTTCATCATCCGAAGAAGTCGTGAAGCAACAAGTATGGAAGGATGCCATGAACGAAGAATACGAGTCAATTATGAAGAATGATGTCTGGGATGTGGTCCCTAGACCCTAGGACAAATCGGTTGTCACTTCTAAATGGCTCTACAAAATCAAGCATGGAGCTGATGGAAGTGCCAAAAATTCAAGGCTCGCTTTGTTGCTCGAGGCTTCTTACGATGACATATTTGTACTTGTTGCCCGATACACCACCATCCACTCGATCAACCCTTGCTTTCTCACAAGGATGGAACCTACATTAGATGGATGTCAAGATCGCCTTCTTGCATGGTTCAATCAAAGAGGAAGTCTATGTGGAATAACCCGAGGGGTTTGAAATTCATGATCGGGAATCTCATGTATGCAGGTTGAAGAAATCTCTCTATGGATTGAAGCAAGAACCCCGGGCTTGGTATGAGAGAATCGATAGCTATCTGATGAAACTGGGATTCACTAGAAGTGAAGCCAATCCGAACCTTTACTTTAAAGTTGAAAATGATAAACCTCTCATTCTGGTACTTTATGTGGACGACCTCTTTCTGACAAGTGCAGACCCTCTCATTCACAAATGTAAAAGGGAGTTGGCTTCTGAATTTGAAATGAAAGACCTAGGACCAATGCATTATTTCCTAGGGTTGGAGGTCTGGCAAAAGCCAAATGAAATTTTATTCTCTTAAGGAAATTATGTTGTGAAGATATTGGAAAGATTTGGGATGGTGGACTGCAAGCCTGTGACTACTCCAATGGAACTTAACTTTAAGAAGTTATGTGGTAGTGTTGTTGGACCTGAATTGGGAAATGCTTCTGAGTATCGTCAACTCATAGGAGCATTAATGTTCTTGGTGAACTCTCTTCCGGACATATGTTTTGCAATTAACACATTGAGCCAATACATGGTTGAGCCTCATCATATACATTGGATTGCCGCCAAGAATCTCCCGAGATATCTTCGGGGCACAATCACTCATGGACTGAGGAACACTGCCGGAAATGAGGTTGCATGGTTATTCTGATGCTGATTGGGATGGCAGTGTGGTGGATCGCAATAGCACTTCTGGATGTTGTTTTTCTTTGGTTCTGCTTCGATATCCTAGATGAGCAGGAAGCAGAAATTGATTGCCTTGAGCGCCACAGAGGCGGAATACATAGTTGCTAGTATGGCCTCATGTGAAGTTGTTTGGTTGAGGAAGCTCTTCAATGAGTTGTTTTGAGATGTATTGGATACCACTGTGATCTTCTGCGACAACTAGAGTGGGATCCGATTATCAGAGAATCCAGTGTTTCATGATCGCTCCAAGCATATAGATATCAGATACCACTTTATTCGGGATATGGTACAACGAGGAGTAATAAGGCTCCATCACATTGGGACTGATGAGCAGGTCACTAATATTCTGACAAAGCCCCTGTGGAAGGTCAAATTCTTGGCCTTTCAAGAACGACTTGGAGTCGTGGAGAGACCCTCTTATGAGGGTCTTGTATGAGATGGACATTGAGCTCTGGGAGCTCAGAGGGGCTTGGGGTACTTTTTGGAGCAGTGAGCAACCATAGGGCAAGTGGTTCAGCCTTCCCCTAGTGGTTTGTTATGTACAGGGTGAGTGGTTCATCCTTCCCCTATGATACCCCTTGGCGACATGTGAGCAGGACGAGTGGTTCATCCTTCTCCTACCGAGACATCCTACCCATGCAGTCTAGGACTCATGGGAAGTACCTCTCATCTGGCCAATGAGTAGGGAAATGAGGATAGGGACCATAGTACTACTGCTGGACACATTGTCTACTACTGTACTCCCTATGCTAGGATGTGTAGGATATTGATCTAGGACCAATGGGAACTGACTTCAGGTCAGTAAGAGTGGTATGAGACACTCTCTTTTGATTGGGACTGACTTCGAGTCAGTAGAAGATGGTATGATACATTCTCGATCACTTCTTCATAGTTCAACAGAGCAGAGCAGTGCATGGATGGTAAAGATGGCACAGATTGGCAATTGGATTAGCGTCGGTGGAGTTCTCCCTAGTTGAGAGGAAGTGTTAAAAATGGTAACTAGGGCCAAACTCCACATGGGTCATTATTTATGACAGCTGATATTTTTCTTGGATTCCTCTCTCCAAGAGTTGTAGGATTGATCTAAAGATCATCTGATTCTGACATGTACAAATGAAGATA
Organism: Pinus tabuliformis; assembly: GCA_031772625.1. Taxonomy (NCBI): domain Eukaryota; kingdom Viridiplantae; phylum Streptophyta; class Pinopsida; order Pinales; family Pinaceae; genus Pinus; species Pinus tabuliformis. The sequence goes on along the minus strand of CM062813.1, from coordinate 868,787,447 downwards.
TAATTTATTTTGATTATGGTCAAACTGTCAAGGTCAGCGAACAAACCCATGTAGGCTTAGAAGTCCAACAGTCACGTCTATTCATCCTCAACGTTTTCATATAAATAGATGGAGCCTCTTCCTCATTTTCTCCATCACTCATCTTCACACATCTCTCTCTCCTCATCTGATTGGGTACGGATTTCTGGGCAGCTTCTCTCTCCACACGTGCGAAGGAAAGGACAACAATTTTCTGATTTGGACATTGACCAACGTTGACCAAATTTCAAGGAGGGTTTGACCAGCATTTACCAGCCAACTTTGACTTGTTTGACTGCGTTTTGTTGGGGAAAATTCTGTTTGGGCAGACCGCATTTCTGGGCACAAAAATCAAGGCATTCCATATTGTTTGACCAATGTTGACTGCAAGATTGACTTCTGTGTTGACCAAGTTTAGCTGTGATTTTCGAGACTGTTTTAGGCTGATTCAAAGCACTATTGGAAGCCAAGTTGACTGGGTTTGACCGAGTTGTTTTGGAGGTCAAATTTTCCCTGTTGACTAGCGTTGACTTTTCTGGTTAGGGCTCTTTTGCTGTTGTTATAAATTGTTAGGATTTGCAAATTGTACTATCTCTCTCTGCTGAACTATTGAAGACTAAAAGAAGATTTGATCAAGGGTTTCCCCACATTGGAGTTTGCCTCTCGTTGATGCCACATCTTGTGTCCTCTTGTCTTGGCTTGTCTTCTACTGTTTATGTTTATGTTCTATCAGCGTTTTACTCACATGTTTATGTGATTGCTAAACTGAAATTGATATTGGGCTCATAAAGAAATTGAAGTAAAATTGCTCTAAAGCATAGCATAGAACATACCATTGTTGTCTAGAATTAACGTTTTCGTTAATTATTTTGTTTATGTTAAAATGTTGGTTGGGTTTTGCTAAATTTGGCAATTATGGCCAAACATCACTTTGGATAGTTCTTATGAGGCCGCTGATATTTTTCTTGGATTCCTCTTTCAGAGAGGTGTAGGATTGATCTAAAGATCATCCCATTCTGACATGTACAAATGAAGTTAAGAATTAATTTTGATTATGGACAAATTCTCAAGGTCGGCCAGCCATTAAATTAGCCTCCTCCAGCCTTCAACGTTGCACAGAAATACAAGGTGCCTCCCCCTCATTTTGGCATCTCATCTCATTCATCTTTCTGTCTCTCATCTTGATTGGGTACAGATTTTTGGGCCCCTCTCTCTCCACACATGCGAAAGAAACAGTCTTTTCTAGCTGCTGCGTTGACCAGATTTGACTGAAATTTCAAGAGGTTGACTTTGACCAGTGTTGACCTTGTTTGACTTTGGTTTTGTGAGGGAGCCTTCTGTTTGGGCAGACTGTTGTTCTGGGCACAAAAACCGAGGCAGTTTGACCCCTGCATTGACCAGAATTGACTGCCTTAATTTAGGTTGCTGCATTGACTTTTGTTGACCAGATTTGACTGGTTATTTTCTGATTGTTTTGGTCTGCATTATCTTGTTGTTGGAGGCTGAGTTGACCAAGGTTGACCCAGCTGTTTTGGAGGTCTATTTCAGCCCTGTTGACCAGCGTTGACTTTCTAGTTAGGGCTTTCTGTTTTTGTTGTTTTGACTGATCAGTTTGGGAAAGTGAATATTGTAAATTGTACTCTCTCTGCTGAACTTTTGAAGAATTTGATCAAGGGTTTCCCCACATTGGGGTTTGTCCCTGGCTGGTGCCATATCTTGCATCCTCTTATGTTGGCTTGTCTTCTACTGTTATTGTTTATGTTCTATCTGAATATTACTATCATGTTGATGTGATTGCTATACTGGATATGATATTGGGCTAATATAGAAAATTGAAGTAAAATTGCTCTAAGCATGGAACGTACCATTGTTATCCTAAAATTAACATGTTTTTTATTCAGTGGATCTGTGTAATCTGCTAGGTTAATAAATTGCTAAGTTGCTAGGGTTAAGAAAACTTAACAAGCTCATCATTGGTTCTTTCGTGGTGATTGACAAGGCTGTGTGATCTTTGTCTAATTCCAATGTTGATTAGGATCTAGTTTGTTGATGTAGTTTTGAGTCTCTTTGCCGTAATTTGGATATTATAGGGCCTTAATATAATTTATCCTTTCTTTCCTTCTTATCACAGAATTTTCATTTGTTATTTCCTATATGCATAAACATAGTAGTTATGTTTACTAAAGATAAATGAAATACAAAATGGTTTATCTAAATCCTCGTTTACTCATGCACAATTCCTATAGCTTGTATACACCTTAATATTCACTTGCCATAATAATTCTCTTACCCATATAGTCTCCAATTGTTAACAGTGCCATACCTATGAAATTATTTTCTTAGAGTCTGCAATGCATATGCATGTTAATTTGTTCCTTATAAGCCAGTTATCGTTCAAACAATCTCATGTAAGAAAATTCTAGGCTCCCTACTTGCCAAGGAACTATTAATAATATATTTTTTCTCAAAATCGTCAATAGCAGTGAGTTGTAGTCAATGAAAAGGTAGAATTGGAAAAAACTAACCAGGATTTGACAGATTAGATTTAGGATGCATTGCTCCATGTGCTCCAAACATAGATGAATCGATGACAAGGGACCCCTGGTTCAAATCCATCATTTAAAATCCAAAAATTTAGCAATTGCAATCTCACCCTAAAAGATAAAAGAAATGCAAGAAAAACGTTATCTTACTTCTAGCACACAAAAGGAAAGCCACTAAGCATGTCAAACTGATGGTTGTAACAGATTAAAATGTTCCTTAGATAAAGACAACCTGAGAATTCCCAGGAATTTGTTGAGGGCAAGCTTGACCATGCGGAGAAGCTGAATTAACGTTACCAGCTGTATTCTGCAGCAACTGCCTGTACTCACAGAAACAAGAAAACAAAGCAGCAATATGAAACTAAAGTGCATATTGAATGATGAGAAGAAAACTTTCAGATCTGGCACACACTCTTCTTCAACTACTTTCATGAAAATCCTTCTCCAATATGGTGTCCTAGGAGAACACAACCTAAGAACTAAAACCTACCCAGAAGGTTGTCCTGGACTAGAAGCAGTTTTATGGAGGACTGTGCTGCTAGCATCTAGGAAATGTGATGGAGATTCTCCAACTCTCTGCTCTGACAGACAAGTACCCACGATCAAATATGAACTAAAGGAAGAACATGTTCATGCTGAAACATCTAAAAGGCTCAATTTGATTTGTTTACAACTACAAACAATATGCAAACATCTCATTATTGACACTGCAATATAATTCCAAAGTTTGTTCACTCTCTCCCTGCAGAAAAATTCAGTCAATTCTTGTTCGTAAAAAATGATCAGTTTTGCTCATAAAATAACAAAAAAGTTGTCAAATGTCAAAAATATAACAGACAAACTAGAGTTATATAACCTTCAAAATAATGCACAAAGTAATGTCATTTGGACAATTGCATTTTCTCAGAATAACACAAAAGTTGTACAGATTCATGTCAAATATAGATGGAGATACAGAAAGTGGAGTTATATAACCTTCAAAGTGGGATCATCGAATCCCTCTCTTTGGTGTGGAGACTTCAAACGTTCCTCAAGGATTTTTGATACCATGGCATTGGGCATTGAATTTCCAATCAGATTTTCAGAATTGTTGAAGTTAGCAGCACCATTAAAGGAAGGATGATTCCCATTCCTTCTTATCTGGGCATAAAGCTGCTGTTGCAGTTGCCTTTGCTGTTGCTCCTTTTGTATTTGTATTTCCCTTGCTTTCATTTGTTGTGCCTGCTAAACATGCGCAAGTATTTACAAACAAGACCATTATTACAGTTCAAAACATATCTACTGAACTTAATATGTATGTACAATAAATAACAAACACTTCCCTTATTTTTATCCACATAATTAAGGGTTAAGTTAAATATGGGAGGTCACCTGAACATATGAAGCTGCTTTCTCAGAGTGCTTCTCGTTTGTCCGTGAGATGAAAATATCCCAAAACACAGACCACCATTCAAACAAAAAGCCTCCAGGTGCATCAATTGCTGGAATCCAAATCCAGTTACTTGTTAGAACATTATTCATAATTGCAATAGCCACATAAAATTCCAATAAATTGAAACTTTATTACAAAGAAGAAATCTAAACATACAGAAAGTTGATGTCCATTAATAACCCTGCAAAAATCTCAGATACAATTCTAAACAAGAAAATGAGCCAAACTAGAGACCAACATGCAACCAGATGAACTTTAGCGGCACAAAACAAACATATACAAGTATAGAAGCTTGAAGGGAGTCAAGAGGAGCTGTCTGAAGCAGACAGAAAAGAGTGCACCAGCCAGAATAATCTCCTTTGTCAGACAATTTAATGGCTTAAACTAAGGACATTAAATCTATCAATCCAGGGTACATAAGCTTGTGAGATGCAGGCACAGTACGTGCAGGTTCAGAGAATATGCCTAAAGAAATAATCAAATTAAAAGGGCATCCACCACTGCAATTACCATCTTGATTGATTACAATCTTTCTCTATTTAACACAAACACACATATATATATTGATAGAATGAATGATGTTTTTTTATAGTGAAGGCCCTGGCTAAAATATAGTTTTGGGTGCCTTTTAACAAGGAGTCCTGATCCTTGATCATGTGCCTCTGCAAAATTGTTATATTAATTTTATGCATAACATTGCCTTCCTGTCAAAAGAAATGCTTTGTCCTCAAAGCATAGGTAACAAGTGATGTTGTTGACAAAAAATTTCTGTGTTCCAAGATGCTTCTTCCTCCGGTAGGTTCTTCCTCTTAATAAGATATTCTTTAATTACTTGGGATCGTAATTTCTTTTCTCCGGTGGTGATGATTCCTTCTAGTTCTAAAACAATCTTCATTTCATCATCTAATGTCGGGAGTGTCTTCTGTGCTGCTTGTTGTTTACCTAGCACCTTTTTGAGACAAGATACATCGCTCAACCTGTGTATGCTACTTGGCTGAACTTTTTGTTAATCCGATATGGTCCATGGTACTTTGGTGCCGAATTGTTTTTCCCTTGCTGCTTCAAGGATAATTGTTTGTAAGGTTGAAGCTTAACAAATACCCATTCTCCAACCTCAAATTCTCTTTCTGTTCAGCGTTGGTCAACTTGTTGTTTCTTATGGTTTCTTGCAATATTTAGATTTTCTTTTACTGTCTAAAAGACATTTTGGAGTTCTTCTAACCAAAGTTACACAGGTACATTATGACTAGATGGGATGATGATCGATGACGACAGATGGATTGGCAGGTGGAATTCTCCCTAGTTGAAAGGGAGTGTTAAAATTGGCAACTAGGGTCAAATTCCACCTTGGAACAGTTCATCTGATGGAGATGATGATTGCATTAGATTCCTCTTTTCGAGAGGACCAAGATTGATATAAAGATCATCTCATTCAGACAAGCAGAAGTATGATTTTGAATTTATCCCACTCATGAACTATTTGTTCAGGTCGGCCTCATCATTATCTAGGCTCATAGAGATCAATAGACATGACTCTTCACCCTCATCGACTTGTATAAATACAAGTGTCACTCCTCATTTGGCAAGAAGGACGAGTTTTCTGGGTTGAATTGCAGATTCAAAATTTCAATCAACAGAACAAGTTTGACCAGCATTGACCAAGGGTACAAGCTTTGACTACGATTTTTGAAGGAATTTCTCTCTTTAGGCCACATTTATTGGCATATAAATCAAGGCAATCTAGGCATTTTGACCAGAGCTGAATTCAAGGTTGACTACACTTTGACAGCAAAAAATTACAGCAGGTTTTCTCTCTCCTTTGACCAAGTTTGACCAAGTTGTTTTCCGCTGACTTTGACCTCCTGATCAGGCCAAGTTTGACTGTGGAAGACTGAGTTGCTTAGAGGATGATTTATCACTGACTTGACCAATGTTGAATTTTTGGTTAGGGCTGAAGTTTGACTACAGTTGACTGCAGAAATTTAAAGGGTTGTTTTGACTTTGAATTGGGCAAGTCAATTTGACTTTTGTACTCTCTCTCTGCTGAACTTTTGATTTAATAATAAGAAGACTTGATCAAAGGGTTTTCCCCACATTGGCGTTTTTCCCTGGCATCTGCCGAATCTGGTGTCCTCTTGTCTTGGCTTGTCTTCTGCATTTTGTTTCATGTTCTAAGTTTCTAACTTCTATCTGCTTTTACTGTCAATGTGATTATTGTGATTGCTATTAAAATTGGAAATTGTTATTGGGCTGCTAAGGAACATTGAAGTAAATTGTGTTGAGCATAGAACATACCATTAAAAACTAAAATTAACAGTCACCTTCGAGGGGAAAGTGACCAGCAACAAAGCATGGCCAGCATGTGGAAAATATTGGAAAGAGTTCACTACTTAAGGGAGGATCCACCACCAACAAATTGTTTCTAAAGACTTACAGTTGCATCCTTTTGTTAATCCAATATGGTCCATGGTACTTTGGTGCCGAATTGTTTTTCCCTCGCTGCTTCAAGGATAATTGTTTGTAAGGTTGAAGGATAATTGTTTGTAAGGTTGAAGCTTAACAAATACCCATTCTCCAACCTCAAATTCTCTCTGTTCAGCATTGGTCAACTTGTTGTTTCATATGGTTTCTTGCAATATTTAGGCTTTCTTTTACTGTCTAAAAGACCTTTTGGAGTTTTTCTAATCATAGTTACACGGGTACATTACGACCGGGTGGCATGATGATCGATGACGACGGATGGATTGGCAGGTGGAATTCTCAGAGTGTTAAAATTGGCAACTAGGGCCAAATTCCACCTTGGGACAACTCATTTGATGGAGATGATGATTGCATTAGATTCCTCTTTTCGAGAGGACCAAGATTGATATAAATATCATCTCATTCGGACAAGCAGAAGTATGATTTTGAATTTATGCCCACTCATGAACAATTTGTTCAGGTCAGCCTCATTATTATGTAGGCTCATGGAGCCCAATAGACATGACTCTTCACCCTCATCGACTTGTATAAATACAAGTGTCCCTCCTCATTTGGCAAGAAGGACAAGTTTTCTGGGCTGAATTGCAGAACCAAAATTTGAAACAACAGAACAAGTTTGACCAGCGTTGACCAAGGGTTCTTGACCAGCTTTGACTACGATTTTTGGAGGAATTTTTCTGTCCCTTTAGGCCACATTTCTTGGCATAGAAATCAAGGCAATCTGGGCATTTTGACCAGCGATGACTTCAAGGTTGACTACACTTTGACTGCAAAAAATTACAGAAGGTTTTCTCTCTCCTTTGATCGAGTTTGACCAAGTTGTTTTGCGCTGACTTTGACCTCCTGATCAGGCCGAGTTTGACTGTGGAAGACCTAGCTTAGAGGATGATTTATTGCTGATTTGACCAATGTTGAATTTCTGGTTAGGGCTGAAGTTTGACTACAGTTGACTGCAGAAATTTACAGGGTTGTTTTGACTTTGAATTGGGCAAGTCAATTTGACTTTTGTACTCTCTCTCTGCTGAACTTTTGATTTAATAATAAGAAGACTTGATCAAAGGGTTTTCCCTACATTGGGGTTTTGAATTTTTCCCTAGCATCCGCCAAATCTGGTGTCCTCTTGTCTTGGCTTGTCTTCTGCATTTTGTTTCATGTTCTATCTGTTTTACTCTCAACGTGATTATTGTGATTGCTATTGAAATTGGAAATTGTTATTGGGCTGCTAAGGAACATTGAAGTAAATTGTGTTGAGCATAGAACATACCATTAAAAACTAAAATTAACAGTCACCTTCGAGGGGAAAGGGACCAGCAACAAAGCATGGCCAGCATGTGGAACATATTGCAAAGCATTCACTACTTAAGGGAGGATCCACCACCAACATATTGTTTCTAAAGACTTACAGTTGCATCTTTTGCACAGACTTCACTAATGATGAAACAAGTGAAAGCAATAGTTATGGCATGATGGTGATCCCGGTCAACACATTGATTATCTGGCAAAGGAATAAAGTTACAAAGGTTGAAGAAGAGTTTTTGGAAGGGCAAATTTTGTTGCACCCAAATCTGTCATTGCTTGGGGACAAGCAATGCCAGGAAGGGGAAACTGTAAATGTCCCCAAGGGATAATTGGCCCAAAAGACGAAGTAGCCTATCGATCCCTATAGACTATAGTTCTTGATCAAGGGGAAAACCCCAAAATAACCAATGTTTGGGCAGCAGAGGGCAAATTTTAAGGCAGATGGAGCAAAAAAAACCCTGAAGTTGGGGTCTGCTGTGAACCCCACTCAATTAATTAAGAAGAAAAATCCCCTCAAGGAAATATATAAATACAAGAGGGTTAGATTCACTTCAGGCATCAATGGATTGGATTATTTGTCTTCGTTTCTCCTTGATCGCAAGGCTCTGACGGTTTTAAGACCCCATTTCTCCTTGGACTAGTTCGGTGGAGGTGATCCCACCCTACCTAGTCACTTTTCTTTTGTTCTGGCAACAGGGATTTAACTATCTAATGGAGCACCGAAGTATTTTGGGAAAGATCTGTGGCAAGGCAATATCTAGTCACCCTAAAGCTGGACGAGTTTCTCTGAGCACAAATCTTGGACAGACCGAAATTTCTTAGGCTTAATCATTGCGGGTTCTTTCTATGGCCGAAGAAAAAGACCCTTTGAAGAAGACCGAAACTCTCCTGGAGCTGAAGATCATCTTTCCAAGGCCAGAATTGATGAACTAGCAGTCCTGTGACCATCCGAAATTGTGTAAGTCTGAAAAGAGGCCTTTCTAGCTATCCCAAGCCCTCACTAAGGTTAGACAGGGGTCTGGAGCAGGCCCGTAGTTCCTGAAGGACGCAAAGAAAACCCTTAATACAGATGTTGGAGGAATTCTGAGCAAATTTACAGGCCAATCAGAATTTCAATCATCCCTCAGACACCTTGCTACCTCCTTGAAGCAACTCGCACTCCATTTCTGAGCCCACACTGATGTAGACAGGGGCATCTCTAAGGTTGGATGTCACTTCCTGGTTTATCCTGAGGCAGCTAACGAGATCTGTTGTGAAAGTTTGAGGCAGAAGACAAGACCAAACCATGTAAGGCCAGCAGGATTCTTCTGGAGCAGAAGCAAAGTTGATCTGAGGCAGAGAGCCACAATACCTAAGTTGATTCTAGTCAGCAGAATGAAGCTCTTGAGGCACCTGAAAGTCATTGGAGATAGGCAAGCCGGATCCTCTAAGACTAACCATGTGAGAGGATTCTTTGAAGACAAGAACAGTACTATTCCCACTTCAAGAAGGCCTGTTGATCACAAGAGAATCTATGGAAAGGACTTCTCCTCAAAAGTTGCATACCTGTATTAAAAGCCTGGAGGGCAGGGAAGTTTTGCTGTTCATAAATTAATGTTTGTGATCTTAGTTTGATAGGCTTCAAGCCTACTGATGTTGGCTTCTTTGATACACTGCAAATATGATTCTTTTAGTACGATGTAAAATTTAGACAGTTTTAGAAGTCTACATGTCTAAATTTGTTTTAAGAAGTTAGAAGGTACCTAGTTATGTATATTTTGGTTTCTCCTTGAAATATCAAATACACAAATTTTGCTTATAAGATGATACAAATCAACTGCATATAACCAGTGAAGCATGGTTACAAATATCCAGCCCCTAGGGACACGTTTTGTACAAGTACAAACCACTACACCTAGGACCTAACCAAAATGCCCCATACATTCAAGTATGCCCCTCCCATGCATTTCATTCAGGTACACCCTGCCGTACAAAGTATAGTCAAGGTACAGCTTACCTCTGCACAGTGCACCTTTTGGTACAAAAAGCCAAAACAGTAAAAAAGACTATTCTCTCTCCCTTTCCCTATGAGAGCCACCTACCCTTATAATCTAACTAAACCCCAAGTATTTTCTGAAATATCTGTGGCAAGGCAATATCTAGTCACCATAAAGCTGGACGAGTTTCTCTGAGCACAAATCTTGGACAGACCAAAATTTTCTTAGGCTTAATCATTACAGGTTCTTTCTGTGGCCAAAGAAAAAGACCCATTTAAGAAGACCGAAACTCTCCTGGAGCTGAAGATCATCTTTCCGAGGCCAGAATTGATGAACTAGCAGTCCTGTTACCATCCGAACTTGTGTAAGTCTGAACAGAGGCCTTTCCAGCTATCCCAAGCCCTCGCAAAGGTTAGACCGGGGTCTGGAGCAGGCCCATAGTTCCTGAAGGACGCAAAGAAAACCCTTAATACAGATGTTGGAGGAATTCTGAGCAAATTTAAGGGCTGATCAGAGTTTCAATCATCCCTCAGACACCTTGCTACCTCCTTGAAGCAACTCGCACTCCATTTCTGAGCCCACACTGATGTAGCCAGGGGTATCTCTAAGGTTGGATGTCACTTCCTGGTTTATCCTGAGGCAGCTAACGAGATCTGTTGTGAAAGTTTGAGGCAAAAGACAAGACCAAACCATGTAAGGCCAGCAGGATTCTTCTGGAGCAAAAGCAAAGTTGATCTGAGGTGGAGAACCAGAATACCTAAGGTAGCCGAGATCTACTCCAGTCAGCAGAGTGAAGCTCTTGAGGCAACTGAAAGTCATTGGAGATAGGCAAGCTGGATCCTCTAAGGCTAACCATGTGCGAGGATTCTTTGAAGACAAGAACAGTACTACTCACACTTCAAGAAGGCCAGTTGATCACAACAGAATCAATGGAAAGGACTTCTCCTCAAAAAGTTGCATAACTGTATTAAAAGCCTGGAGGGCAGGGAAGTTTTGCTGTTCAGAAATTAATGTTTGTGATCTTAATTTGATAGGCTTCAAGCCTGATGTTGTCTTCTTTGATACACTGCAGCTATAATTCTTTTAGTACTATGTAAAATTTAGACAGTTTTAGAAGTTTACATGTCTAAATTTGTTTTAAGAAGGTAGAAGGTACCTAGTTATGTATATTTTGGTTTCTCCTTGAAATATCAAATACACAAATTTTGTCTTATAGGATGATACAAATCAACTGCATATAACCAGTGAAGCATGTTTACAAATATCCAGCCCCTAGGGACACGTTTTGTACAAGTACAAACCACTACACCTAGGACCTAACCAAAATGCCCCATACATTCAAGTATGCCCCAAAATACTGGAAGTACCCTCTTCCCCTCCCATGCATTTCATTCAGGTACACCCTGACGTACAGAGTATAGTCAAGGTACAGCTTACCTCTGCACAGTGTACCTTTTGGTACAAAAAGCCAAAACAGTAAAAGATTATTCTCCCTCCCTTTCCCTATGAGAGCCACCTACCCTTATAATCTAACTAAACCCCAATAAACACTCTTTATAAGAATACATGGAGAATGAAAATCACACAAATCAGTTCAAAACTTTTTTGCTAGTTGAAGTTGTGTTTGACGGTTTGGCATAGAGCTTGTCATTGTTCAAGGTATTTGGCACTAGGTACTATTGTTTGGGAGCTGGTTCACAATGGATTTGAGTTGGAGAGACATTTTTCAAAGATTTCTACCAGCAGTGGTTTTCCTAAATTTCTCATAGGGACAGCTCTTCAAATCTGTTCTTGATTTGGCACATAAGTGCAGAGACATGATTTGGCATGCTTGGGAGCTGAGTTAATGCAAAAAATTATACTTCAATTTTTTTGTAGTTTCTTTTGTTTTTTCTGTTTTGTTCTGTAATTTCAGTTTCTAGGGCAGCAAGCCTAAATTTTCCAGGATATTTATTTCTAGGGCAACAAAAACCCCACACATATTACAAACAATTCAGTTTTAACATTTCACACAAAATCAATTAGTGTCTCAAGAAAGAAGCAGTGGCAATGCCACACAACCTGATTCTGAGGTGGGAAAGGAAATAGATAGTAGGGCACAGAAAGGCAAGGTTGGGTGTGAGAATAACTATCCCTCTGGAGTACTTGCTGAATTTGGAAAATGCTCTAACAACCTCCAAAAGCCCCTCCTTCAGTTTGTCACCAATATGCTCACAAACAAATGCAAAACAGTGGCGGTTCAAGTGGGTGGAGGTGTAACACTTGTGCCATCCTTGGAAGGGGAGTTACAGTAGGGTGAAACTGAAGGATCATCTTCTACTTATTCCAGGACAAGGGATTAAATTTGCAAAAAGCTGACTGTAATGCAAAAGTTTGAAATTCTGGCATTGCAACCCAAGGCAGATAGTGAAGGGTAGTCAATATCATGGGATTGGGCCTAGTGCAATGAAACAAAAACATGTTGAAAATTAAGATGTGGAATTGTGATCTTTGGTTGGTTCAAATAATAAGAAGACTGTCTCTCGCACCACATCATTTGCATAAATGTACAATGTGCAACATTATGTGGATGAAAATGAAGTTATTTCCCGATTCCTTTCTGCCAATGGCATTCCTTTCCATGTTAACCATTGTTATTATAAGGATATGTGTAGGAAGATTGTCATTGCAAGCATTTATTATGTGCCCCTAGATAAATATAAGATGATGACATCACTACTAGACAAGCAGTATGGAAAGATTAATGTGCAAGTATGGATGTTTCATGAGACTTGGGCAAGAGTGGGATTGTCAATTTTAATTGGTACTTCATAGGTGTCCATTCATCAACATTATGGTACTTCATAGGTGTCCATTGACTCCATTCCTTCTTCCTTAAGGCAGTAGATTATTTAGGAAAGTGCAAGGATGTGCCTTTCCAATTTGAGTTCCTTCAAAAGAATATAGAGGAGGTTTGGCCCCCAAAATGAAAAAAGGTAGTGCAGGTAGTGACAGATGCAAATGCTGTTTATAGATCAGCAGGCTTATTGATTCAAAGTAGATACAAGCATATCTTTTGGACCCCATGTTATGTGCATGAACTCAATAACGCTTTAAAAGAAATCAATAAGATTGATTAGGTTTCAGAGGTCGTGAAAGCGGCCAAAGATGTGCCGATGTTGAAAATTAAAATGTGGAATTGTGATCTTCAGTTGGTTCAAATAATAAGAAGACTGTCTCTCGCACCACATCATTTGCATAAATGTACAATGTACAACATTATGTGGATGAAAATGAAGCTATTTCCCGATTCCTTTCTGCCAATGACATTCCTTTCCATGTTAACCATTGTTATTATAAGGATATGTTTAGGAAGATTGTCATTGCAGGCATTTATTATGTGCCCCTAGATAAATATAAGATGATGACATCACTACTAGACAAGCAGTATGGAAAGATTAATGTGCAATTATGGATGTTTCATGAGACTTGGGCAAGAGTGGGATTGTCAATTTTAATTGGTACTTCATAGGTGTCCATTCATCAATATTATGGTACTTCATACTCATAGGTGTCCATTCCTTCTTCCTTAAGGCAGTAGATTATTTGGGAAAGTGCAAGGATGTGTCTTTCAAATTTGAGTTCCTTCAAAAGAATATAGAGGAGTTTTGGCCCCAAAATGAAAAAAGTAGTGCAGGTAGTGACAGAAGCAAATGCTGTCTATAGATCAGCAGGATTATTGATTCTAAGTAGATGCAAGCATATCTTTTGGACCCCATGTTATGTGCATGAACTCAACAACGCTCTAAAGATATCAATAAGATTGATTAGGTTTTAGAGGTGGTGAAAGTGGCCAAAGATGTGCCAATGTTCATCTACAAGGAAACTAGATATGCCGGCTACTTCCTTTTGTTAGAGATGATGCTTGAGGTGCAGAACGCATTGCAGCAAATGGTTGTGTTTATGGAATGTCTAGACGTCCAGTCACCATAGTCGAAGTCAAACAAGGCAAGAAGAAGCTTCAACAATCTTTAGGTGTATTGCAAATAATTGGTGCCGTCCGTAAGCCCTGTAGCAGAGGTCACTGGATATGCAGACACACGGTCTCCTGGTCATCGAGAGATTTATGAGACCTTCAACAGCATGTTGGGTCAAGTTGACTTTCTTGATAGGGACCCTACAATGGAGTTCCACATACTGGGGATTCGTCCCATCATCCAATATAGACGGGACACCCTGAATGCACTATTACATATGGCAGCTAAAGCACTCAACTCCAAAATTATATATGGACGGACCTAGAAAAGTACCTCCTAATGGTGTAGGAGGGCTTTTGAAATGTCATTGCGAAGATGTTCCCTTGAGAAGAGGGAAATTTGATTCATAGACAGTTTATTCAATTTGCAAAACTCAGTAGCCCATTCAACAAACCAGATGTAAGGGATGATCTACAAGAGGTGCCCAAGAATCACCAATGCTATGTATTTGTTCAGTGTTGTCTCAAATTGCTAGCTCCTCTACAGCTGAGATGAATGTGTTGACCTATGGATTTTCCCACTGTGTCAAGAGGAACAGACTTACCATTGGGAGAGTGGAAAAGTTCAATGATTAGCAAAGTGCTTTATATCTTCACCATAGGAAGACATTTGAGCATTCGCAGAAACCAGCCACTCAACTGCATGTCCATCTGGAGGATGCTAGCCAAAATAATGCTCATATGGAGCAAAGAGATCCAGTGAGTCTCATTTAGTAGGGAGAGGAATTTCAGTCTGACAGTGATCTTCGTCTAGATACACAATGAGCATCATTGCAATGCATATAAGTAGAACAACATTCACAAGAAAATTTTGAATCAAGTCTTGTAGTTAGATAGTGGCATATATTCCATGCTTTTTTACATTTATGAATTTGACATTTTGTTGCTTGGAGATATAGTTCATTGTATTTCTGTTTCACTTTTTACTGTTCTTTGGACCATGGTATATGAGATATCTTAAACACAGTGATTCGTTAAATATCAAAATGTGCAAAGTTTAAGTGGCCTATGTGATGTATCATTTTATCACATATAATGTTATTGTTTTCACATTTCAAATTTTTATGCGGTTCCATGTTCAAGGCATGGGGATAAATATTAGATTATACTAATAGGGATCAATTATTATTTAAATTTAAAAATCAGTATATTTTTATACATTTGGGGCAGGGTACCTTGTGTCATGTTTCCCAATATACCCTGCTGTCACCTAACTTTTTTCTGTTGGCGGGCGGGCTGGGGATGGGGGTGGTGGGGGGGTATTTTTGGGGGGGATCTCCAGACATACTGTATAGGCATCCCCACACACTGGAAATTTGGTGTAACATTGTATAACTCATAAACCACATAGAGAAGGAACCGAGAAGATGAATATTTCTGAAGATAACTATTTACCAACTTCATTTGAATATCTTGGCATAGAAAAAATATATTCAAATAAGATAAAATACTGATACCCCTAAGCCAATTGACAGGATTCCAGTGTTTATTCTGGTGTGGATAAAAGTTGTGTTTAAATCATAGTTTTAAAAACCGGCCTAGCTAACCGGTTACCGGTCTAACCGGCCGGTTAGCAGGCCCACCGGTTGGAACCGGTGAAAAAACCCGGTTTAATAGGCTGTGTGGCGGAAAATTTGACCTAACCAGTCCTAAACCAGCCGGTTACCTGCCATGCCCACCGAGGACCCACAGTGCGGCTTTTCCAAGGTAGTTTAGGGGTTTTAGAGGGAAATTAAGGGTGCTTTCCCTCCAAAAACACCCTCTCCAAGCCTTTAAGGAACAAAAACGGTTAAATGATCTTGTTTTCGTGCAATACAACCTTCGACTGAGGAGGAACCAAATGATGAACAAAGCACCTGATCTAGATCCCATTGTGTTGGACGATATTGATCCAACATCAAAATGGGTGGAGGAGACTAAAGATCCTGTGTTTGAGGCTGATTTTGATATCGACATGGCTTTAGTGGGGGATGAAGCAGATTTTGTGGCAGCATAGAACCAGGATCAGTAGCGGCATCAAGGAAAGCTAAAGAACCAATGGAAGGCACTAGCCGTGTAGGTCGACAAACTCGTGCTTCCATTAAGTCCACTTCTATTGTTATTGGTGACATTGCCACTGAGGTTGCAGATCAGGCTGAGGCATCCTCAGACTTTGAACCAGATGATGTCTATGTAGCTCCTGATGATGATCTTGTGGCTAGTAGTGGTGATGAACTTGATGATTGATCATGTGTACACTGTAGACTTGTAGTAGGCCAATGGCCTCATAGCTTGCAGCATTGTTTTTGGACTTTATAGACCATTTAAAGCCTCATTGCTTGTGTATTTTGCTATTTTGTCGATGATATGTATTGCACTCGGTAACATTTCAATAAATTCACCTTTACATGGTATATAAATGAGCAAACTTTGCATATTTTGTCTCTATTGGGTTGGAATCATGGTTTTGAATCTTAAAAATAGTTTTGTTTCATTAAAAATAACTATTTAATGTATTTTTCTAAAACCGGTTCGTTTAGACCAAACCAGTTCCGGTTAGACCAATTCCAATCGGTAAACCGGTTCATTAGGTGGACCGGTCTGGTCACCGGTCCCGGTTTTAAAAACATTGGTTTAAATGGAACCAAAATCATTAACCACTACTAAAGTGCACGAATAAAATTTATAATACAGACCCCCAAGCAACTCAACAGACATGCAAGAGTGATTTTACCATGCATGACATAAGAGACTGAAATCACTGGTCCAAATTAAAAGGAAGCAGTCATTTCCTTTATTGGAGAAAAAGCACACAGAACCAATACAAAACCTAGATACCAATCTTAAGGAATGCATGAATTGTTTCTTTATTGTTATACATATTAGAAGTAAAATGAATAGAAGCAGTGTAAGTGAGTAACCATGAAAAAACAGAAACCAATTCATGGGGATTACTTACCGACTGGTTCTGGAGAAACTTTTGCCTCCGTCATAAATGTCTTGGCAGAAGAAAGAAGATTTCGTTTTATGAGATAGTCGTGAATGTACACATCCAGCCTAATCAAAAAAAAGTATTGAAATAAGAATTTAACCTCAAAATTCAAAATTTTGCTATCTAAATAAATCTTGAGTCCTTAACATCTACCTAGAGCTCTGAAGAATTCCAAACAAGTCAGGACATCAAGCAGTAAGTGCCAACTTCTCTGAAAATACTTCTACATATTGATGCAAGTCCCAAAAATTATAAAAAATAACTAATATATCTCAGTACTGAGAATCAGTACTTCTAAACAACGAACATAAGATTTTTCCACATAAGGTAATTCTGGACTTCAAAAAATGTATACTTTGCAATGACCAATTATCTGAGTAAAATTAGATTGGCCATATTTGGACAGAACAAATCATAGCAACATCTTGCAGAATGTTTAAAATAGACTGTGGACAATTTAAACAGACCTTTTTTCGAAAAGAAAAAAAATTTGTCCAGAAATTACAGAAATGAGACTGATTACCCAAATATTTCTCCAGGCATTCTAAAATTTAGTATCCCACCAAAACCCTTAAATGAACAGATTCGACCCCATGAATCATGACCCAAAGCACACAGGAAACAGACAGCACCATTAACTTTAATAACACCTTTTGCCATTATCAGGCTACTCATCCTAATGTTTAAAAACATCATAATTCTTCACCAGTTTTATGATATCGTGCCTCTGCCATGCTGCTCTTCCCAGGCAACATTTGATTGCATGCCAAATTACAACAGTCCATCTCCTTCAACTTCATGTGAAATCCTGATGCTCAAAAACATCATAATACTTCACCAGTTTTATGATAGCATGCCTCATGGCATGCTGCTCTTCACGAGCAACCTTTGATTGCGTGCCAAATTGCAACAGTCCACCTCCTTCAACTTCATGTGAAATCCTGAAATGCTACCAGAATCCAAACAGCCACACAATTGGAACCTGAAACATTCACATTACGAAGACCCACAGCAGCCACAACATACAGACTACAGTCACCTCGAACACAACATCATCATGGAACCATAAATAGCCATATTATATTGGCATCTAGAATAGCCATGTCAGATCAGAATGTGAAGCAGTTAGAGCAGGCACACCACACCATTGATCCTGATGTTCAAATAAAATCTTCATCCTTATAACAATTTAAATTTCTTCGATCATAGGCCAATCCCCTCATTTACCAATTTCTAATCCTTCATCCTTGTAACAATTTAAATTTCTTCGATCATAGGCCAATCCCCTCATTTACCAATTTCTAATCCTCTGCCTCGTTGAGGCTGTCAGTATGATTATAACTATTAAATGGAATGATAATTTGTACATCCAGTGCAATCATCATCTTCTCCCACTACCCTGGTGTGAAAAAATATAATTTCCCTTTTTCCATTAGAAATTAAGTTATTAAACTCAACATCAAGAAATAAGTCTCACAAGTAACTGTCAACGGGACCTAATAAATTTTAACAATCCCCAATTGATTTAAATATTTCCATATTAACAAGCAGTTCCCTTTAAGTTTAACCATTAACAAATGACTGCCACACATGCCAACTATACCTTAACTATAAATAGGTTAAATACTTTAGGACAGACCATATTACAATGGCATCAGGCATCATCTCTTAGAATCCTTACATCAAGAGGAGGGCATTATAGAACAAAATATCACAAATACCGGTGAAATTTAGTTCAATTAAATTTCGATAGAATGGTGAGGAAATAAGAACAAGGTACGGATTATACAGATGTTACAACTTAAAGCGTGTTTTATACAAATAAACTGCCTTTCACTGCTCAAAGCATGTTGGGTCAGATACCTTAAAGTATGACACCAGTTCAATAAGGTCAAAGTTGACAAAATACATTCATGACACAGAAATCAACTCATATGCCTGTGCCAAACCACCCTGAATCACCTACACTTACGCTGATCTTATCTTAATTTTCTAGACAGCTTATAAATAGGCATAGAAATTCCAAATTTTGTCTTATATTCATGAGTCTTAACAAATAACGACACGAAAAAATCAAAATATTGAAATATTAACCAATAATATCGATAATTCAAATTTTCCTTCGGCATTCACCATTAAACACAAATTCTCCATATTTTCCATAACAAAGGGAAGAAGACCAAAATATTCGAAATTCAACAGAAAAAAACCACCAATAACTTACATCTTATCAGCTTCCCAGCCAGGCTGCCCCATTCTTGCTCTACAAACCGTAACCAGAGTAAGCTTAAAATAAATAAATCCCTGCAGTTATTTAGAACAGTAATAAGCGATTCTTGGAAAACCTAACAGAGAACAGTAATAAGTAAGGTTAAGCAGCCAATATTTCCACCATTTAAGCTCAGAATATAGCCCAACTTTGTCGAAATAAAGCACGAATTCGGCCAAATTCGTCGAAAGAAAGCTCAAACTCAAGCAGAATCCTCGAACGAAAGACCGAATCCGGCCAAATTCGCCACAAAAACAACATTCCGGCAACGTCAATTTGCTAAAAGAAAAGGTGCAACCGCTGAAATTTAGTCAACAAAAAGAATCGAATGCACTAAAGTCTCGCAAGAGAAGAACATACCGCAATATTTCAGCTCACTGTGTCAAATTAACATAGAGGCTGAACCATAAAACGAATTGAAGGGGTCAAATTTAACGCAATTTCGGAACCAAAAGCCGAAAAGCAATATCATTGCCTTTTTAAACCCTCGGGGATTTTGCGCGTTTGCTCTCGACTTCCATTCGAGCCAGAGGTTCGGAGTTGCCGCTTTTGTGCCATTAGACTCGGATCCAAGCCATAGGTTTGGAATATATTTGTGGTTAAGGTTTGGGTCATGCGGAGGGCTTTATCAACGAGGAAGCAATTAACCTAACCTCAGGTTAGTTGACACGAAGCGAGTTTATTCGGTCTTTGGTTCGGTTGGGCGGATGCCGCCCAGCGGACACGTATGATATACAATTAGTTAGTTTCTGTGATAGGTATTATTAAAAATTTATATATAAATAGAATAATATTAAAATGTATTATTATAAAAAATCATATAAATATAATAATAATAAAACGTATTACTGAACAAAAAATAATAATATAATAACGAAAAGAATAAGATCCTTTGCTTACGCATTAAGGTAGACTGCAAGACAAATAAATTAAAATAATTACTGTTATTTAATATTCGCGTTGGATCTCGTCGGACTTTAGATTCTGTTGTAATTATAATATGTTATCAATTTTCCCATTTAAATGTTAAATGCTTTTTAAACTAATATTTTCGAGTTAAATTAAATCTTTAATTAATTTTGTCACGTGTTCTGGTCCAATGTTCTTCTTAAGAATATTTGATATATTTTGGTCTCCGCTCCCCAATAGAGTTTTATAAGCTTTGACCAACGCAATGGTTTACTTTCTCATCGTAAATGGCTTTGAATTGTGCTTCATTTTCTCCGTGGCTCCTTTAGAATATTCATGTCTTTTGGTCTTCCCATGCAAATTCATATTTAACATTTCTTTCATCACTCCGCTCTAGGTTGCACTTATGATTACAATGATTAAAGTATGGAGATGGCTTTTTCAAATTCATTTACTGCTTTATAAAATTTGTCCAAAGTCAATAAAAAGAATACAAAACTTCCAAGCGTACATAAATGTCTTCTTCGTTCCTTTTTCATGGAGTTATGTGGGAACAAACAAAAATTGGAATATTATTTTTATTTTAAAAAATAATTAATTATAATTTGCTTTATTTTCCTAGTAACACATTATATTGTAAAGGGAATAGTATTTGATTGTGTATAGAGTTAGTAGTTATGTTTTTTTGGTGAGACATTATATTTAGTGTTGTGCGAGATTTTATTTTTGGTTGGTAGTTTTTATCTAATAGTATAGGGGAATTTGGAGTGTTTTACGACATATTTTCAGTATCTCTCTCAAAAGTTGACTCATCTTAACAGTTGTCTGGTTGGTTTTCTGCGAGTCTTGGACATTCAATGATGACATGTTCCAATGGAAATTTTGCGACTTAATTTGGGTGTTGGTTCACAAACGTAGACAATTAGGTCTCTACAAACTGTGGCTCGCAATTCCAAAGTTTTTTATGGACTCTCCTAGGCGTAACTCAAAACCTAAGGCACTCCAGTCTGCATTTTCATGAAGTCTGGGATTCATGGCTTAGTGTGGCTTCAAGTTCATGGCTCTCAACTCGGGGCTCTAGACAATTCCTAGTTCACAGTTCTAGGTGCCTCCTTGCTCATGGGATTCGTAACTTTAAGCGATTTTGTAAGCAGCATGTTGTGTTTAGACAGTCTCTTTTCCTTATAGCATATGGAAGCACTTAGTTATAGTTTATATAGATGGTTAAAGCGAGGTCTTTGTGCATATGAATTTTGATGCTCTTTTAAAATCTTGGAATTTTTTTCTTTTTGTATGATGCACTAGTTAAGCAAAGCTATGTAATCTATAGATTCTCACTCTTTGTTACTGGGCAGGTTTCCTACTAGGTAAGTCAATAGCACAGAGTACTCATTTTTGTAATGCCTCATTTAGTTAATGGAATGTCGAACTTTACACACACAAAAAAGGATAATGACAAGGAATATTGGCTTTCTCAGGGTTAAACATTGCTAAAAAATACGTAACTCTAAGTTACTTTAAGGGTAATGACAAACAATATCGGCTTTCTAAGGGATATTATTTGTGTAGTAATCATTTTTAAATTTTATCATCATTGTTTATAATTGTCTACCAACCTAGATCCATCTTAACTATGGATCTACCAAGTCCCAGGATGGATCAAACCTCTTTTCACTCTAAAAGAGGTTTGCATCTCAAGATATTTGATCCTTCTCGACACATCGTAGATCTGGAGTTAAGATGGATCTAGGTCGGTTTAATTTCCCCCTTTAAATAGGCTATATTCCACATGAATACCATGAGTCAATACCATGGGTTCTCATAAATGTGGAGCTCAAAAACCATAAGTAATAATTTATAAACAAAATATAAAAATAATAATTTATCTTTATTTTTATTTTATTTTGGCCAAGTTAAAATGTTTGCAGGACATTACATTACAGCGTCTCTAGCATATTAAGTCGAAGAGTGTCTTTTGGTGCAAAGAGCTCATTTTTCCTCAAACTTAAAGAAAAAGGTCAATTACCCAAGAGTAATAAAAGCCAACCTAGATCTAGCTTAACTTTGGATTTATCAAGTGGGGAGAGAGATCAAATCTCTCAAGATGCAAATCCCTTTTTTTGGTGCAAAACTTGATGAAAGGTTTGCACCTCGAGAGATTTGATCCCTCTTGGCACTTGACAGATCTAAAGTTAAAATGGACAGAGGTTGGTTTAGTGTATATATGTCTGTGTTTATGCCTATAACTTCTTCACACCTCTAAATATATTATATTACATAAGAATACTATTGGCAAAACTATGGGTTGTCAAAACCTTGAGCCCATAAACCAATGGAAAATGTTATTTTTTTATTTTATTCTTATAGTTATTAATTTTATTTTTTAATTTATTTTTATGTAATTTAACCGAGTCAAAATGTTTATATAACAAGACATTACAATATCTCTTCCACACTGTGTTGGAGAGTTCCTCTTAATGAAAAGTTGCCCACTTATTAATCACCAACGAGTTATTTTGGTTGGCATGATTTTCCTTAAATAATGATTGTCCTCAACTCAAATTAACAACTAAGTTATCATAAGTTTTAGGACCATGCAGCAGGGACGAGGAGCGCAGGAGGTATGAATCGAGCGTAGCACAGAGCTGGCGCAGGTGGATGTCGCACAAAGAGGTGGTAGTGGCGCCCGAGGATGGGAGGTGCATACAGGGGAATATTGGCAATTAGGATTTTATAGAAGAATGGAGTCGACCGAGGATGTCATGGTAGATTGGAGGTTGGAGATATTTCACAAAAGGAACAGAAAGGGTAGAGTGGAGCCCACTGGCAGGCATATATTTTGAAGGGTCAGTAATACGCATGGACCAGCTCAAGGATGGATCGAGAAATATATTAATGGTTTGCAGGACAACTAGAACAATCATGTGTAGGGCTGAGAAGGATAGAGGGGCTTCCAAGCAAGGATAAAGCGAGTAGTCATGGACAGGATGTAGGTTGATGACTAGATGTTGGATGTCAGAAGAAGTTTAAAGCAGAACTTTATAGTTTTTTTGCAACCATATAGTGTCTGTATAATGTCTGTAGAATGTTTGTATATCCTAAGTTATACGCAGGTCTATTAGAGTTAATAGTTGCGAAGCAGCATGATTGTACTTTTCTTACATAGTTGTGTGCCTGGAGTTTATGATGTGAATCTTGTTTCTGTTTGTATTCGGCATGTCTTTGAAAGGATGGTGAGCCTCTTGGTCTATTGAATGTACTCAGTGCATAGCGCCTCTCACTCTGATGTTAATATAAACCAATGGATGGATGTGTTGCCTCCTATGTTTTGTATCAATACTTGAATGTCTAATGCTACTTGTGCATAATAGCTTTTTGTGTGTTAAACGAAGTTTATAATAGTTTGAATACTTGTAATTGTGTTTAATGGCATAAACATTTATGGTGTTTACATTGTATGGGACCTATGTATGTCGACTGGGTTGTTTTGAACATTTATTAATGTGCTTAATGGGCTTAATGGTTGTGAGGTCATTAGGTCGAATAGGTAATATTGTATGTCTATAAGAGGGGAAGTCTTGGATAAGTGTTAGTATAATATCTAATGGTTGAAAGCGTAAACCATTAAGACTTACCACACACTGTCAGTCTTGACTTATGTGTTGTTTAGTAATGGAGGAGCTTAAATCTTTGCGCAACATGCAGTATTGGGGTGATGGTCAAGAGTGAGTCGATAGGAGTTTAGTGTCACAGGTCATAGACAGTCATATTAGATTGTGAAAACTCAGTTATGATAGTCACCCACTAGCATCTTGGGTGAGACTTCACCCACTCTGTGGGTGTTGTCGAAAGGGTTGATGTTGAGCGGGTTTTTGTTGGCCACTACATAGAAAATTCCAAATTTGTCAAAATCATGCGCGCCAATAGAAGTTGAATCAACCAAAGTAATTTGTAGATTATTGCTGAGATTCAAAGGAGATTCCTTGTCGGTGTCAAAAGAAGTTGAATCATGCACACATTTCAAAATACATGAAGAGACATTTTGACTTGCCAATTACCTGCTTGTAGGGGGTACTCAGATCCATGCTGAAAACCCATAAGTTTGATGAGGTGCGACAATCTAATATTGTTCCCTTGGAATCATATCATCGTTGGCACCATCATCCTCTTGATCTGAAATGGAAGAAGTCTCGCCCTCCATAGGAGGTGGGTTACAAGGTTTCTAACTTTTATAGTTTTAAGATCTAAAGCATCGTTTGTTGATGGAATTTGACAGAGGGCAGGAATTCTGTAAATGGCCAATTTGAAGACAAATGTGGCATCGAAACGAAGTATTCTCGGAAACCATAAGCACCGATTGTTAAATTTATTTAATTTGGAAGCCCTTTGCGAATGTCAATTTCCACACATATGCTTTCGTAGGTGTACAATTCACACTTACCTCGAGAGGGATATGTGGTAAGATAACAACCCAAGGAATTTCCTATGACTTGAAAAACTGAAAAGTGCCAAAGATGGGTGGGAAAATTTGGAAATCAAACCCAAATTAGCAGTTTGGTAATGACTATTGTAGAGGGGTCAAAGTTTGAAAACCAAGGGGTTATGAACATACTAGCTTTACCCCTGAACCAAGGCCTACCAATTAGGGCCTTTTGGTAATCTTTTCGTTCAAAAAACAACACTACAAAAAAAGCTTTAGAGTAGAAGACGACCTTGCACTCTTTAGTCCATACCATATGAATCCACTTATACAGATCCTTTGAACATGGCCATAAGCCATTGAAGTGGCAAATGAGGCCTGATTCAGTGTAGAGTTGAAGGTAGTCCTCTAGATCTGGGTGCAAAATTTCAACAGAGGGCACCTCCTCAGCTTTATCCACTTGGAATGCCCTATGAGCTGCTTGGGGTTGCTGAGAGAAAGGTATTGTTTTGGGTGCCTCCTTAAAGGACAAATACTTTGAAGCTTAAGAAGCCCCACCCCCTTGGGCACCTCCAAACAAGCATGCCACTATAAAGATAGTGGCATCCCTCTTAATTCCATAGTCTCTAAGGCCCTTTTCCATCTTTAGTTGCCTCCCTCCATAGAGGAATCTTAGTATCAAATTAAAACTTAACTATAAAATCCATTTCTAAAATGTTAAAATTCTAAATTATTCCCTTTTTATTGAAAATATTGTATATCAGAGTAAATTCTAAGAAAAGTTGAGTTATTATATACAACACTAATAATATAATATAATTTTAAGATCATTGTCAAACTAAATACCAAATTGGTATACGAGGTATTCTTGTTTGTGAGAAGGGGCCTTAATATAGCAAGTTAATTGTTAAAGTTTATGAAGGTGTACCTACTCTACCCCTTTTGGATTTCAACCTGTAACTTTAGTAAATCTTGAAGTAGGTCACATGGGGGGTGGCAGGAGCGGGAGGGTTTATTCTCAACTTTGATTGAAAAATTGAAGTTGAGCACAGTTGGGGAATAGGAAATTATGCAAATAATGCGACAAAGACATATGGATTACTGCAAGGGCTCCTTTTAGTCAAAGAAGAAAACATCGAAAATTTGGTGGTGTTGGGAGATGCGCAGTTGGTTATCCATCACCTTGTTCATGGATCATTGCCTAAGGATTGTAAGTTGTGAAGCATCATTGATTGAATCAGGAATCTAAAACTAGCCTTCTCTACTATTAGCTCCTTTCATGTGTTGAGAATGAATAATTCAACTACAAATGATCTCACCATTAAAGGTATAAATCTGGATGCAGCAAACCTAATGAGAAATGGTATTCCTTCCATCGCAACTATTCCTTAACAATGGGTTTGTTATGTAGACTAAATTTTGTTTGTATCTATAGGTCTTTTGGAGAATCTACACCTCCAAATACCTTCTGTCCTTTAGGATAGTAAAACAACTAATAGATATTAAGAATAATGATCATCACGAGGTTACAAGTATAACTGCCCTCGAAAGATTTTCATTATACTCACTTGTTGTACAGGTTGTGATCCAAGCATGAATTTTGATTTAATACAATATTTTCATCACAGTATTAAAAAAGAAGTGTCTTTTATCCCACATATAGGGGGGGACTTATACATCCATTTAATGTATGGTTTGAATTTAAAACTGAATTATTAGTATTGTCTATATATAACCTTCATATGGGATTGCAATATAGATAGAAAGACTTATTAAGTTTTTTTTTTTGTTTTTTTTTCACAATAATTGGTGAATCTATAACTTCAGAGGATTGTTCTAGGTGGATTGAATCACAAAAGTTGTCACTATTCACCTCAATATCAAGATATTCAAATTATAGTTGGTGAATTTGTAACTTCGAAGGATTCTTCCAGGTGGATCAAATCACAACAATTGTCACTATTCACCTCAATATCAAGATATTCATATTTTCTTGCCCTTTTGGGCTGATAGGAATTACTCATCAAGATTCTTAACATGTTCAAATTTTTGCCATAGAGGCTAACATGTCTCCAGAGAATAGAACCTAGGTTGTAGGGGAATTAAACATGCTAGCTATCACTTGTGCTATTGTCCTTTTACAAAAGACATATTAATTTAAGGTTAAAAACCATGTAAAATATTTTATATGATCAAAGTTGACTTTTGAATGGATAATTTAATTAAGCCTTAAAGAATGAATTGAAAACATTTAATGCATATTTATTATTGATTTAAGTAGTAAGGGGAGTAGAAACCAAAATATATCAAATATCCCTGAGAAAAACGTAGGAGAGCATGTGATACAATTAATTAAAGATTGAATTTAACAAAATAATTATGAAAATATGATTTAAAGACATTTTCCTACAGTTTAGTCTAACTAATGGATGAAATGGTCCTTTTTAGGGAATTTTTCCTCGTTAATTTTAAATCACAAATATTTTTAAAAACTTGAGTTTAAGTTGTCCACATGGGGTAGCTCAAGCGGCAAGGGCCGTGGAAATGAAGTCTCACCGAACCGGAAGTCTTGGGTTCAAATCTTGGGCTACCCTTCCCCCGTAGAGGGGTACATAATGGACATGTAAATCGGAGAGTCCCGCCCCAGCTTACAAAAAAAAAAAAAAAACTTGAGTTTAAGTTGTTCAATCTTTAGAATTCAAGTGTGCTAGGAATTTTTCAAGGTGCTAAATTTATTTATTCATTCAAAAATGTATTTTAAACAACAAAGAATCATAATATTGCTTGATCTTGTATCACCTTGGTGAAAAGGCCATTTCATATAGCTAGACTACACATTTTCCTACATATAAGGGAGTCTTATGTATCATTTTGGTGTATAGTTTAATTTTAGAAATAAATTATTATTACATCAAGAGGGGTGTCTGTGTTGAAAAGAGAGTGTTGGATTTTTTGTTACAAATATTACATGTATGTTTAAGATTTAACAAGTGTTGGAGTGCAGCTTAGTCCCCGTAAAAAATAATGTTATGGGTAAAATAGCATAAAAAGTTATAACCTGCATTGGTTAATGTTAGCTAAATTAATAGTGGTTAATAGGCAAATGGAATTATATAGTCTTACTTTGGAGGAACAAATAAATCGAGATGTGAAGTGGATGAATTAATTGCTTGCTAAGGAAAACATAAATAATGAAAGAAAGAAATTATTTTAACGTCCACGAGGCTAAAGATAGCCTATGGGACAGATTGCTTCTTCATCTGCTTGATGTATTCGACCCTTTTTCTGTGAAGCTTCACAATAAATGCTCCCAGCTTCTCAACAAACCCCTTGTTAAATAGATTATCCTAAGAGCTAGTTGCAAGCATATCTGCATAACTTTCCCTGTTGTCTTTAAAGGCCTCACATTCTAAAATGAAATGTTTTTCTATTTCCACTTTTCCGGAAGAATAAAAAATGCATACCCTTTCCTCCCACACTTCCTTTGGCCTTTTCCAGTGCCCTATTTCAAAACGGAGTTGATGAGAAATAGTCCTTAACTGAGCAATAAGAATTTTGGCTCTCCAAGAGATATTGGCTTCTACGTATGCTTTTGGTTGATGATTATGAGTGGGATTAAACACTTCAATATAGTAATTTTTCTTTCTTTCTAGCTCCTTATCCCAAGTACATTTGTGGAACTTTTCCATAACAAAAGCTTTTATCTCTTTGTTGTTTATGGGACACGCGTTCAAGCAAATACCCCATTTACTAAACCATTTGTTATTTTGCTACATCCAAGTTTTTTTGCTCTTGCACAATCTATCATTAAAGACAACCTCAGGCCATCTACCCTCTTCAATTTGCTCAGTTTTTTAAAAATACCTTATGACTCGCACCATAGCAATTGCTTAAATAGGAGCAGTCCCTGTTTCACTTAACAACATATCATAAAGAACTGCACTTTTAATCTTAAATTTGTTTGTAATCAAACGCTTCTGAATTTTCTCATTTTGTCTCCACTGCATGTTGGAGGTACTACTAGCCCACAGCTCACAACCATATAGAATCACTGGAATCACTAGAAGCCCAAAAAGAGTTTGAGTGGTCTTCTAGTCCCATAACTCTGCCTCTCTACACCTATTTTGAAAAGCATAAAATGCTTCCAACCCCCCAAAGTTATTTTCTTTCTACAACCATTCCAACTTAGATTTTTGTTGAAGTTAATCCCGAGGTATTTGTAATCGCAACTTCTTCCATAATGTTACCTTCAAAGTAGAACTTATGATGGTTATGTTTCATTTTCTTAGAGAAGACCACTACTTTCGTTTTGCTGATATTGACTTGCATCCCCACACTTCTACAAAAATGCTCAAGGGATAGTAAGTGCTCTTGCAAACCAAGAGCCGAATTAGCAATCAGAATAAGGTCATCTACATACAAAAGAAGCCTTGTAACAAACTTGCATAAATAGATACCATCACCCCCTTGCAAATTTAACCACTCCTCAAGCTTGTCGATATCTAAACAAAAAAGGGTAGGAGACAGTGAGCAACCTTGCTTGACCCCGAAATCGCTTCTAAAACTTTCAGAAATGCCTGTTGAAGTTCTAATTTTGACTTTCACATCTTCATACAGCCTATGCACATCTGCTCTCAAATGTTTAGGAACCCCAAGTTCCTCCATTCTCTGCCAAAGTTTATCCCTAGGAACCGAGTCAAATGTTTTTCTGAAATCAACAAAACAACAAAAGACTTCTGAGAAGTAATTCCTCGTAAATATATTTATTTACATCTTATTCATCGATTTTTTATGCAAAGAGTTAAATTATGGTGGGAAGTAATTCATGGAAAATATGTTATTTGCTTCCTTCAAAACTTAAGAATAAAAATCACTACACGAATATCTAAAAATAATGCATGAATATTGCAACAATATCCATAAATTATGGCATAAAATATGTGAGGCAATTATCAACATAGAATTTTCTCATGAAAGGTTGCAATAAGATTTTCAAGTTATGCTCCAATCAAATGTTTAATTTTTTTTTGTTTAATAATATTGAAAAGCAAATATTTATTTTTCAAAGTTAAACATTATAAGTTGTGTTGGACAATGTCAAACTAATATTAGTCAACAAGCAAATTCATTAATTTTTCTTTCCCATGGAAAAATTCGTAATTTCATTAAGAGAAAGAAATTACATTTTGTAGATGCATATGCATATTCCGATATTTCTATCAATAAGTATCATCTTCTGAAGAAGCTTAATGGCTATGTACCTGTATCCACGCAGGGAAGTAATAGCCCAAACAAAGTCTGTAAAGAGTATCCAAAAATAAAAACATAACAGTTCAAATAGATTATATTATCTTATTCCACGCAGGGAGATAATATTCAAAATCATGTTCTGTGCTATTCATATAAATGGCCGCTAATCAGATCTGTAACATCAAAAAGAAATATGTACAAAAATGTGAAATCAGAGACCCAAAATTAGTCCATTATGTCCATAAATGGCCTATGATAGTACTGATAATGTGCTCCTTGATTCAGTTCACGGATCAAGCAAATTCGTTATTGATAGGGACTAATAAAAAATAATATTATTCTTAGTCCCTATTTAAGGAGAGGTTGTAATTAAATTGATTAAGTTACTTGCATTTAATAAATGAAGATTTGTTATTATTTGCCTTATTAAACGGTTTTAGCCAAGTTGAATTCCAACCCTCCAACTTGAATCCTTACCAACCCTATTGCTACGTCTTTCTTGCTTGCTTGTCCTTAGCTTTCCAATATTCATTAGCCATTTAACTTATACAACTAGGCTAATTATGATCTATATATAACCTTTGCACGAGATTAAAATATAGATAGAAGAAAATTTATTAATTTTAAGGCAAAAAATCCATGCAATATGTTTTAAATGATCAAAGTTGACTTTCTAATTAATAAATTAATTACACCTTAAAGAATAAATTGAAAACATTTAATATAAAGTTATGAGTGATTTAAGTTGTTGGTTAGTATGTTGAGAGATCTTTTGATAAAAATATGTTTTAAATGATCAAAGTTGACTTTGTAATTAATGAATTAATTACACCTTAAAGAATAAATTGAAAACATTTAATATAAAGTTGCGAGTGATTTAAGTTGTTGGTTAGTATGTTGAGAGATCTAGATCTTCAGGTAAAAATCGCATAGGGAAGTTTTAATCTCGCGTGGTTCAACTTCAGAACAATATGAAGAACCTGATCATGGCATCAAATTAAATAGATCTAGAGAGATGTTTTCTAGTTGTTAGAATATAACAACTAGTTTTGACTAAAGAATTATTATTCAAAATTT
The DNA here is from genome assembly GCA_031772625.1 of Pinus tabuliformis. Classification (NCBI taxonomy): domain Eukaryota; kingdom Viridiplantae; phylum Streptophyta; class Pinopsida; order Pinales; family Pinaceae; genus Pinus; species Pinus tabuliformis. The sequence goes on along the minus strand of CM062813.1, from coordinate 868,756,787 downwards.
TAATGTAAATAAAGTAATAATTGGAAATTAGTTGTAACTAATGAATTAAATTAATTTTATTAGTATTATTATTTTAATAAAAAGAGAGGTCCAATAACAAGAAGGTCAAACTTAATAATTTTAAACAATAAAACTAATAAACAAGATAAATAATAATAAGAAAAAATAAATGAATAAGTAAATAAAATAAAAATATAAAATAAATCAACACAATGAATTAATTTTATTATTTAAATCAAAGGAAGGTGCTTATAGAAAAACCAAAAATTAAATAAAAGGGTCAAATTTAATTGCTCCAAATAAAATAATAAAAGAATAATAAATAAACAAATATGAAATAAAGGAATACCATAAATTCTAAATAAATAAATATTATAAAAACTTAGGAAGATAAGGCAGGGATCCAACACCGACTAATACTCCAACCATCTTCTCTATTCAGATTGATAGGTCTCTTTTCAATTTCCAAGGCATCCCTAAACTTACGATGATGAAAATGATCAATCCTTGCAATGACCCTGGCCTCTTCAATGCAGATGTGATGTTTTGTCTTTTCCGCATGTTCTGCCAAAGAGAAGGAGTGGGATCTTCCATGTTTGATGTCAGTTGCGTGCTCATGAATTCTCTGATTAATTGAATGACCAGTTTCACCAATGTACACAGTCTCACAAGAGCAAGGGTTGACATAAACACATTTTTCATATTTAGGGTTCACGGGGCCCTTCATTGATCTTAGGGAGCTTCAGATAGTGTTTAGGGGCCTAAAAGTTGAAGGAACCTTATGCTTCTTCAAGATCTTAGCAACCTTATCAGGGGTTCCTTGGAGAAATGGAAGATGCCCCCTAAAAACCAATATTTAAGATCTTTTTTAATACTATGACCTTTTTCAGCCTTAAGGAAGGCTTGAAGACACTAGATCCTAATATAACCATTCTTATTAAAACAATATGGAGATGGGCTTTTTCATCATTGAGGTGGTTTTCATCATAAAGTCGTAATGCTTGAGTGGCTAAGGTGTTGAGAACACCTAGCTTTTGAGCAGGGAAATGATGTGAATTAGCATGAAGATATTGTTCAGCGTGAGTTTTCTTTCGAAAAACCTGGTGGGAGAAAGAACCATCATCTCCTTTTGAAATAAGAACGTCGAGGAAAGGTAGGCTACCATCAATTTCACATTCCATAGTATATTTATAGAACTAGATTGATTGTTAATATGCTGGAAAAAGAGCTCCAACTTTTCCCAACCATGAGACCAGATGGCGCAAGTGTTATCCACAAAACTTTTCCAAAGCTTAGGTTGGAATAGAGTTGAGGACATGGCCTTAGATTCAAAGTCCTTCATGAAAAAACTAGCCACTCTTGAGGAAAGGGGAGACCCATGCCAAAGCCACAAGTTTGTTCATAAAATTCACCTTCAAAACTGAAGAAAGTAGAAGTATGACAAATTTCAACCAAATAAGTTGTATCTGGATTTGTAATGCGCTTGATGACTCTAATGGCCTCGTTAATGGGGATATTAGTGTACAAGGAGACCACATCAATGGATTTTGTGTTTCCATTTGGTTAAAGTTGAATAAATTTGGCAATGGATAAGTTAATTAAGCCTTAAAGAATGAATTGAAAACAGTTAATGGAATGTTAATAGAGATTTAAATCGCTGGTTGATCTGAAATGGGGATTTGATAACTTGTTATGCTTACAAGAACCTCCCACTCAGTTAAACAAATAAATGATCTAGCTTATATATGACATTTGCAGAATTAAATACTTGAGACAAATGTATGTCTTTTGATTTTAATCTGTTTAAGTGTTTTAAGTCCATTTGTTTCTGTTGATATTAAACACATATAACAACCATATAATGCAGCAAATAAACATCTACACATAACAACAAATTTAATCTAGGAGTCTCCTTGAGCTTTTGTCATCTTGACTTGGCTCTTTGGGATTATGGAAAAGTTTCATTTACAAGTTCCACACTTAACTCCAAAGGTTACTGAACTAAACTAATGGGCTTAGAATACCATCTATATCCCTGTCATGGTTGTCATCACTCTGCAAACAGATCTAAGCTCCCTTAGACTTGATTCCTTCAATCAGTGCACTGAGCTACCCTGAGCTTCTTGATGGCACTAACTCCTTCAGAATTCTTTAACTGTCACTGAAACCTCATCTACTGTCTCCAGCACATATCAGACACCAAAAATAGACTGATCATTTGCTCAAAATGAGCACTACATCCCCAAACTAGGCCTTCCTCCACGTTGGTACTAGGCTGCCTGAAACTTCCCTGTAGCATCTCGAACTTTAGAAGTCTTCAACTAATTCTGCAAATCTCTGCAATGGATTCATAAGGCTCATTACAGTTAGGAATGACTGTTGATTCGCCGAGAACAAGTACTGGTAGCTCCTACAACTGACTCCAACTCCTAGTGGCCCTAAGCTCCAAAATCTCCTTGGATGAAAATCTCTATGAATATGACTTCTTAAGCTTCTATGGACTATTCCATTGGCTTCAAAAGGCTCCAATTAGCCTATCTGGCCTCTTGTTTCACTCTCTCTGGTCGAAAACTGCCCCTGGAGTGCATTTAGTTAATATCCCCTAGGGATACTCCACTAAATTTGGTGAACTGCACTTAACTCCAGTTAAATATAACATTTCTGCCTTTTTAGCCGCTCCGCCGAGCTAACCGTTGGAGGTAGCTGTTACCGTAACTGTTGGGCGCGCATATGAGGGGTATAACCTCGACGGTTAGGGATAATGCCGCGTAGATCTGGCGGTCGGGTTAACATGCAACCGTGTGGGAAGGCGCTGCAATCGGCGGTTAGGTCGCAACATGTGAACAGTTTTCGGGGGACCGCTGGGGGTCCTAACCCCCAATCCACAACCTCTTACAAAATAAATATACAACACAACCATTGTATGTTAAGAAACATCGTTGGGCGGAGGTGGTAGAGCGTTGTCCTGTCTTGCCGGAGATAGTGGGTTCGATTTCGCTAGACCTATACAAAATTTTACATAACCATTCCAGGGCCACGTGGCAGCCTTTGGGCTTGCCATGTGTCGACACCTGATTAGTCCCCAAAAGGGAATATTCCTTGGAATATACTATTTTTAATATTTCCAAAAGCCAAATTAACCTTGGTCAAATGTCCATAAATTGCAGTTTACTGAACTTTTCAAATTGTAATAACTCCTTAATATGGTGTCAGTTTTTCGAACCGTTTGCGACGCCAAAATTAGGAAGACGAGATCTATCCAGTTGCTTAGGTTTGACATTCTTTTGAACACTTTGAAATTTGAGCTATCACTTAGGTCATTGATCAATAGCTAATCACTCCTCCCCATTAGGAATCTTTTGGACCGCAAAAGATTGATATACTGATCTGTATAGTAGATGGGAGTACAACACCCTCTTCTTTCACCCTCCATAGACTTGCCTTGCATGGCTAATGCCTTTGAACCAAAACTCAAAGGTAGTCGACACTTCCCTTCCTGGATGCGCTTGTCCTCCTGTTAAGAATTGTCTTCCTTGAACTCATTCATAATTTATGTTCAGAAGTTTAGAGAAGGTAGTTGAACATCACTTCCTTGATCATCGACCCAAGGTGGCTCAAACAAATGTGAGATTACATCATAAATATATGCATACTTAACTGAAATTTGCATATGTACCAATGAAAGTATGTTTTACTGTGTCAAGAAGTCCAACCACTTCTTACCAAGCCACTTCTATGGCGACTTTTGTTGCTACAAATCTTCTTTTGACATCTTGTCAAAAACAACATAATGCAAGAAACAACTTGACGACATAAATTCACATCATGTGAATCATCATCATGTCTCTTACATCTTGTGTACAAATGTTCGACTAAATCACAAGCCGACAAAAACATACCTTTTTCAAACAACTGACTCTCCAAGTCAAGCATGTACAAAAATAACTTGACAATTCTCTTTTCAAAGTAGCAATAATTCCACCTCTTGTGAAACACTTCATCATTATCTCCCTTTTTCAATCTTGGAGACAAAATCAAGTTTTCCAAGTCAATATGACATTGCATGCATGTTTAAACAAAGCAATCGACCATCAAATCAATTACACATACATGTTCAAATACAATGAAATCGTCAAGATTCCTTTGTTCATACATACCATTCTCATGCATGTATTCCATTCTTCAACTTTCTTTCAAGCACAATCATAAGTACAAGATCCTCAATCATATGTAAACATACTTACAAAGTTGAAATGAACATAATTTTGCTACAATAAAGCGAGTCCCATACTCAACTTTTTCATTCACCTGCTTGGTAAAACCCTACAACTTGCATTCCATTGGCAAAGAAATGTATCAAATCAAAAGACATGCAATCTTTAATTGGATAATAACTCTAACCATTTCTTACCAATCCACATCAAAGGCGCTTCCTTTAACTGCACATCGACATCAACATGTGAATCATCCTAAAACACATCAATTATGGAAACTTCCTTTCCATTCTTGCCATTCTCTTTTTCCACCTTCTTCAAATTTCGTGGAAGCATTGTTGGATTCAAAATCCAACACTTTTCAGCAATATGTCCTTGCTTATGGCAATAAGTGCAACACATGTTCATCCTCTTTACAACATAATTTTCCTTGTCCAATGGACCTTTGGCTTCTTGCCTCCTCTTCTTCAAAAGTTTCCTGTATGTGGCCATTTTCTTCCAACATCTAGAAACACTATGGTTAACCAAACCACAAAAGGAACATGAAATTTTTTTCCAATGCTTATGTGGAAATTTACCATGCTTAACATAATCAAAAGAAATGTGATTGAAATCAGATTTATACCTTCCTCTTTCACCTTTGTTGCCTTCATGAGAAGGTGAATCGAATGAAGAAGTGGCTCCCTTCGGAACACCATCAATCTCTTCAATGATTTTAGAGCTTTCACAACTCCCTTGTTCGAGTGCATGCTTATGAACACCTTCTTCTTGCAAAGTATGTTTCAAACAATTTCATTCCCCATGAATACAATCTTTACAAACTTGAGGTAGAGAACCTAAAATGAAACTCCTTCTAGGAACTGTTTCAATTGCCTTCATGGCTGCTTTGGAACTTTCTCCATAAGATTGTCCATAGCCAAGACCCAAATACTTAGGCCTTTCCTCAACCGTTATTGGCTCAACAATGCCTTGTGCATGTTTTCCCAATCCTTTTCCTTCATAGCCCATTTTTGAAATCAACTTGGACCCTATACCTCTTATATGTTTTTCCAAAGAACCAACATAAACATTCTTTGAGGAAATTGCAAATAAACTAGGATTGTTTACCTCTTCTTCAAATTGATGCTAGTTTTCTTTGGCTATAAGGAGTTCTGTCTCCAACTCATGCATCCTTTCTAGGTTCATATTTGCAATATGAAGTTGGCTCTCCATTTCCTGCAATTTGTCAAAAAGCAACTGCTTCTCTTCCTTCATGGAATTCAACTGCTCTCGAAGTTTTGTGCTCTTCCTTTCATCTTCATACATTTGTTTCACCATATCCATCATGATGAACAAGTCTCGCTTCATGTCTTCATCAAAGAATCTTGTGAAGGAGGAGGATTTTGAAAACTCACTTGTAGAAGTTGTCATTATCAAAATGAACAAAAGAACTTCAACAAAATTCACAAAGCTTTCAAAATCTATTGACAAAATTTCTGAACTAAATGGTTGTAGAGTCGAACTCTTATTCAAGCAGCCTTTTGCAAACAAACCCTCTTGTGCTTCAAGGGTTGCCTTGAGGTCCTTTGGGTAAGGAGAATTCCTTCATCCCTTCTTCCTTCTTGTCCTCTCCTGGACTTAGCTATCAGTAGATTTCCTTTCTTCTTCGCAAACTCAAGTAACAGACAGTTTATAAACAGTCAAACAATCAAATTCTTTGTATTGTTTAAACACCTTTTAAGTCAAACAAGCAACCTATTGCTCTATCAATCAAGCAACTTATTGCTTTGTCAATCAAGCAACCTATTGCTCTGTCAATCAAGCAACCTGCTCCGATACCACCTGATCTAGCTAATATATGACATTTGCGGAATTAAATACTTGAGACAGATGTATGTCTTTTGATTTTTAAACTGTTTAAGTGCTTTAAGTCCATTTGTTTCTACTGATATTAAACACATATAACAACAATATAATGTAGCAAATAAACATCTACACATAACAACAAATTTAATCTAGGAGTTCACCCGAATATCGTGGGCTACGTCTCCTTGAGCTTTTGTCATCTTGACTTGACTCTTTGGGATTATGGCAAAGTTTCTTTTATAAGTTCCACACTTAACTTCGAAGGTTACTGAATTGAACCAATGGACTTAGAATACCATCTATATCCCTGTCATGGTTTTCATCACTCTGCAAACAGATCTAAGCTCCCTTAGACTTGATTCCTTCAATCAGTGCACTGAGCTACCCTGAGCTTCTTGATGGTACTAACTCCTTCAAAATTATTTAACTGTCATTGAAACCTCATCTACTATCTCTAGCACATATCAGACACCAAAAATAGACTAATCATTTGCTCAAAATGAGCACTGCATCCCCAAACTAGGCCTTCCTCCACGGTTGGCACTAGGCTGCCTAAAACTTCCCTGTAGCATCTCGGCCTTTATAAGTCTTCAAATGCTTCTGCAAATCCCTGCAATGGATTCAGAAGGCTCATTACAGTCAGGAATGGCTGTTGGTTCGCTGAGAACGAGTACTGGTAACTCCTACAATTGCATCCAACTCCTAGTGGTCCTGAGCTCCAAAATCTCCCTAGATGAAAATCTCTGTGAAGATGACTTCTTCAGCTTCTCTGGACTGTTCCATTGGCTTCAGAAGGCTCCAATTAATCTAGCTAGCCTCTCGTTTCACTCTCTCTGGTCAAAAACTGCTCTGGGAGTGCATTTAGTCAATATCCCCTAGTGATACTCCACTAAATTTGGTGAACTGCACTTAACTCCAGTGAAATATAGCATTTCCGCCTTTTTAACCGCTTCGCCAAGCTAACCGTTGGAGGTATCCATTACCGTAACTATTGGGTGCGCATATGAGGGGTATAACCCCAGCAGTTAGGGATAATGCTGCGTAGATCTGGCAGTCAAGTTAACACGCAACCGCGTGGGAAGGCGCTGCAATCGGCGGTTAGGTCACAACATGTGAACAGTTCTCGGGGGATGGCTGGCAGTCCTAACCCCCAATCCGCAACCTGTTACAAAATAAATATACAATGCAACCTTTTTATGTTAAGAAACACCGTCGGGCGGAGGTGGTAGAGCGTTGTTCTGTCTTGTAGGAGGTCACGGGTTTGATTCCGCTGGACCTATACAAAATTTTATAGAACCATTACAGGGCCACGTGGCGGCCTCTGGGATTGCCACATGTCAGCACCTGATTGGTCCCCAAAAGGGAATATTCCAGATAATATTTTGAGGAATATTCCTTGGAATATACTCTTTTTAATATTTCCAAAAACCAAATTAACCTTGGTCAAATGTCTATAAATTACAGTTTACTGGACTTTTCAAATTGCAATAACTCCTTCATATGGTGTCGGTTTTTCGAACCATTTACGGCGCCAGAATTGGGAAGATGAGATATATTCGGTCGCTCAGGTTCGAACCTCTTTCGAATACTTTGAAATTTGAGCTATCACTTAAGTCATTGATGAATATCTTATCACTAGTTAATGTTGTTTTCAATGGCTTTAGTGATTCCATTTAGTTAAAGTTGAATAAGTTGGCTTTAGATAATGAGAAACTTGATAACTAGACAACCTCACTCATTTTCTCGTACAAATTCTCTCCATATTTTAGGAAATTTTGTTGAAAGTCATAGTTTCCTGATTATGGAGATTTTAAGTATGCAATTTATTCTTCAATGATTTTGTCTAATTCAAGACCTAAATTGTCAAAAAGTAAAAATAAAGGTGAAATTTTATCTTCAGAAAATAATAATAAATAAGTACTAAAATAAAGTAAAAATAAATAAATAAAAATAGAAAGAATAAAATAAATAAGATGGTGATGATAATAATAAAAAGAATAGGGAGTGGCATGTGTAGTGGAAATTTTGGATCCCAAGGAAATTTTGAAAAAATCATTTACATGGTGTCATGCGGAAAGAGTCGTTAGTGCGGACACAACCGACCTCCCTAGAAGCAAAAGCTTTCTAGTGACAAACAAGACAAATAAAGCTACTTTTCTCTAAACATGCATTGCAATTACAAGTAATCAAGGGATCTTTAACATACCTCTAGTCCAACGCTTTGTAGTAGTCCAGCCTCGCCGATCCGGATGAGCTCCTCCTTCTCTTCGAAACCTGCATTCACTAACAAGCCAAAAGATTAAATAGCACTTGATAAACTCATAAAACAATACATATCTATCATATGGACCAAGGAGTATATGAAACAAACCATGAATAATAATCTGTTGAGAAAAAATAAGTTCATTTGCATTAAAAGGTAACAAAAGGAACCATTACAACCTGAGCCTTGGTGTTGTGCAAGTCCCTCCTAGGGTCCAGCAAGAGTTTTCCTTTACTTTGATCAGCTCACCCACTCTCAAATAAGGCTAGGAAAGGATGGGAATCTCTCCTCTCAAGCTTTACAAGGGAGTCATAATTCTAGCAGCATCTACCCTTAGGAATGTTCAGCTTTCAACCTCCCCTCCCTCTGGCCCAATGCCTGTATTTATAGTGCTCTAGAGGAAGTTATTCAGGTCCACCATCAATGGGATAAGCCCCTCTTTGGATGGGATAGCTCCCCTCTTGATGGGATAAGTTCCTCTTTGGTAGGGATACATGAACCATCTGGAGGCGCTCCATACACGTCAAACAGGCTTCTAGAAGGCTCTAGAAATGACCACAAGTAACTTTTTTGGAGTGAAACTTGTGCCTTTTGACCTTTACAGGAGTACGCACCCATTGCTTTACATACAGAGCGTACAAGTACGCAGGTATTGTGAACTTGGAGTGCGTACACGCAGGTAAGGCTAAGAGAAACTGCGTACCCATAGATATATAGATTTTTAATGACTTTCTCTCTTTCTTGAAGTTTGACATGGAGAGCAGAGGTATGAGGCTTGCCAAGGAGGATAGTATGATAGTTGATGGAGCCATACTAACTGCAAATAGTCATGGTGACAAATTTTAGTGTAACAGATTGCCTCCTAAAGTGCGAAGCCTGTAGTAGATAAGGGTTTCATATTTTCTAGGAAGGGTGAAGTACTTTATCATTTCAAGGATTATCTTGTGGAGAGCCCAGTCGGAACCTGCAAAAATTCAACACAAAATACATATATATGATCATATCATCGCTGAGGTAGGCATTCCCATACTCAGATTGAAAACTTTAACTAATTGACTATCTACTGCTCTGATACAGGAATGATTCTGCACTACATCATAATCATAGACTTTTGTAGACACAGTATGGACGCAGCCATCTGTTTATGATTAGTCTATTGTATAATGAATACAAAACTCCTCGCAACCTGGATGGTAGAAACTAGATCCAGGGTCTTCATTTCTACTTCCCGAACAGGTACGATTCTATCCATGCGAATAAATGAGTTGATGTCGAACATGGTAGAAACCACTTGATTATCAGTCAATGATGTAAACTGTTAACAAGCGTGAGAGAAACCACCAGTGATGTCAATGGTTCTCAAAGTACCCAGTACAATCCATGAGATGTGAATGAATGAGTTGAAGTCGAACATTTCACGGAATCCTTCGATCGAAAGTCAATGATGTAAACTGTCGTCAAAGGAGAGAAACCTGCCATTGATGCATGCAGACTTCAAGGTACTGACAATTCCTAGGTCATCTTTCTAGATAATGTGCTGATGTCGATAGAAAGCGACCCGTTGCAGGCAAGCCCACAACACGAAATCATAGATCAAGTTGAAGAAATGTAGCTATAAGGACTGACTCAGGGATGGTCAAAATGGATGGCGAGTATTTTGCAGATGAATTTTTATTACAGAGACCTCTTGAACACATAACGACACAACAGATGGCTTGGTCATATTTGACCCAAAGTTAATACACGGTTAAAGACTTTCAATGTGGCTTGATCAACTGTGAGGCAAAGGATTTCCCAACCCAGGTGAATGAAAGTGTCGTGTTCAAGAGTGGTAATAAGGCTTCTTCTGAGATAAAGGATAACAAATGGGCTCATTTCTCTCTTTTCCCCCACCATTTCTGGCAAGTACCTCTTTATTTTTTACAAGCTTGAGGAGGATAACATATGCTTGATTATAAGCTCATCCTTCGGATGAGTCCAACTTAGTTTTGATTCGAACCCTAAGAAGGAGTGGTCCGTTCCTGTTTGTAATCGAACTGGTCCTTTACTGTGAAATTTTAACGAGTCCAGTATAGGAGAAACTCGACGTTTTTCATTTTTAGAGAGTCTGAAAAAACTAAAGAAGACTCCAGGTTGAACTTTTTCGTAAAGTTGTGTCTCCCAAGCCCAAAAAAGTATAAAATAATACCTGAGAGAACCGCTTAGTCTTGCGACCAAGGAGTACTTTCATGATTAGTGCCTCTGACCTGAAAAGTAAAAAGCGATCAAGGACACGTCGTTTTATTTCCGTATCGAGTTTGAAACGACAAAAACCCGGCAATCTTTTCCTGTTTTTTCGGTCAGAAAAGAGCTATAAGGGGACTGTCTTTTAATTCCGTTTTTACGAGTGTAAAAGAAACACTCGGCAATCTTTTCATATTTTAGGAGTCGGAAAAGGGCTTAAAAGATGACTCTGATGTTTTGGTTCGTGAAAAATGATAATTTTCCTTGAAAGTCCTATTATCCTGCACAAAAACGACACATTACTCATACCTGTTTAAGATAAGCAAAAATGCATTGAGAAATATCCTTCCATGGTGAAAAATAAACAAATTCAACATTCATTTATCCAAAAAACCTATAAAAAGACTTTTTACCATGTCATTTTTACCATTTTACTGTTGAAGGAGAGAAAAGAGCTTTCGGCAAGAAACTTCCCGTGGACTTTGCGGAGAATCCGACCGTCGGAATCGAGTGCCGTCTCTTTCAGGTATTTCAGAACATCCTCCTCTTTGTTTTCATCTGTTTAGAATTTCATTTTAAGCCCTAGTTTGATTTTTTGAGGGCTTTGGGGTTTTAGGATCCGCCTTTCGGGGTACGCAGGTGCCCAACGGGCGACCTGCGTACCCCGACATTTTCGTTAATGAGAAAATGGCTGGAGTACGCAGCCTACCTTCAGAACAGCTGCGTCTATACGCTCTGTTTCTGAACGCGGGGTGCGTACTCCGCGCAAAGCAATTTCAAAACCCTAAAATTCAAAACCAGACCTTCAAATTTTGATTTAATGAATTCTAATGAATGTTTTCTGGTGTGTATATTGCCCACCATGCTTGACTGGCGCGAAAGAGAACAGAAAGATGTCGATTTGGCCGCAATAGATCATCAACCCTCCATTGATGCTTTGAAGGCATGCGGTCTCTACAAATACTGGGCCATACCTGGCATGAGGGCCCAGGTGCGATTCTTAGAATGGCTGGTTGAAAGGTGGAACGTCCAGGATCAATGCTTCTACATCGGAGGGCACCAGCTCGAGATAGAGCCCTCTGACATATATTTTCTCACTGGTTTGCCTAATAGGGGCGAGCAACTGACTCTGTCCGGGACTAGGCCGGGTGGCCAATCCCTTGCTAGCCTCCGGCTAGAGTGGTGCAACAATCAGAACCAGGAGAAAGGGATAGAAATCAAATACATATCCCTGCCTGAACTTATGGTAATTGCCTTTACAGTTACCAGACTCTGCGGCGCAGCCGCCTTGCACATTGCCACCGGGTCCCAAATGCGGATGGTGATAGATTGCTACCGAGGCACCATTTTCAATTGGTGTGACGATGTGTTGGCCAATATGAAGGGCCAACTGAGTAGGGCAAAGAACAGACAATTAAAGACCTTTGGGTATGGGCCTTTAGTTGTGAGCTTTGCCCTAGAGAGGGTTCCGATGCTGATCCCACAGCATCTCACTGTTCCAGTTGGGCCTCCTCGGGAGCCAAAGATGATGCGATGGGTTACGGTAATGGCCCGACATCCTGATGAGGGAGCGGGAGTTGTTCGATTTCCTGCGGGTTACTTTCACTGGTTGGAGGACCAGGTCTTTACGATTCAGGACTTTCCTTATGCCGGAGTAGATTTTCGCGGTGATCCGGACATGGTTCTTCCACAGGGAGAACAATGGGACGACAGAGGTACTTCATTTTCACAAGTTTTTTAAATTATTTACTTTTTATTTGTTTTTTTTATCGTCTCAAAACTGACAGTGACAATTTTCAAAATGCAAATGTAGGTCCACAGCGTCCGACCAATCTCCGGCCATTCGAGAGAAGAGTACCAGTTGCACCAGCACCGGCCCCACAGGATGCGGCCGCAGAGACCTTAGCCGAGCTGGAACAGGACCTAGAACGTCTCACGGCGGACATACCAGAGATGACTATAGACGATATTCCTATCCGACTTCAGCGCTATGTGGTCACAGTCCCAGGACCTTTCAGGAGGTTCCTGTGTAGGGTAGCGCGGGCAGTGGTCTCGTATAGAGAGCACCACCAGTGATTGGCTAGTCACTTTTTGTAGACACATATGACATTTTTGGTTTTTTGTACTTATCATTTTTGCCGATCATAAGGTGTTTTTCAACCTATGATCGAAGACGATGTATATTTTTGACACACTCCTATCTATCTATATATCATTATTACCGGCTTATCTTGTTAAACATGTATGATGAAATGTTTTTAAATTTACATTTATGATTATTGCAAATGTTTGTCTAACATTCAAGAAGCAATTGCATATGCTAATGTATTTAATGACCTTGGAATATGCTGATATTCAATGTAATCAAATTCACGTTCCAAGAGGCGCACTCTAAAAAATAACCTTAATAACACTGGATTTCTAATGGCATATACTCTATTAAGCTGTAATACAACGAGTTTAGAATCTAACCTCACTATCAAACTCCGAATCCCAAACGAAATAGATTCAGATAATAACTCAATCACTACACTGTATTCTGCAATGTTGTTTGACCGAGGCTCACCCCATGCATAGAGACTAACTCGTCAGAGGGCGAATAGATAACCCAAGCTGCGGAAGAGATATTCCGTGTATTACGACAAGCACCATCAGCAAATCCAATGTACGTTTGGAGAGGCGTCGACATCTGCAATATCAAGAGTAAAACCAAGATAAGCCAGAATAATGACGAAAAACACACTCTCTAAGCTAAGCACACTGTCTATACTAACAAACACACCAGCTAGAAAGAAAAATTAACCTAACTAAATCTCCATACCCATCATTTAAGCATAATACCTCTTTAGGTAAAGTCCATTTCTGGGCTTACCCAAAGAGTCCCCATCAAAATCTAGCAGCTCATAGGCCCCTTTTGCTAGCTTTCGCTTGACAATGTAGGGCCCATGCCACATAGGAACGAATTTACCAGCACCTAATTTATCGTTAGCTTGATCATATAATAGCACTAGGTCTCCTTCCGAAAAATTACGAGGGGTCACGTTACGATCATACTGAGCTTTCATCCTTTTTGCGTGAGTCTCGATTGCCAACGCAGCGTCACGACGAGTCTCATCTAATTTAGCTAAGTATAATAGGCGCTTCTCCTCTTCGGAAGTAGCTGGAAGTAATTCGATAGCCATTTGAAGGGATGGTATTTCGCATTCAATGGGCAACACTGCTTCCAAACCATAAACTAGTTGGAAAGGAGTGAACCCTGTTGATGTTTTCACTGAGGTTCGGTACGCCCAAAGCGCTGAAAATAACATGTTGTGCCAATTCGACCGATGAATACCAATGATTCGTCGGATCATGATAACAAGAACTTTGTTGATGGACTCAACCAAACCGTTTGCTTGGGGATAATAAGGAGTAGAACTATCATGACGCAAACCAAGCTGGCTTGTAAGTTCTGTCATCATAATGTTTCCAAAATGGCGCCCATGGTCAGTGATTATTGCTTGTGGGACACCAAACCTAGCAATAATATGATTGAATACGAAAATCGCAGCTGTCTTGCCGTCAGCCTCGAATGTAGGCATCGCCTCGGCCCACTTAGTAAAATAATCAACCGCAAGGATGATATACGCATGCCCCCCGGCCGAGTGAGGGTTACATGTAATAAAGTCGATACCCCATTTAGCAAAAGGACCAACGACAATTATAGGGTGGAGAGGAGCAGGTGGTGCGCGCATCTTGCGATCAAACACTTGACAGTTGTGGCATTTTCGGACCACAATGATACAATCTTTAAACATGGACGGCCAGAAGTAGCCAGCACGCAACACCTTCTGAGCTGTGGCATACCCAGACATATGACCGCCACATGCTCTAGAATGACAGTCATTCATAACCCTTTCTACCTCTTCATGAGTTAAACAACGACGAAAAACCAAATCTGCCCCACGACGATAAAGAGTATCTCCAATAATTTTGTACTGTTGGGACTGGAATTGAATTTTTCGGCGTTCCGACTTTGAAGCTTCGGGCCGAAAGGATTGGGTTTGGAGATAGACAATTATATCCCCATACCACGGATCTAAAGTGCTGATGAGAAACAGAGATTCGTCCGCGATGGGTTCCTCTACCACAGTTTCCGTGTCAGCACGCGGGAAGTCACACATCAATTCCGCAAAAACTAAAGATTTCTTAGACTTAGATTTTTCAAACTCTAAGTCGAACTCTTGCAAGATAACAATCCATTTAGAGTACTTGCCCCCTAGCAATTGTTTAGTCAAAATGTAGATCATAGGGTTGCAATCCGAAATGACTGTAGTTTTACGGAGAAGAATGTAATGACGAAAACGCTGGACAGCCTGAACAGCTGCCAGGGCCAATTTCTCCACATGCGAATATTTTAGCTCAGTGGGATTTAACGTCCTACTAAGATAATATATCACATGTTCCGTGTCGAATTCATCTTCCTGTACTAAGACCATTCCAATAGTGGAATGAGCGGCGACGAGGTACAAAAAGTAATCCTGGTTGTAGTTGGGAGGATGCAGCAACGGTGCATGGGTCAACGTGTGCTTTAGCGCATCAAAAGATTTCTGAGCTATCTCATCCCAAGAAAATTGAGCATTTTGTTTCAACAACCGGGTAAAACCCTTGGTAATCTCGGCGTAGTTAGGAATGAATCGGCGTAAAAAGTTTGCTTTCCCTTGCAAACTTTGGAGTTGGCGCAAACTCGAAGGAGGAGGCAATTTGATGATAGCTTCGACCTTCGAGGGATCGACGCGAATGTCGGCTTTTGAAACGACAAATCCCAGCAATCGTCCTGCTTCGATGCAGAAGACACATTTGTGTGGGTTCAACCGTATACGATAATGCCTACACCTCATAAAAATTGCTCGTAAATGGACAAGGTGATCAGCTCGACGTAAAGAGTGAGCGGACAAATAATCGAGATACGGTTGCACAATGTGCTTGATGTCATGAAATGCATAAGACATTGCCCTTTGAAAAGTGGCTCCCGCATTCTTAATCCCAAAAGGTAGTTTGCAATAAGCAAATGCCCCCATGGACAAATGAAAGCCGTTTTTGGTTGATCGGCAGGTAGAATATTGATTTGGTTGTAACCGGAAAAACCGTCCATAAAGGAAAATATTTCACTGCTGGCACAATCATCAATTATTTGATCGATATAGGGCGTTGGATAGTTGTCCTTGGGACAAGCACGATTAATATCCCTATAGTCGATACATATTCTTATTGTTCCCTGCTTTTTGTTAACCGGAACAATATTCGATACCCAATCCATTAACGGGATCAGATAAATGAAACCTGCTTTCAATAGCTTCTCAACTTCTGCTTTGATTGCAGCCGCTTTCCGAGGGTGTATCTGACGCAAACGTTGCCGAACGAGTTTAGCGTCTGGGTAAGTCTTGATCTCATGAACAACAATGGAGGGATCAATTCCTGGCATTTCCTCATAGGACCAGGCAAACACGTCGCGGAATTCTTGAAATAGGGCCTTGTATGTTTGAATTTCGTCATCTGAACACGAGGCACCTATATGAATGTGTTCAACAATTCCAGGCTTCACTGAAATGTCAATGGGAATAGTGTGAGAAACATTTCCCAAATTCAGCTCTGAATCAGGATGTTTCATTGGACTCTGAGCGTCTTTGACATATTCAGCTGTAAAAATTGACCAGAAATCATTTTCAAAACGATCATCCTCAGGTAAAAACGAAGATTTATGATGGAGATCTTCCCATGGTAAATCGTCTACGCACAGGACTTCACAAAGTTGCTCGTAAGATGACACAACTTCGGGAAATGTTATTAACTCCGAGGATGACGCGAAAAGGGATTCCTCGCGGACCACATTCATTTGGTCAAATTGGGTTGAACTTGAGTCGGAAAAAGACTGCATGGCCTCATAAGCAATTTCATATGGACTCAAAGGCATTGCATCACCGAATGAGTCTATCTCAGATTCAGATGGGACAATCCAAGGATCATCATAAATAATAGTGTCTGAAGTAATCATATGAATGGATGCGAATGAAGGGTCTGCGTTGATCGGAGGAAAAGGAAAAGTTCCCAGTAAACCGGAATCTTTAACTAATCCTACGCCAACATCCTTATAAGGGATAGTCGTTTTACCGACATGCTGGATACTCTCTGAAGAGGCTGGGTCAGATGAAAAATAAGCCAGCTGGTCTATTGTCACAATCTTGCCATTATGTGGAAACTTTATGACTTTGAAGACCGATGAAACGACCGTTGTCATAGCGTAAGACCAACTTCGACCCAAAAGAAGGTTGTATTCTAGAGGGGCATCAACCACCTCCACATCTAGACTAACGGTTTTTCTTTCAACCCCTATAGGCAAATCCTGTAAAATGCCAAACGGATGGAACCCACGGCCATCAAAGGCCTTAAGAATTGTCGGGGATTGGTTCAGTGAAGGAGAACCAAGCGATCTCCAACACTGAATCGACATAATACTCGTGGAAGCGCCCTCATCAATTACAGTCCGATGAATAGGCCTGTTTTTGACTATCACTGGAATCTGGAAAGCCATCTGATGAGGGAAACGCGGTGTACTATTTTCTAGATCAAAGATTATGAGGTTCGGGTCCTGAACATCAACAGCTCCTATAGCTACCAGAAGTAATTTTCGCTGTGCTGGGCATGATTGCAGCACTTCTAAAGCCGACATTGCTGAGGGTGAAACAGCTAAATCCTCAACAATGTTGTAATTCTGGGCCGCTCTCACATGTGGATTGAAAGCAGACCTTCGAAGTACACCCTTGGCGGGCGGTTTTATTACTAAGTCAGGTTTAGGTTTCTCGATCTGTAGTGGATCGGAACCGGGAGCTGAGGTTGATGGATTTGAATGAGAAGATTCTGCTTCTTTCGATCCATCGACAGGACTTTTAATACCATAATCGTGAGATCGAGTCGCAATCCTTACATGAGACATCATCAATATGGGTTCTTCAGTGGCACTCGAGGAAGAACCTATCATCTTACTCTCCTGCTTTGGAAATGGATCTTTCAAAACAGCAGGAGTTGAGGAACCTTTGACAATTTTCACAACCTTGGCCCGATGGGGGCAATCTCTTGTAAAATGATCCTCTTCACAAATAAGACAAGGATATCGAGGTTTGCGTTTTTCATCATTGGATTCCGACTTTTCTGTTTTCTCCTTTGGAGTCTTGTCTGCTTTACCCTTCTTCTTACCCTTCTTCTTCCCACCGTTTTTTGATTTAGCCGTAGATGACTCTACAGCGTGAATATCGGCGGAAATTTCAGGAGAAGACTCTCCTGTCGGGGAATCTGGTAAGGTTATAATGGGCGAAGAATTCTTTGAAGATTTCTTCTTTCTTTTAGTATTTACCGTACCAATCATGCCATCAGCAGCATGAGATCCCGAAGGAGCAGCAGCGATTTGATTTGACTTTGCAAGATCTGGGATCTTTTCATGTAACGTACCTGACCGAGTGTAAACTAAGTCAAGGTACTGCGCTTGAGCAATTACTTGCTCCTCATTAACTACTCCGGCCTTAGCTACATCTTCAGTAATCTTCGGTAATAATGATTTAACAAACCATTCAGCTAAGATTTGGTCCGGAATAAAAACTTTTACTAATCGTCGTCGACGTCTCCATTCATGGATATGATCGGAAATATAAGTGGAGGTCGACTGTTTTAATGAAGTTAATAGTTCCGTGCCGTTATCGTATCTGACCGGCAACTGAAAATGAGTCAGGAACGAGGTAGCTAACTGACTAAAATTGTAAAAAGAGGCCCGTGGTAACTCAATGTACCACTTGGCCGCGAGACCAATGAGTGTACGCTGGAAAAGACGTAAGCGGATCGAATCATCCGAGATGGAATTTGAAGCACACCAGAGGTGGTAAGTCATCACATGATTGGACGGATCCTCTCCAGACTTACCTTCGAACTTGGGTATATCACTGGGCAACTTATTTGGCATTGGCGGCCAGAACGGAAGATATTGTATTGGATCGTTCGTTAGGCGCGTCAAGTCTGGTAAATCCAAAGTTGCGATAAACGGTAATTGCCGATTAGGATCCCTAAAACTTTGGGTCACAAGACCAGTCCCAGGAGGAGGATATCCAGGATAACTTGGAACAAGAATCACATTCGGGATATTATATCCTCCTGGAAAACCAGGATTAACCGGACCGTACTGGGTTGTTGAGGTTGTTGATAAGTGTACCCAGGATACGGTTGATACTGTTAAACCGGCTGTTGGACAGCAGGCCCGTATTGGTACTGTCCCTGGTACGGTTGATAAGCAAATTGTGGTTGACTAGTGACAACCATATTTAAACCAGGTTGTCCTGCAGGCATCTGAACCGTAGTTTGAATCGTAGATCCAGACAATGGTAAAGATGTTTGAGGAGTAGTTGCAGAGACAGTAGAAACCGGAGCTGTCGATACTCCAGAAGCAAGTGTGGTGGAAGGAGCAGATGTTGCGGTAGTTGCAGCAGCCGTTGTTTGAGATGGAGTACTAGATGCAATTAGCGGCTGAGTAACTACCGAAGTTACAGAAGTTTGAACATTAGACTGGACTGGTTGCTGGGATGGACCAGCAACTAAAGGTTGTCCAGCTTGAGATGACAACTGTATACTTGGCTGCAATACCTGTTGAACTTGCGATGGATCCCACACTATGTTCATTCCGGGGTATTGACCCATGACAGGTTGAGGATATTGAGATCCATAACCGGATTGAGGATAGGATTGATAACTAAAAGGCACAGTTCCTGTACCTTGAACATATGATTGACCTTGAGGTGGTTGATAACCTTGACTCGAGTATTGACCTTGAGGTTGATAACCTTGGGGTAAATACTGATACTGGGATTGACCTTGACCTTGAGGTTGATACCCTTGAGGTAAATATTGATACTGAGGTTGACCCTGGGGTACATATTGAGGCTGGGGTTGACCTTGAGGCATGTATTGTACTATGGGTACATACTGTCCTTGAGGTTGCCCCCCAGACGCAATTTGTGTACCTTGAGGTTGCCCCCCAGGCGTTAATTGAGGCTGCCCCCCAGGCGGTAATTGGCCACCTTGAGGTTGAGAAACGGGAACGGAACCTGACATCATGTAAATGTCCCCTACACCCAATGGTTTATTACCATTGTTTCCAGCTAATAACCCATGATCAATGGGTTGAGGAGATGCCCCCGCAAAGGTACCAGAAAGTGACTGATATCCGGAGGGAACAGAGGGACCGCCGTACAAGAAAAATTCAGGAGATTGAGTGAACACGGATAACTAACCAGACATATTTACAGGAGTATAAATACCTCTGGGTGGAAAAGGAGTTCGAGGTGGAGAAAAACTTATCCCTGAGTTGTCTAAATAATTGGTTAACGAAAGGTACCAAGTAGTACTTCTAGGAGGACTGTAAAAGATAGATTCACGCTCCCTTAGATCAATAGTAGGTTGATCTTCAAGGATAGACACGCCTAATTCTTCCTCTGGAGCAAGTTCTTCAATAGCTATCAAACCAGCAGGAAGATTTTCGGTGATGACTCTTTCTACCCTAGGTGAATCTGGTGCACTAGAAGTTGGAGTAACAGGTTCAGATACTTCAGGTTCTTCGCCTATATCACTAGTAGATGAAAAACTACCAGCAAGCTCGGAAACTGCAACTGCTTCAGGATTATAACCTGTTTCTAGACCTTGGTAATCTGGATGGACTACCAACGACGATTCTCCTTCTTCAGGTGAACCTACTTTACTGCCACTAGGAGTTACAAGGACCTTTAAACCTTCGTAATGACTCGGGACGTATTGAGGAGGTTCACCCGAAGTCTACGGGATTTCCTCAACAATTCGGCCACGGAAACAATCTCAGGAGACTTGCCCCGAAGTCGACGGGACTGTCTTGGTAATTCCGCCACAGTTAAAAATTTTTAACTACTGCACACGCAAACAAAGTAAAATCTCAAAACAAACCACCTAAAGTCTCTAAAGAGCCAAACAAATTTGAATCACACGCCTAAAGAATCTAGGGCGTCAAACCATGCACAAACAGTAGCCTTCCGGACCAAAAACACTAGTTGGAGATGAAACCCAACATCGTCGAATTTAGTACAGAAGTGGAGGGTGGAACAGTTACCCCGGCAACCTGCTTAATGAATAGACCGGCACAAGTTCCTCCACTTTAACCGTCTCGAGTGAAGTGAACCCCCCAGAAAATCCAAGTGAGTCTAGCCGACGTCTGCTCCAGGTACAGTGGGATCTTCCCTCCACCGTCACCTCGGTAGAATCCTAGAGATAATAGTCACTAAGGTTACCAACAGCAACAAATGCACTTGGGGGAACAGTCTACACTCCGACAGCACGCAAGGGTAGAGTATCAAGCTCAATCCCCTTGCCGGCTCCTTGACAATAATCCAAGGTTTACCGAAAAGTGACCCCTGGCTCCTCGACAATGGTTAATCCGAGGTTTACCGTTTGTAATACGTGCGTGTCTGGCGTCGTTCCCAACGAGGGAGGATTGATCCCCTCACTGGTTAGGACACGAGCTCGTGCTTCTCCTTTAAGAGGAGCTTTCCCAGAGTACAAATGAAACCGTTGGATTTATCCTACCACAAGATGAGCTACTTGTTTGGTTTTGCTGTCTTGGAGAGTTAATTACTCTCCTACTCCAAGACACTAGCCTGATCTATATTGGTGTTTCAGAGCCCTGGTAAATAAAAGTTACTAAGTTAATTTTACTTTAAGCGTTAATTTTATGGCTTTTTTAAGACAAAAGGTAGTGGAGATGAAACTGATGGTGTGTAGACTCGACCGAAATCCACTAAAAAGATGCACTTAGGATGATTTACACCAATTTTTCCTTTTTCAATGAATTTCCTAGCTAAGAGAGTTGGAGAATACAATCTTGAAATAAAGACAACTTTCTTAACAATGAAAAACAAAGAAACAAACTCTTTATCTTTTCAAAACATACGACACATGACCACTATTCACTTCACAAAAATTCCTTTTCTTTCAAAGACACAAATGCTACCAAAGCAACATTTCCTTCAAAAGATATTTTTGTATTTTTTCCTAATTAATAAAGTATGTAAAACTTACTTTAACAAAAATCAAAGTTAAAAAAGCTATGGCAATCAAATCAACTCAATTTCACTCAAAAGCAAATCTAAGAGAAATAAATATAAAAGTAAATCTAACGAGTCAAAAGCTTACTAAAGATGATTCCTGGATGTTTTACTCAGTCAAAATGTAACTAAGGACTAGTTAATGCAGAACCAAAAACTAGTCAAAACAAAAATCAAAATCTTTTTGTTCTTTTCTCAAGAATAAAATTCAAAGTTTAAACAACAAACCTTTCGAGATTTGCAAAGAGAAGACACAAAGGTAGGTCTCTCATAAGGGAGATTTCTATGACAGGCCCGACTCCTAAGAGGAATGAACAAAACCAAGGAGATCCAAAGTTTGATAACCTCTAACGCCAAAGTCACTACAGGACCAGTTAAAAATCAAACCCTAAGGCAAAATCCCTATGAATTTTACTAAAACCCTCGACACTAACGGAACAAGCTTAGGTGAAGATCTATGGCAGAAAACTAATGGATCTGGGCAGAAAAACAAATTAAAAACAAAAAGTAAAAGGCAAAAAAGAAGGAAAATGAAATTTTCTTAGTTTTGACAGGGGTACGCAGGCGACCTGTTTGCACAGGTGCGGGTACGCTCTGTGCACAAAGCGACAGTGCGTACAGGTACGCACTGTGCTACACTCAGAGGCTGCGTACTTCGAGCAAAACAAAGAAAAGCTAAAATCTAATTTAACCCTAAGCTAGCCCACCCAAATACACAGTCAGACAGCCAAAAATCAGAAAACAAATAACTTTTCTCAGATCAAAAGTTCATACAAAGGAAAAAACATTCTCATTAATGGATTCCCCAGCGGAGTCGCCATTTTGTCATGCGGAAAGAGTCGTTAGTGCGGACACAACTGACCTCCCTAGAATCAAAAGCTTTCTAGTGACAGACAAGACAAATAAAGCTACTTTTCTCTAAACATGCATTGCAATTACAAGTAATCAGGGGATCTTTAACATACCTCTAGTCCAACGCTTTGTAGTAGTCCAGCCTCGCCGATCCGGATGAGCTCCTCCTTCTCTTCGAAACCTGCATTCACTAACAAGCCAAAAGATTAAATAACACGCGATAAACTCATAAAACAATACATATCTATCATATGGACCAAGGAGTATATGAAACAAACCATGAATAATAATCTGTTGAGAAAAATAAGTTCATTTGCATTAAAAGGTAACAAAAGGAACCATTACAACCTGAGCCTTGGTGTTGTGCAAGTCCCTCCTAGGGTCCAGCAAGAGTTTTCCTTTACTTTGATCAGCTCACCCACTCTCAAATAAGGCTAGGAAAGGATGGGAATCTCTCCTCTCAAGCTTTACAAGGGAGTCCTAATTCCAGCAACATCTACCCTTAGGAATGTTCAGCTTTCAACCTCCCCTCCCTCTGGCCCAATGCCTGTATTTATAGTGCTCTAGAGGAAGTTATTCAGGTCCACCATCAATGGGATAAGCCCCTCTTTGGATGGGATAGCTCCCCTCTTGATGGGTAAGTTCCTCTTTGGTAGGGATACATGAACCATCTGGAGGCGCTCCATACACGTCAAACAGGCTTCTAGAAGGCTCTAGAAATGACCACAAGTAACTTTTTTGGAGTGGAACTTGCGCCTTTTGATCTTTACAGGATTACGCACCCATTGCTTTACATACAGAGCATACAAGTACGCAGGTATTGTCAACTTGGAGTGCGTACACGCAGGTAAGGCTAAGAGAAACTGCGTACCCAGAGATATATAGATTTTTAATGACTTTCTCTCTTTCTTGAAGTTTGACATGGAGAGCAGAGGTATGAGGCTTGCCAAGGAGGATAGTATGACAGTTGATGGAGCCATACTAACTGCAAATAGTCATGGTGACAGATTTTAGTGTAACACATGGGTTCTTAGAAGGAAAAAAAAAGCAAAGGCTTTCGCTCTCCATCCAGACATCCTCCTAGCAAAAAAACTTAGTTTGAATTCCTTGATCATCGTGGGGATTAAAGTATAATTACTAACATAATGACCTCAAAGACAATTAATTCCCTTTGATAGTAAATTAGCTTTGATCATCCCCCGAGTTCAAAAGGAGATAAATGGCCCACACAATATCTCATTTCAACCAGTTTTTTGATATTTTAATGAAAAAGTGGATACATTGGCCAACAAAGCACTTGCGTACAAGATTGGTGTCATTTGGACACGATATACGTGGATCTCGTTTAAGGAGCCTCGATACTAAATGACAACCATTTCCTTCTCTCATGTGTTATAGGTCAAGTATGTTAAATCTTTTAAACCCTTTATTGAAGGATTGCTTTGTAATTGTGGGATTATGAATCATTAATGGGAGGGCTCACACAAAGACAAAGAGCTTATGAAAATTTGGCCAACCCTCGTAAGATTTTCACTAAGCCTTTGGTTATTCTTTTGGAACTTCAACTTGCTTGAGATTGCTACAGGGTGTGGGAAAGGTGATCTAATTTGTTGGCATTGGCTCTTAGTGTTTAAATGCAATCTATGTGTGGCTTGTATTGGGTGGTTGGCTCTATATTTTTTTATATACATTTAGGAATTTCATTTCTTTCAAAATATTGTCAACGCGGGTCCATCTAATTTCTTGGTTTTCTTGTGTGTTTTGGGCTTCTTCTTTTGGGTGAAATATCAATGGTATACTATGACCCTATTCTTTTAGTTTCCTTGTCTTTTAGTCTAAAAAATATTTGATTTTGTAACGAACCCTGTCTCTAGTGCCACAACACCGTAATAATAGGAAATACAAATAATGTGATCAAAACAACATAATAAAAATATGCATAAAACATATAAGCCATAAGCAACAAACATACATCAAAGTATACACAACATTAAGAACATATGATGCATAATTGGAAACACTTATCTTTTAATGAGCACTAGCTAGATGTGGGCCTCAGACGTTCCTCTTAGTTATAGGCTCCACCGCTATAACTCTCTTAGTGATGATCACCCTTGAGCTAGGGTCATGACTCCATAAGGCAAATGATTTCCTAAATTCAACTATGGTACATAGCTAGTACCGAACATGATCAGGCCATAGGTATCACACCCTAGCAACACTCCAACCTACAGTCTCTTGTCCCCCATCGGCCTACACAACCCAAGTTAGTGCACGCCCTTCTTTACATCTACATTCCATCGAGTTGTCCATTATCCCTTCGAGGCTTCCAATTCAGGTTAGGTAGGGAGTCTCGAGCCCTATGGTTTTCAAAAGTTTGAGTTGCCCTTAAGGGTCTCCAAGTACCCTCCAAGCCCCGCATTTGGATACCTGTCCATGTACTTCTCCCTCTTGGGCTTTTAACCTTTCCAAAGGCAATCCAATAAAAAGTGCACTCATACTTAGATGCACCCATGATCCTCAATTTACAACTACCAAACACTCTTTAACTCTCCTCAAAGCAGGCTCAGTGTTCACACTGGTAGGATACCTCTCCCCTCGAATGGTAGAGGGGTAGTTGTATATATACAAGATGCCCTATGACACATGCCCCCCATGTAGATCCCCCTTTTACCCTTTTTAAAACTTAGGATAAAACATCCTTATAGTTTCAGGGAATTATACAATATTGTGTTTTAACATTAGCTCACAACTTAGAACAATTCATAACAACTACTTTTCTATTTCGTTGCTTAGGAATGCATAAAAAATAATACAAACAATAAATAATTAAAATATAAATAATAATAATTTTTGTAAAGAAAGACCTTTTGTATTACGACTAAGCAAATATAAATAGCAAACAAAAATTAATTATTGGTCTACCACTTGGGAAACTAGACCAGTAGCATAAGTTCAAAATTCTCCTAATAAAGTGTTATGGATAACCATATTGTCTTTCAAACTAAAATTAAAACTATGAACTATTAGAAAATATAAATTGATGAACATAAAAATAAACATAACAACTCCTTGAGTTATGCTTCTCTTCAGATAACAGGTTCGCTTGATCATACTTTAGGATTAGAATCCACCTTGAGTAGTGGTTGTTGTTCATGATCATTGTCATAAGAGGAAATATCATAATTCCCCAGTGCCTTTTCAAGCCTTGCGATTTTTTAATAAAGTTGATCAAACTGTGACTCTTTCTTTACGGTTGCCATACCCTGGACGCGGCGTGCTCCAGGCTGACCAACTTCCAATTGAGATCAACTAACAACTTTGCATGCAAAGCTAGCTCCATCCCCCAACTGACATTAGTTCTATTATTTTTTAAACTTTCCTTTCCCAAGAATGGTAATTGTACAGAGGATTGTACCTCCTTGTAGGATATGCACAAATAAAGGTCCCCGAGAAGTTCTATAAATTGTAGGTCACCTTTCCTCACTAGCCTTCGTCCAACCAATATCCTTATACACCATAGTCCAACCAAATCCATTCAATATTATCGCTTTATGGCTCCTCGAGTTTGTGTGCAAAATGTGATGTCCTTTGGACTCCCACACATCCAGAAACCTCACCTCCTTCCTCTCCCACACATAACATAGTTTATGTCACAGTTGCAGGTGTATTATCAACCATAAAGAGTGCCATTTGGTGGGAACTCCCCCCCCCCCCCCTTCATTAATTGCTTCACACTCATTTCAGTTAGTAGACGACACCCCTCAATATGAGCACCCTCCTTAGGGAAAACATATAAATAATAAATTGAAATAAATAGATTAAAGTTTAATTTAATTACAAAATTTAAATAGATAAACAAACAAATAAAAAAGTTAAGCTTTCCCCTTTATTAACTCACTCCAAGCAATGATGACCAGATGATTTAATGAATGAATACCTTTAATTATTTAACCACATGTCCTAACAACTCTATAAATTAACAAAGAGATAAAATAGAAGGATGGTTTTTAGAGGGATATCATGGAGGGAAATAAAAAAGAGTAGTTTTTCGCTATTGTATCCTTAGGAATCTAGGTTTGATAGTGAAAATACAAATTGAGGACCTTTCTAATGCAGTCATTTGGCTCATGTATTCAATGATTGGTCATCTTCCCATGCGACTTATAAAACAAAGCATTTTTGTTAAGACTGTTGGGTGTGGAGCTTGATTATCTTATGTATTCAAAGGTATTGCTACATTGGACCCCAGTTCGAAATGGGACGGCAATGCTGCCCGAAAAAATATTCGTTGTAGAGGGGTCCAGGGGGGGGGGTGGCTGCGACCTTTGGGGAACCCCCCCCTGACGGGGGGTTTTTGGGGCAGTGCCCCCGAAGCTAAGAATAGATGTAAAATTGCCTTATAAAAGTATGGTAATTTCTAGTAAATCTCGGCCATTCATTAGGCGGAGATCTCACAATAGAAGTTATGTTTAATTTAGGGTTTTTTGCCCTAGAAGGCAACCCCTCACTATATATGAGGGAATTGTATTGCGTCTATGTAGATCTGTATTCTGAGTGAGAAAGAGAGAGGAGATTGAGAGCGAAGAGGGTGTTACAACAGATTTGTTGTAGGTTGTATCTCTTCAGTTTGCTGGATAATATAAAAGGAAGGATTGGTTGTTTCTCCGTGGACGTAGCCCAAACTGGGTGAACCAAATATATCTGTGTCTCTCTTGTTTTATGTGTTTTCTGTGTTTATATTTCTGCAATATTTTATGTGTTCCATTGCTCCGTAATATATAATTTTCTAACAACTGGTATCAGAGCCGAAGGTCTTTTTTGGCTGACAAACTTGCAAGAGAGAAGGATTCCTGGTTCGAGTGGGAGCAATGGCAGAAGATGGTAAGTTTAGGGTCGAGAAATTTAACAGCCAAAACTTCTTGCTATGGAAGATGCATATGGAAGATTATCTGTATCAGAAATATCTGTACCTACCATTGGGCGGAAAAACAAAGATGCCAACGGGTATGATAGATGAAGAATGGAACCTTCTCGATAGAAAGGCACTCGGAATAGTACGGTTGTGCCTCGCAGCGTCGGTCGCCTTCAACATTTCGAAGGAAACAATGACGAAGGGTTTGATTAAGGCGTTGGCGAAACTATATGAAAAACCCTCGGCCTCAAATAAGCGAGGAAATGCGATGGAAAAGCTTTGGTGAGACATCGGGTAATGCTTTGAGTGCAGATTCTAGGGGAAGAAAAATGGAAAGAGGAAAGAGATCAGGATATCGCAGTAAATCAAGGAAAGGCAGATCCAAGTCCAGATCGGGGATAGTCTGCTGGAAATGCGGAAAGAAAGGACACCTAAAGAAAGACAGTAGATCTCGGAAGGGAAAAGAAGGAGATGCACAACAAGAAAACAATCACGAAGCAAATGTGACAGGTGAGGTGTTACAAGATGCTTTGATTATTTCTTTCGAAAATATTACTGATTCCTGGGTGGTAGATTCAGGGGCCTCATTCCATGCCAACCTGATAAGAAATACTTTCATGACTATGTTCAAGGAGATTTTGGACAAGTCCATTTGGGTGATGATAAACCTTGTAACATTGTTGGAATGGGTAAGGTTCTTGTAAAACAGCAGAATGGAAACCAATGGCTACTAAAGGAGGTAAGGCATGTTCCAGATCTAAAGAAAAATCTGATTTCAACAGGGCAGTTAGGCAGTGAAGGTTGTGTGACAACTGTCACAGATAAAGCTTGGAAGGTCACCAAAGGAGCCCTAGTAGTAGCAAAAGGCGAAAAGGTTGGTACATTGTATTTATGCAATATTATTTCTAACTCTGTTAATGCTTTAACTTCCAAAGGAGCATATGCAACATTGTGGCATCATAGGCTCGGACACATGAGTGAGAAGGGGATGAAGATCCTTCACTCGAGGAATTTGTTGCCGGGTTTGAAGAATGTTGATTTGGACTTCTGTGAGAATTGCATTTATGGAAAACAGAAAAGAGTCGGATTTCTCAGAGTTGGGAAAGAAAAGAAGAGCGAAAAATTAGAGCTTGTGCATACAGATGTATGGGGACTTGCTTAGGTATCATCTCTCAGTGGCTCTCGTTATTATGTTACTTTTATTGATGATGCAACTAGAAAAACTTGATTTATTGTATTAAGAATATATTTGATGTATTTGATACTTTCAAGAAATGGAAAGCTTTGGTTGAGATTGAGACAGGAAAGAAATTGAAGCGTCTCAGATCAGACAATGGAGGTGAATATTGCAGCAACGAGTTTGATAGGTACTGTTCAGAGCATGGAATTCGCAGAGAGAAGACAGTTCCAAGAACACCACAAGAAAATGGTGTGTCAGAAAGGATGAACAGAACAATCCTGGAGTGTGCAAGGTGCATGAGATTTGCCTGCAGGATTACCTTTACAATTTTGGGCAGATGCTATAGATACTGTTGTTTATCTAATAAACAGAGGGCCTTCAAGTTCCCTGGATGGTGGTGTTCCAGAGGAAGCATGGACAGGGAAAGCCTTTTCGTTGTGAGGCCTTTGTCCATATTAATAAATAAAATAGAACAAAGCTTGAGGCAAAATCAAAGAAATGTACCTTTCTTGGATATGGTGTTAATGATTTTGGTTATAACTTATATGATTATGAAAATCACAAAATCATTAGGAGCAGAGATGTAATATTCAATGAAAAGGTCTTGTATAAGAATCAGTTGCAGGAAAAGAAACAGGAAAAAGAAAACAAGGAATACATAGTTCTTGATGAGATCACTGAAAAAGTAAAGGTGCCTGAAAAAACAGTAACCACCACAACAACAACAGGCACCCCAAACACCTAAAAGTGGTGTTAGAAGATCTACGAGGATAGGTAGACCCCCTGAACGATACTCTCCTTCATTATATTATTTATTGTTGACTGATTATGGTGAACCCGAATGTTATAAAGAAGCAATGCAGGTTGAAAGCAGGAAGAAGTGGGAGCTAGCCATGGAAGAAGAGATGGACTCCTTAATGCATAACCAGACTTGGGACTTAGTCAGGTTTCCTGCAGGTAAAACTACATTGCAGAATAAATGGGTTTACAGGCTGAAGGAAGAAGATGGAGGAAAACAAAGGTACAAAGCTAGACTTGTGGTGAAGGGGTTTACACAGAAGAAAGGTATTGATTTTGATGAAATATTTTCTCTTGTTGTTAAAATGACTTCAATCAGAACTATTCTAAGTCTAGTAGCAGCTGAAGATTTGCATCTTGAGCAGTTAGATGTAAAGACAACCTTTCTCCATGGGGATTTGGAGGAAGAGATATATATGCAGCAACCACAAGGATATGAGGTAAAAGGGAAAGAGAAACTAGTGTGCAAGTTGAAGAAGAGCTTGTATGGCTTAAAACAGGCTCCAAGGCAGTGGTATCTCAAATTTGACAAGTTTATGTCTGAACAAGGTTATACTAGATGTCACTCTGATCATTGTGTTTATCTGAAAAAGCAAAATAATGGCAGCTATATTATATTGTTATTGTATGTAGATGACATGCTTGTTGCAGGGTCTAACATGCAGGAAATAAATGTGCTCAAAATAAAATTGGCAAATTCATTTGCAATGAAGGATTTGGGAGCTGCAAAACAAATCCTTGGTATGAGAATAACTAGAGACAGGAAAAATCGCAAACTAACATTGTCTCAGAATGAGTACATACAAAAGGTGTTGAAAAGATTTAATATGCACAATGCAAAACTAGTTAGTACACCTTTTGCTAGCCATTTTAAACTTAGTAAGGAAATGTGCCCAAAGACCCAAGAAGACATGGATTATATGTCTAAAGTTCCATATGCATCAGCAGTTGGAAGCTTAATATATGCAATGGTCTGCACAAGGCCTGATATTGCACATGCAGTGGGAATTGTAAGCATGTACATGAACAATCCAGGAAAGGAACATTGGATGGCAGTGAAATGGATTCTCAGATATTTGAAAGGTACCACAAATAAATCATTATGCTTTGGTGGTTCAAACATTTCTCTACAGGGATATGTTGATGCAGATATGGCAGGTGACAGAGATAACAGGAGGAGCACTACAGGATATGTATTTACTGTAGGTGGAACAACTGTCAGTTGGGTTTCAAAAATCCAAAGTGTTGTTGCACTTTCAACAATAGAAGCAGATTATGTTGCTGCTACAGAGGCTAGTAAAGAAATGATTTGGTTACAAAGGTTTATGGGTGAATTGGGTAAGGAGCATGATATGGGCACGTTATACAGTGATAGCCAAAGTGCCATTCATCTTGCAAAGAACTCAGCATTTCATTCTAGGACTAAACACATACAGCTCAAGTACCATTTCATACGATCAGTGTTGGAAGATGGAGAGTTGAAGCTAGAAAAGATACACACTAGCAAGAATCCTGCAGATATGCTAACAAAAGTTGTAACCAGGGAGAAACTGAGAATATGCTCAGTTTCAATTGGTCTTCAAGTATGATGAAGAAGATGAGAAACAACTAGGTCCAAAGAGGATTCATTGTCCAACAAATGAAGTAGCGGTGGAGTTGCTATAATCAGTTAAGAGTTTTTCCTTGATTGAGGTTTTCTTGAGTGTTAATCATTATGGTATTTACTTGTTGAAGAGTTAAATAATTATCTGTGTATGTCTCTTTTAATCTTACACTTAATATTCAATAGCAAATAAAGTGGATGAGAGTTGGTTCAAGCACTCATATTCATATTAATAGTGGAAATGATACTTCCAAAGTCATTTTTCTATTAAAATATGTTTTTGCATGCTCGGTTGGGCTTGTACTGTGCACCAACAAAACCCTCAGACACTAGCGCTTTTAGTAATGACCCACAAGAAAGTTGAAGTCTCACCTAAGGTGGCTATGGGTGATTGCAAAACGGGTTTCTGCAACCTCAAGGGATTGCACAGAGTGGCTCTTAATTTTGCTTTTTTCTGTACTTAAATTATCCTTCTAACATTCATAACATTACTGCGCAATGTATTCTAACTACAGACTTTGTCACATTCATTTTAGTATAAACACATTATAGAACAATAACAGTTGCGCTAACATACTAATTACTTGCAATTACTTTGCATAAATAGATAAAACACAAATAACATATACATATACAAAAGACTTCGCCAAAACTTCTTTTTCGTTATTAAGATAGATCTTTCAGTACATACAACTTCTCAACCTGCACACCCAGCTACAGGTGGACTGTGCACTTAGCTGCAGACTCTTACAAGGCCTCCATGCACTTAGCTGCAGAGCCTTTCCTTAAACTAGAACAAAAGACTTGATCACTTGTGCTCTCTCTATGTCATGATGTAATTATTTTCTTTCACAAAGCAGTACATGTCCTTAAATGCATTACATTGCTATGAAAACCATGGACTCAACAAAACAATGAGTTAAAACCCCAATACCCATTACAAAATGAGGGGCTTTGACCCACCCCGAAGCCCTTAGACACTACGCGGTAAATAGAACATCATGGGCTCCGCTCACTCCACTCCTCAAAATGTGGAGTCTTTGACCAAAAATGGACCAAGTTGGTTCGCACCCAACAGGCCTCGAACACTCACATGTGACTCGTCCTGAGTCACTAAGTTGCGGTGCCCTTAATATTTGTTGTGATGCCATTGTAGAGGGCATTGTACTGCTAGACTATTTCTGCTACCTGCTTTTCCTCTCGGCGCAGTTATTCCAGTAATGCCTTTGTGGTTGGTCTGAAAGTCTGCTGCAACACTTATTTCTCCCTTTGTCGTAGCTCCTTGAGCCTTTCATCTATTGCTTGTGAAAGCTGGAGGGCCTCATCCTTCCACGACTGATTCCTCTCTGCCAAAATATGCTCTTTCCTCCAAAGATGTTCAATCTGTCTATGGAGATTCTTCTCTTCAGTGATATTGGCGAGCCTCTGCGAGCCTAGTAGGGTCTTCACAATATCCAGGATCTCTTCCCGCTATTTCCCCTTCACCTATAGCTCTTCTTCAATCCTCTAAATGTTAGAATCCTCTTGTAGTGAGGTCCAAATCTACATAATCTCAACTAGTAACTTTCCACAATCTGCCACTATGTCGGAGATAACTTTCATTGTAGTTTTTAGATCCCTCTCCCTTTGTTCACGTACTTCTGGTGGTGTGACTAGATGTAGCCTTATTTGCAACTCAAAAATCTTCACTTCATATTCAAATTTTATTTTTACGAGCTTATTCTTCTAGCTGTTGTTGTTGCTGGCATGCTTCGACCCTTTCTTTGATCAATTGATCGAGCTCCTTCTTCAGCAAAGCTCCGTCCTTTTCCACTTGAATGATTAACAACGAAGTGCATTGTTCTCGCTCCTTCAATTCACCTGTAATATTTTGGTGGAACTCCTGTAATACCAAAGTTGGAAATGTGGCGATGTTCATGTTAACACAGTCCCACCCTCTTGCTCGCTCTTTGTCCTTTGTGGATTCGAACTGTAGCACTCCACTTGGTATCTGCAAAATCCTTAATCCAATTGTCGGCTCTATCCGTCGCTTTGGCTACAGTAGTTGACCTACCTGTGTCGGTTGTTTGGATGTTTGTGCTAGTACCTTTAATTCCGCGATGTCTTGCTACACATTTGTAAATATAATTTTGTAGCGATCATTGACCTTGTTCTAGGTCTCTGCTGTTAATTCCTGGACCTTTTCTCCAATCTCGTCGACATCCCCATCAGTGAAGACAAGC
Source organism: Pinus tabuliformis (assembly GCA_031772625.1). Taxonomy (NCBI): domain Eukaryota; kingdom Viridiplantae; phylum Streptophyta; class Pinopsida; order Pinales; family Pinaceae; genus Pinus; species Pinus tabuliformis. The sequence goes on along the minus strand of CM062813.1, from coordinate 868,723,525 downwards.
GGTATAGGACCCTTAGATTTGCTCGCCTTCTGTTTCTTTCGTGCGCCTGACGTAGTTACTGTAGGTACCCTGTTTTTGATCTACGTTGGTGAGAGGGTCATGGGTATCCTGTTTTGTCTCTGGCTCTATCACTGGCTTTGGTTCCTCTGTTTCTTTTCCTTTGCCTTTCCCACTTGGACCTACATGTTGCGCGGTACCCCCCGCTTCAGTGTCGTCTATGGTTGGGGTCATCCATTCGGTTGACTATTGTTGTATTATTGCAAGTAGGTCATATTTAATGACCAAATATGGCAGAGGGTTCCATGTCTCCATTGGATCCTTTCGAGCCTTGATGTATACTCTATGAAAATATGCCTTGAATGTTGTGATGTTGCGATATTGCTCATACAAGCTAGGTGATAACCTAGGATACTAGTTCACCACCATGTGCAAATCCATGTCCAATAGCACAAAGAAAATTATGTTCTCCTGCGCGCAACGGATCCTTGGTATGCCATAGTGAGGCATATCGCGCGGCTTCACATACATCTGTTTCAACTGGCGGAAATTGTGAGTCCTCCGACTCCTTCCATGCTAACGATGCGATGATCAAAATCAACCATGCATAATGAAACTTTTGCCTTCCTCCCGTGCCTCGCAACAATCCTTCAAAAATTCCTTGCATAAGTACTCGGCCCAGTTGAACTGAACCTCAGCACTGCACTACGCATCCAAAGAAACCACGACTATGAGGACTTCGTTTGCTCTGCATTTCTTCATTATTTTTCCTCCTAAAATGTGTGCGGCGAAGCGAACCCTTTGGTCACTGATAGAGTTGGTATTGTAATCACACGACTTCTTGATAATCCCGAACTTATCCTTCATGGTTTGTGCCATTGCCTTGTCTTGGTTTTTGCCGACGAACTCTTCCACAAGGTCCTTCCCTTGGTAGGGTAGTCTAGTAATTCTTCTTATCAACACCTAGTCAATTGAGATCCTCTTCCTCAACCAGAGGCATCTGTCGCACATCAATATTAATAACCGTTGAACACAATATGTGTTGGATGTGCTTCTACCGAAGTGTGGCACATACACCCTATTTAACAAGCTTGATCTCTACAATCCTATAGCTCATTGGTGCGATTACAACCTCATAACTCCGCTCTCTGGATAATAGACCTGGTGTAAGTACTTGCTCGGCTCAAACTGCAGATATTTACTTTTGTCATTCAAGTCCCAATCCTCCATTTGTAATTACGGGATTTTCCCCAACACTTCACCTTCAAATGGCACTTTTTCTAGTAGCAGCGGTGTGAAAGTGCCAAACTTTGTGTCTTTCGGGTCCTTAACCAGCTTGGCACTCAGTTTCCTTGGTGGAAAATATGGTAGCAACACAAAGGGAATTTTTGCACCCTTTTTCTTCATCTGGGGCATCTCAGCTTCCTCCTCGTTGTCATGGATTTCCTATGTTTCTTCCTGTTGTACTGGCTTCTTTGCCTTTTCCTTAGGTTTCTTATCTTTCTTAGTCTTCATCTGCTACTCTTTTGTTTTCTTCCTCCTTGGGGATGTTCTTCGATCTACTCCAAAGGCTTCAGCTGACCTCCTTTCAATTCTTTTCTTGGGTTGTTCTTCTGTAACTACTTGTTTTCGCGGCGACCTCGTGCGTCTTGGGGACAAGGTTACATTCGGTGCTCTAGATTGACTAGCTTGGGCTTCCATGATTCCTGCTAGCCCTTTTTCTGCAAATGCTTGAGCAGTTTCTTCAAATCTTCTCTTAGACATACACTTGGCTCACTCTTGATTGCAAATTCTTAAATTGAATTCTCTAGATAGCAAAGTGTAAAATGTGGGAGTAGAACATAGCTTTTATAGCAAATTTGAATTTGACCATCATGATTAACTTAGATCTTGTTCATTTAATGCAGGTATGGCACTAGATCTGAAGAGTTGTGCTTCATAAATACGTTTCTCCCACGCCTTTTAATGGAAACTTCCTTTTAACGACAACTTTTTCTTTCCAACTGTCATATTTTTCCGGTTATCTTCAATAATCGTGCAATAATCTACCCTTTGTCATGGTTCTTTTGGATTCCACATGCTTTTGAATATCACACATTAATTCTCCTTTAACGTAGTTCTTTCTAACTTCAACATACCCCTGAATATCGTGCAATATCCTTCTTCGGCGAAGTCCCGTTCTGCAGAGTAGTTTATAGTCCAGTGCTCACTTTTAACTACAGGTGGCACTAAGACTCTTCTCCTTTCGTCTTTCAATGCGAAGCTCCAGGGATAGAGATGCCCCTGTATACCTTCAATCTGCTACCATTCACTTGACGTAGAATTAGTTAACCGTTTAGCTTCGTGAGCTGAACTGCGACACCAATAGGTTCATGCTTGATGGAATACGACCCTAACCAATGTGTCTTAAATTTTCCTGGGAACTTCACGAATTTGATATCAAATAATACTACAAGATCACCTTCCTGAAATGTCTTTTTCTTGATGTTCCTGTCATGCCAACCTTTCTCCCTTGCTTTTTGTACTTACTGATGTAAACCTACTATAAACTTGTCCTCTTCCAAAGCAAGAAATTGCGCCATCCTATCCTCCATTATATCAGAATCTGCCATGTCTGTGAAGGCTACAATTCTTAAATTGGGCACAATGTACTCCATAGGCATGATTGCTTCTTGTCCATATACCAACCTAAAAGGTGTATGGTTTGTCAATTTCTTGCATGTTGTCCTATATGCCCACAACACCATTGGAATCCTTAGATCCCAATCATTTATGTTCACATTGCACACTTTTGTGAGTGCATTCTCCATAATTTTATTAAAAGCTTCAATTGTCTCATTCGCTTGAGGGTGATATGGGGTACTTTTCTAATGGTGTACTTGAAACTCTTCAGTCGGTGCCTCAATAGTCCGATTTAAGAAATGTGATCCTCGGTCACTCATTAATATCTTCAGACACCCAAATTTGGACATAATTTATTCAAAATGAACTTCGTAGTGGTATCTGCATTTCAATCCTTCACTAGCTGTGCCTCCACCCACCTCGTCAAGTAATTAGTTTCAGTGATTATGTATCTTGCACCAGTCTTCTTTCCTGGTGGGTTAATAGGTCCAACAAAGTCAATAACCCATTTGTCAAATGCTTCCAATGTCCCTTGTGGATTTAGTGGCATTTCGTCTCTTCTAGAGGGCCTTCCTCTTCTTTGACATATATCACACGCTCGACAAAACCCTTTTGCATCCTTATGTAATGTGGGTCACCATAACCCAGCTCTCAAGATTTTAAGTGCAGTGGTCTTCCCTGCATAATGTCCACTTGCGAATCCTCCATAAGCTTCTGCTATAATACTATGCCTTTCATGTTCCAGGACGTATCTTTGTAGTGTTTCATCCTGTCCCATTTTGTACAAGTGCCCTGCAATCAATGGAAATCAGTTGCTTTTACCACCAACTGCTTCTTTTACCACCAACTACTTCTTTTGCTGTGTAGTGTACTCCATGGGCACCATTCTTGTGGCCATAATTGAATAATATCCACAAAGTGATCATCCATGGCCCTAATTGTGAACAACTGTGCTTCGGGTTCTTCTCGTGTCTCCGATCTTGACAGATGATCAGGCTCGACATTCAATCTTCTTGGCTTGACTACAACCTCAAAATCATACTCTTGGAACAACAACAACCATCGACAGATTTTTCCTCCTAAAACAGGCTTATTCACCAAATATTTCAGCGCAGAGTGATCAATGAACATCTTGAAATGTGCTCCCAACAAGTAGTGTATGAACTTTTGTAATGCATAAACCATAACTAACCCTTCTCTTTTTGTTGTAGTATAGTTCTTTTCCGCCTTGGACAATTTTCTTCTTGCAAAAGCTATGGGGTGATCAACTTCGCCTTCTCCTGGTTATGCAAGCACTATACCCAACGCTATGCAAGATGCATCGACATGTACATGAAATTCCTTATTTCAGCCTAGAAAAGCTAAGATCGATGCAGTTACCATCTTCTCCTTCAATATATCCAGACTCTTCTGACATTATTTGTCCCATTTAAAAGTGAAATCTTTCTTCAATAACTTCTCCATTGGCATAGTTATCTGCGCATACCCCTTTATAAACTTTCTGTAATAGCTAGTGCGTTTAAATGTCATGTGCAATTGTCTCACTGTTTTCAGTGCTTGCAAGTTCACAATGACAACTATCTTCGTGGGACCCATTAACAAACCCTGTTTGCACATAATATGCCCTAATAGTATGCCACAAGGAACACAAAATATACACTTCTTCAAGTTTAGTAAAATCTGATGCTGCCTACATGTATCTAGCATAAGCCTTAAGCTCACAATATGCTTCTTTAATAGCCCAAAGATTGTCCAATCATCAAAGTAAACTTCCAAGAATTTGTGTATGTACTCCTTAAATGTTGCGACTACAACTCTAGAAAATATGACAGGCACATTCTTCAAGCCAAAAGGCATCACCGTGTACTGTAATGAGCCCCACTATGTTGCAAAAGTTGTCTTATGTCTATCTTCTAGCGCAATTCTGATCTGATGGTAACCTGAAAAACCATTTGTGAAAGAATAAGCCTCGTGACCTCTTACATTGTCCAATACTTCGTCTGTAAATGGTGTAGGAAAGGGGTCATGCACACATGCATCATTGAGTTTCCTCAAGTCAACACAAATTCTGATCTCTCCCTTAGTCTTCTTTTCCTGAACTATCATGGGACTTACCCATTCAAACTCTTTGAAAGGCTCAATGATCTCTACTGGTAGCATTTTGCCTGATTCTTCCTTCACCTTTTTCTTGTATTTAGGGTCTTTTCTTCACAAGCTCCGCATTAGGTTTCAAAGGGATCTTCATAACTCCTAGGTCCCCTAATATGTCCTTCATTTCTGTTATCGAGAAAACTAGTGTCTATGCAGAGCTGCTGGTCCCACTAAGACTGGTAGCTATTTTAGAAAGAAACAAACTAAAACTAATTTTGTTTTCCTTTATGAGAAGTAGATAAGAGGGGAAAAAAGGAGACCAACCTCTGTCTTGCGCTTGGTTCCTTGCTTGATTCCTCTCCCTTCTGATAGATCTTCGCCACTTGCTTCCTTGTCTACCTAGCTTCAAAGAGCACCTGTGGAATCAAAGCAACATAACACTATCCAAGAACAGAGATCTACTATCATAAACAATATAGGACCAGATATATATTGACCACACAAATGCATATATCATCAATCATACAAGAATGTGGATGAAAACTTGAATAGCTTTATTAATATCAAGAATAGCAAAGAGGATTACAACCAATTGTTCTAACCCAGCGTCATCCTCTCAGCAAGAAAGCCCTTCTTCACCTCATGAAAAGCTTAGATCACCCAACACTATGATGTTACACCAAGAAACCAACAGCACTTCCTTACAAGATACAAAATTCCAGCCTCTAGATCTCTGGGATGAGGGATCCATATATAGATGTTTGCAAGGGGGGTGAGTCAGCTTCTGAGATTTGATTAGTGTCCTCTCTCTGATAGTTCTTGATTCCACTTGGAGATTGATGATCTCTTACTCATCCCTGGGCGAATGCAGAGAGGCAAGTGTCACAGGAGAAGTTTCTGGAAGATTCCATGATCATCCACCTCGCAAATTGACTCTGCCATTTGTCCACTCTCGCCCATCACACCGCATAGAAGGGCTTTTCAGTATGCATCGCACCTCCCGTGTGCACTTAGGTGGGATGCAGTGCACTTTGACCATGGAGTAGGTGAGATGGTCCAGTTTTGACCAGTTCTAAGTAGTTTTTCATGGAGAACTTCTGGGAGATGATGTAATCAGCTGACCTTGTTCTTTTAGGGGATGGAACAACACTTTTAGGGACTTAGGAGCCCTTGGTTTATGGACATTTATGATTGGGGTTGCAGTGCCCAAAAATGTCTATAACAGTTGACCCCTAAAGCATGAGGTCGTTAATCTTTTGATGTCGGGTGAAATGCTTTATCACGAGGATCCGAAGTTTTTTCGAGCTGGAAGGGGACCTGTAATAAGATACAATACAATACATTATCTTCATAATATTTTCATGATCTAGCTGAGGCGGGCATTCCCGTGCTCAGCTTTATAAATTCATTTTCATGTACATAAGACAGACAATCGTCTGAGTGCAGACTGATGATTCTGGTAGAGCCATCATCCCTTAGATTGGATGATTATCTGTGGAGCCATGATGTACATTTGATGTCTTTCTTTTCCTGAATATATATCGTAGCCCGGATGGATGAAACTAGATCCAGGGTCTTCAATTTCGTTCGATCTTAACTCAAAGTACAAGTCGATCCATGTGAGAGATGTTATGGATTCGAACGCGGAAATACATCGCCTGATTACCAGCCAATGATGTAAGCTGTTAACAGGCATGAGAGGAATCATCGATAATGATGATGACCCTCAAGGTACTACAGTACAATTCACGTGGTGTGAATAAGGGACTTGGCGTTGAACACCACGCAAAATCTTTCGGTCGAAGGCCATTGATGTAAACCTGTCACCTGAAGTGAGAAACTTGCCAATGAGGCTTGCAAGCTTCAAAGTACTGAAAGGGTTGTCCCTAAGTCGACTTCTTGGATAATGAGCTGATGTCGATAAGAAGCGACCCGCCATAGGAGGGCCTTAATGAATCCCACATCTATGGCACGGAACGGAGTAAATGATTTTTGGAGGTGAAAATGGTCTGATGATACAGGGTTCAGGGTGGCGGTCATGAAAGAATGGATCGTAAATGTATTGCAGTGGATGAGACACAGGTGAATTCTCTGAGCGACTTCTCTTGAACATATCGGCGACACTGACATGATGGATTGGTAGCGTTAACCTCAAATGTGGATGGTGTGATGGACCAATGGTGATATGACCAGTGAATGAAACAACCCAACCCGACTCGGATGCGGAGCGAAAGTGTCATATTCAAGAGTGAGTTGCTACCAATAAAGTTTCTTCAAGTTTTCTTCCAAATTTTTCCCCAGTCATTCCTGACTAGTACCTCTTTATTTTTGTCAAGCTTGAGGAGGATAACATATGCTTGTTCTATAATTTGCCCTTCGGGCAAACCCATCGCTATGTTTTAATGAGCCTAGCGATAGTGAAACTCGTTCTTGTCTGTATGGACAAGTTTGTCGCTATTCAATTTTAACGAGTTTAACGACAAAGATAACTCGGTCCTTTTCAATTTTAGAGAGTCTGAAAGGGACGTAAAGAAAACTCCAACAATCCTTTTTCATCATATAATCCCTTAAGTCCGAAAGAGTATAAAATAATACAAAAGAGATGAATTTTCAGTAATTTTAACGAGCCGAACAAACAAACGCTCGATCTTTTTGTGTAATAATCCCTCAGGTCCAAAAAGATTAAAATCTAAAGGAGGGATGGCACTTCCGGTCATTTTAACGAGCTGGAGAGGCCAATTACTCGACAATCTTTTCATATTTTACGAGTCAGATGAAATTCGGGTAGTAGCTAATTCCAGGTAAGGTTTGGAATTTTCCAATCACGGCAGTGTCACAAGGATGGCTAACATGATCACTCTTCGTAGCTGTTCCTAAAAAAGGGTAAACTATCAAATGGAGGTGAATGATCAGCCAATACAGAGTGGAGGTGATGATGAGAACATGACCAAGGCTTCAAAGGCTGATGATAATGCATTCACGATGGTTATTTACCTTAAATTGGTTCATTTTTTAATAAATGAGCTTAAACTCTGGGGGAAACATTTGCTCACTGCTTATGTTTAATTTTTAATGAGCTTGAACTCCACATAAAAACTGCTCGATCCAGTCGTATAATAAGGATGTCTCGTCTAAGATGGCATTTTTTCAAAGCTTTGCCCCACATCCTTTCTTTATGCAAGTTAGGAAACGACCAATCCTACGAGTTTAAAGGGTTAGAGGACCTACAAATTTAAAAAATAAATGGTCGCTCTTCGCTTGCATGCCAAAAGGTTTGCATGCCCCTAGGTATAGCAAAAAATTTCCAGGTTACCAAAGATTGCTCTATCCGCACTGCAGACAAAACACTTCCTCGGCGATGTCTACCGAAATAGACAAAGGTGAGTGGCGCAACTTGCCTCCACTCACATAACTTTGACGGAGGAATCTTATTCCAGTCTAATCTCATAAACCAGTCATATATCCTTCGCGGAAACCTACCCTATACCCAAGGTTTTCCTGCCGAAACAGACCAAGGTGCATGCCCCCTGGGTTTCAGTCATGTCCTCTCGAATCACTCGCGCTCATCAGGTGGATGGACTGGGGATTGATGAGACATTCCTTGCGTGAAAAGACCATTCAGGGATGGTATTTGACTATTTGCTATGAGTGAATCGGGGAATGAAAGCTGGTCTACGAGCTTGACCACTCTTCCTTCATGCAGAAAACACATTACTCTAAAGAGTGAGGAGACAATGGCTCCCATGCAATAAATATAGTCGCTTCTAAGGAGTAGATTATAATCCAGGGGTCCTTGGACTACCATTACGTTCATGTGAACAGTTTTCCTTCTTAATGTTATCGGCACGTTGGGAAGGATCCCTAACGGTCGACTGGTTCCTTTGTCAAAGCCTGTTAGATTTCTCATCTCAGGCAAAAGCGATGGCGAAACAAGCACTTTCCAAGCAGTTGAGGAAAGGATACTCATAGAAGCCCCTTCATCTATGATGGTACTGGCCATGACCATTATGTATATTTGAGCAATGATTCGAAATGGTACACTAGCCGGTAAACGGGGTCTGCCTAGTAGATTCCAATCGAAGGAAACAACTAGGTTGCTTGGAGGTGGGACCAAATAGACGACCGGATATGACTCTGACGAACTTCCTTCCTGCGGTAAAGGAACGGGTAGACTGCCCCCATGTTCATCGGAGTCTGTGTTTACGAAGAGGATTTGAACAATGTCGTTCTTGTTCTCTTCAGTGACCGTATCATCTGAAGATGGACCTTTTGAAGGCAACGAGGTCAACTGCGGCCTCGACCTTTTGACTTTTGTCTGGTGTGAATTCAGATGGTTTAGCTTCAATGATAGACGCTTCGACCGACCACAATGGTGTGTCAGTCGGATTTTCAACTAGTGATGGACTTGGCAAGAATTTCTTATATCCAGGAGGAAGCCGTAACAGTGAAACCGGACGGTCGTCCAAAACTCTTTTAGCCTCGTCTAGGAAGGGACAACGGTGGATGGCGTGATCGCCTTCACACAATTTACAAGGGAATTTACTTTTCCTTTTCTGTCCCGACGTTTCGCTTTCACTAGTTGACGGTGTACTTTCAACATGATCATCAGAGGTTGTCGACACCGGATTGTGCAAACGAGGAGACCAGTCCCTTAAGATCCGAGGGATGCAAGGACAATCTCGATGATAGTGATCTCCTTTGCAAATGACACATGGAGATTTAGGCGTTGATAGTGCAATGTGTGGATTTTCACTAGATGATGCCTGATTGCCCCCTGTCATCTTCGGCTCCTTCTTCTTCTTCTCTTTCTTCTTCTTAGTTACTTGACTTTTGGCTTTACCAGCTTCATCAAGCGAAGAGGAAGGAGGAGAGGGAGAATCAGACGAAGTAGAAGGTTGGGGGGTAGCTTTGGTATCATCTAGTTGCTTACTTGATTGCTCAGGAATCACGGTGTTCTGAACGACAGAGGTCGAGAAGAGCCATACGGGCAGGCCGATTGTCAATCTTGGAAGCGACAATGTGGCCATATGGGGTGCACCAACATCTCCCCAAGAGGAGAAAGGACTAGGATTTCCTCCAAGGGGAAATCCTTGGTTGGTGGACTCCATTTTCCTCAACCTAAGACCAACGTAGGAAAGGTGATGTTTATTCCGATTAAAATAAATTTTAGACGCTTTGACATAGCTTGTTTTTTCAATTTTTAAGAGTCGAGAAAAAACAAAAGATGAATCTAGTCGCCTTTGATTTTTAATGAGCTTGAAGTGACAAGTGCTCAGATGGACCTTTTACTTTAATGAGTATGAAAAGGAATGAAAGAGACTACTTTGG
>CM062813.1:868649407-868713387 GCA_031772625.1 Pinus tabuliformis | reverse complement strand
AGCTGACTTGTAAAGTTGTAGGCCATCACTGAAAATATGCAGCCTGCTATTAAGCCACTTTATTCTCTGATGTCACTTTATTCTCTGACATTTCTCTGATGTCACAGTGCATAGATATTTCACTTGCTAATTCTTGTGTGTATGTAGTGTGCTGTTTTTTTTGGCTGTTGGTTAAACACAGTGTTTGGGTCGATGGCCTTCACATAAGGAATGCCTTAACAGCAGGGTTGCGGGTGACTCACATTGGCTCAAAAGAAGGGCATAAAAAAATACAGGTATTAGGGACTCCATGATAATCATTAGGCATATGATCTATGCTTCATCAGCTCCCAGGGACTGATCCCCTCTTTCGATTTGGTGTCTTTCTTCCATATTCTCAGAGGAAATAATCAAAAAGTTGGCAAACAGGCAAACCATGCCTCCCAGTTGAGAGAAGAAAGGAGCATTGTGAACGAAGCCAATGGCACGACTCGCATCCCCTAATTGTGTCTATGAGCTTCAAGTTCTAGGTCAAGGATGTTACTCTTTGTTTGCAAGGAAGTTAGCAAACATTAGAATTGGAGATTTTGCTTTTTGTTTTCTTAACTTGGCTTACTGGCCTCTCCTCTGTTGAAGAAAGTGTAACTAGGTTCGGTATTTACAAATGTAATTTTGATCTTTGTACTTGTCAAGAAAAAGAAATATTATTTTTGTAAATTATAAGAATGAGTTTCTTGCTCATTTCATAAGTCTAGGAAAGTCAAAGAGTCAAAGTCATGTATAAGGAGCTCTTCTTGAGCCTATGTGTAATGTATATGGGTCAACCGAATGTCTAGAACAGCCCTCCAAAGACAAGCACAATCACTCTTGATGAAGTCGGCCTCCAAACAAGATAAAATACAGTCATGTCGGCTCAGAATGAAGACACAACAGTTCATTTGTACAGGTCAGCTTATTATGGAGACGAAACCACTATATATACCCAGTGAGGGTCTGTGCAAAACAGAGACATGGAAATCGGATTCCTCTGTGATTTTCGTGGGTACAGTACAGAAGAAAAACTCAACTTTCTAAATTAATTCGATGGGTACAGGAGTCTGCAATTCGCATTACAGGAGGACACTATTTCGAGGTCTCTGAAATTTCGTGGATATTTACAGTGGCACAGTTGCAGTCTCAGCACAATCATTTATGATGGAGAGGATCATGATGATCCCACTACAGTCTCGGCACATTTGTTATATTACACTCTCGGCATAATTATAATCACAGTATCTCTGTCTCAGCATACTTCTAAGATGAAGTCATGGTCTCGATATATTTAACGATGAAGGGATACACACTCAGAATACTCTTTAGGAACAGTCACAGTCAAGGCGTAAGTATGATGATAAGGATCTCGGTGATCTCACAGAGACACACCTTGTCTCATATTCTGGACGCAGTCATAATCATGGCACAGTGATTTCATGACCGTGATGAAGATATAATTACAAAGGCATAATCATAATAGAAGATCTCAGTGCAGCTTCAGTATATAGATTTCGTAGGTACAGTGATGATCTTCGTAATTGCACAGTGATAATCTCAGTAAATATGCAGTGATGATCTCAATATGATCTCAGTAAATGTACAGTGATAAACTCAGTGAATGCACAGTAATGATCTCGATGATGGCATAGCTATGATGATCTCAAAGATGACCTCGGTGAAGCAGCAGTGAAGGTGATGATCTCAGCAGTGAAGAGGATTGGTGTCTTGGTCTTGGAGTGGCTTAATTAGGTCAAGGGTCATGGTCTTGGTATTTGTCAATTGGAATCTCTATAAGAAGAATTTTGTGTGGGTTTTCCTCTCCAAGAGGGAGAGGTTTTGGCCCTGGTAGAAAGCCAACATTTTGTGTTCTTGTCTCTTTGCTTTGGTAGCTATTTGATGAACTAAAGAAGACACACTTTAATATTAAAGAATATGCTAATAAGCAAAAGTTAAATACCTCACAAATAGTTATCATGCTAAGAAGAATCTCATTAACTTCACTTGCCCTAGATTCTTCAACATCTTTGTTTCCCGTCCCCTCCCGCTCCCTTCGTTTCCCCTCCCCTCCCGCTCCCTTCGTTTCCCCTCTTTCCTATTTAACCCCCCCGTCCCTTCCCTTTGCCTTTCTCCTATCTTTCTCCCAGCTGCTCCCCTCTTCCATTGCGTCCTGCCTCCCCTCCTTACCATCATGTTCCCCTCCCCAACCCACCTCATCCCCTTGCACCTTGGGCCCTGTTGCATCACTGCATGTGAGTCTGGGCCTATCCTGGAGCCTCATGGCAGGAGCTTCCTCTGCTTGTAGCCGCAATGTGTCTGTGATCGTCACCCTGGTACAACACTTGTGCGTGGAAGGGTTCAATGGGTGTGTATTCAGCTCCCACGCCCTGGATCAAGGTGCAAAGGTCGGCGCACCACCTCGGGTGATTGCAGGATAATGGGGAATTCGGAGCAACATTTAATTCTGCACACATAACCACCCTGATCACTCGTGGGAGGAAGTTGAGGATGGGAATGACAGACCAGAAGCAGAGCTGCGAAATAGTGGCGGACTACTATGAATTTATGGAGGTACATCAGGATCTCAGCTCCAGCAGTTCCTCCCATGGTACTGCATCATCACACAGTCCTGCATTTGCTATTTAAGGAATAACGGTATGTTCAGTTTTTATGGTTTAAGGTTCTTTTCTGCTCAGGTGGCCTCTGTGAAGGCCTGGCGGCTGAAGTTGAGGTCGCTACGAGTCAATGGTTGGGTCTAGGTTGAAGGGAAGAAACTCAAGGCATCGGGTGTGCCTGAGTTTTCGAGTGGGAAGCTTCAGGGGGTTGCGGGTCTGAGTGTAGTTGCTTGGGTGAGGGTTGTTGGGTTGGGTGTTGTTAATTTGCTGAATTGGGAGGGGGTTTCAGACCAGAACCTCGGGTATAATTCGAGAGTGGACCCGCAGAGGGAAGTTTGTCTGAAAACGACCAAAATTGAGAAAGTTGTAGGTGAGAAGGTTGTTAATCTGCTAGACTATGAGGGTGTTCTGGGTCAAAACCTTGGGGCTTTGTTGGAGGCCAGTGAGGTGGACGGGGTGGTGGACGGTTGGTTCCTGGAGCGGTGGGTCAAGAGCATCCTGGAGTCGAGAGGGAACGACAGAAAGGTCTGTGACATTCTGGGAAGTCTGGAGGTGGACTCGAGTGTGCAAAGTGCAAAGGATAGTTCCTGGTCGGGCCCTTGGGGCAGTCGCAGGCTAAGGTCGGGGGGGCCGCGGGTGGGAGATTCTTTGGCTGGTAGGAGAAATCGGCCAACCTGCATCAACTGTGTGCAGGACCACTTGGAATTAAGGGAAGGACTGGTTGTTCTGCAACATAACATACACCAGCAGTAGTAGGAGAACCTGACTATGCAGGAGAGACAATTGGAAAAGAGGGAACGTATTCGCCAACTGGAGGATGAAGTGGATGCATTGCGGCAACAAATTGAGCAGTTGAAGCTCAAGGTGGAGGAGAGCAGCAAGAGCAACGATGAGGACTCCACTAAGTTGGACCTAAACAAGAGCAACGAAGAAGTCTCCATTGGCCTGGACCTGAACAGTCCAGCGCCAATGGATGTTTAGTTTTTATAGTATTTCTTACTGTTTTTTAAATGGCACAATACAAATGTAAATACTTAATGCTACAATTTTGTCGAATTTATAGTTATAGGAGCTCTGGAATTGGAAAATTATGTGAATATTACAGTGAATACTCTTATAGCAGGAATGCAGATCAAATGATGCATCAACAGCGCTTAGCAAGCTTGAAAACACTTTGTAAAATCTCGGTTTTGTTTGTGAACGGGCACGCTATATTTATATAAAAAATCTACTCATTCTAGTTAAAAGAAAATAGTTTTACAAAAACTTTCTTTTTTTCTAACTTAAAGTAATTTTTCACCTCCTTTCTGTTTTTTTTAAACTTTATATGACTTTTTAAAATTATAAAATATCCCTTTCTATTGTTCTATTTTTTTTAATAATAATTACTTTAATAATTTAATATTGATATTTTACTTCAATTTTTTTCCCTCTTTGTAATTATAATTTTTCAAAGTGTAATTTCCTTGTACAATGTTCTTATGAAAAGAAAATGTGTCAGTCTTAGATAATTTGATGGTTTTCTCTTCACATAATTATTATTTTTTTTAATGCTTGTTTGGTGAACTGTAGTTATGAACAATCACGATTTTCTGAAACTGCATCTATCCTTCCCACAACAATCGGTAAAGTTACCAATGGTTGTATGGCTTTTCGCAATTGTAATTGAATGGAAACCAACGATTTTTATTTTCACAAAGAGGTTGTCTTCCTTGGTAGCAGTGTACAGCATAAGCAACTGTGTACTAAACAAGGTATGGAATGGAACAATGGATTGATAGCAGTGGCGAGCAGTGGAGGGTGGTTGCGGCAGCGCAACTCGAGAGGCTATGGTGCACTAACAACGGCTCGATGGGGTGGCGACGTATGGTGCAGATGGCCGACAGTTGTTGTAGAGGGAACTAGTCAACTTTGGGGAGTTGGGTCGATGGCTTTCTGTGGGGAGCAGCATTGTAGCGAGCTTTTGTCTGGTTGACAGGGTAATGTGGTAGTTGTGTGGTGCTATCAATTGCGGCGTTGGTTGAGTTTAAAAGCCTGACGACAATCAAAACCTGGCGAAACATAAAAACTCCAAACTTGTGTAGAAAAACGCTTTAATTTGCAACGACAACGAAGTTGACAAAGAGTTGATGGCCAAAGGCCAAATCAGACTGGATTTGTGCAGTGGTTGAGCGGCCAGAGGATCGAACAGCTCTAATACCAATGTAATGAACAAGGTTCATATACTCAGAGGAATGCTCTAATAAAAATGTAACAAACAAAGTTCATATACTCGAAAAGTTAAACACTCCAGAAGACTTGGAATATGAAGATCTCCATTGAAGATACAAGAATATATATTAAAATGTATGAATGAGAATGATGATAGAAATGAGAGTGTGGGCCTGCAAGTGTCCCTTTTATGAACAGCCATGTCCTTAGGGACATACCTCTTCATTAACTGATTACTAATTAATCATTATTTATGATGTGTTATTCTTATTTTTATTTACATTTTTTATATCTATATTTTATTCATAACAGAGCTTAGGATTGAAGGCCAAAGAGGTAGGATCTTGACTCTAATCTAGCATTTGTGTTTTTGTATGTTCATTGTTAAATGAAAATGCTGTCTTCTCTCTTTCCCATTCCCATTCCTCCATTTTATTGCAGACAAGAAACTATAACTCCACCAAAGTTCAAAAAATCAAAACTTCAAACATCATGGCTATATGGCTTAGCATTCTCTTCATGTTGGTTCTTTTTTTGTTGTTATGGTGTTGGAGAGTAGGAGAAGGAGGGTTGATCATGATGAAGATGATGAAGAAGTGGGTAGTGGTGGATTTGAAACCCCTGGAGAGGAGCGGTACCTTGGTGAGGAGGAAGAGGAGAGTGGAGATGAGGGCACAAAAACGAAAGCAAACCAAACCCCATTGTGGAAATATGTTTCTAGGCTTGAAACGGGGAAAGCCTAGAACCACTAAATAAAACATATTGTTCAGGAAAAAGATCCTAACTTGTATGATATTATTCACAAATGTGTGTGTGTACGGTGGAATAAACTTAATGTTCCACTACATGCCTTGGTGTATATCCTTATGCCAAAATACTACTCTCCATCTTGGTTGGGAAAACCTACACCTGGGGGTGGGGTTAATGCCAAACCCCATACAGATCCAAAGGTACAACAGGGATATATGAAAGCATTAGACAAGTTGGTCCCTGATAGGGAGGAGTGTGCTAATTTGCGTCTTGAATTAGGCAGATACTTCACTAGCACTGGAGTGTTTGGTTCTTTGCATGCAATGGAAGATAGGGACAGATTTGATGATATCACATGGTGGGACGCATATGGCAAGTAGGGGATTTCGCCAAAATTGGCAAAAAAAGTGCTCTCACAAGTTGTAAATACTTCTTCTGCAAATAGGTGTTGGAGCACCTACAACTTCATCCATAGTGTGAGAAGAAACAGACTCAATGAAAATCGGGCAGAAAGCTTGGTTTATGTGCACTACAACTTGAAGTTGTTGAATCATTATTGTGATCGGGCACCTAAGGCTACATCATATAAAACTTGGGACAAGAACCTAGAGGAAGATAATTTGGAGGATGGTGCTCTACATCTAGAAGAATTGCAAACAGAACTTCAAAGAGATAATGATGAAGCAACACCAGCGATGCCACCCCCACCATCCAGTCTTAGTGCTCGAATTCCAACATCTTTGCCTTTGTTGCAGACACCTAAAT
Organism: Pinus tabuliformis; assembly: GCA_031772625.1. Lineage (NCBI taxonomy): Eukaryota > Viridiplantae > Streptophyta > Pinopsida > Pinales > Pinaceae > Pinus > Pinus tabuliformis. The sequence goes on along the minus strand of CM062813.1, from coordinate 868,707,037 downwards.
GTACACCCTCACGTGGAGGGCATGTGGCTTCTGGTCCTGGTCATCCGACTATGCGGGAGGAGACTCCCAATAGTAGTAGACCACCACGACCTTCTCAAAAATTAGACTTTTCTCATGGCTGCAAGACAAAGTAGTAGATAATAGATTTACTTGTCTTTTCTAGTGTAAGGACCAAATGTCGTATACGCAGCGGAAATATTTAAAATACTTCGAAAACAAAAACACCCATCATAGGATTGTAATTGTAAATTGTAAAATGTATAAAAAAATTGATGTAGGATGATACAAATGAGTATGAGGGTCCTGTATATATAGCTAAGTATGTACCCTTTCACTAACGGTTATATCCTTGACGACATAACTTTTCATTAATTGCTAACTAATTAACCATTAATCTTATTTGTTGTCTTTTACATTTTCTGTGTTTAATTTTATATGAATTTAATTTGTTATATCTAGTTTCTAGTAGTTTTTATAACTGTTGACTCTTTCATATTTATTATGATATTTTTTGTAAACAATATATGACAATTTAAGTTTGAAGTTGGCAATTATAACTCATTGGTAATGAATTATGAATACGATGCTTCGTGAAGGTTGAAAGTTGAAACATTTCATTTCATGTTAGATATTTTTTGTTATAGTTTGGTTACTTGGTAATGGTTAATAGTACAACTTTAGTGATCAATGATGATAAATGTTATATATTGAAATTTTGAAAGCTTGAAACTTTAAGATTGATGAATCATGAGACTCAATATGTTGTATGTTACTAACTTGTGGACATGGTCAATGAGGATTATAACTTCTAGATGATTGATGTTATATGGTTCAATCCATGTTTTTATGTTTTTTATATCTAATTCATCATTCTACATGATTTTGTTGACATATATGCAACAAAATATATAAAAATTCGCTCCCAAACCGGGAGCATTTGAAAATGTCACTCCCTGCTCCCACTCCCAAGTAACCTTGCTTAAGAGTACACTCTATCACCAATACGCCCCATGGGGCCACTTGATCACTTTAAAGGTTTAAATTTTAACCCGGCTTCTAAGCACTCGACAAAGATGTTAATGCAGCAACTGACTCTCATTTTCAAGCTCTAATCAGCGAGCCTTGGTAGTGAGGTGTTCTGCAGGGACTGTCCACAATCTTTCACTAATGGTTATGACTAATGTGGTGGTTATGACTAATGGTTGCAAGGCTTTTCATCAATATTTTGGCATGATTAAGAGCATAACATTGCGTCTTTGTAAAATGCTTATTTCTTTTTAATGTACTGGACCTGGAAATAATGCAAGAAGTTGTTATTGAAACCACAAAGGCCTAAAACTATAGTATATGAAATAGCAAAAAACAAAGACAAGAAGCCTAATGTATGAAAAGCATTATTGTACCATTGCACTTTGAAATGTCCCAAATTTTTGGATTTCCTTGTGGTGAGATTAGGAGAGATTTCCAAAGCCTATGTCAGCAAGGTCATAGGAGCAGGACTATATTATTGGTGGGCCCAGAGGATTTTGAGGAGTTTTATCGGGGCCACTAGGATCGCTTGCTATAATTCATCATTAGGATCAGTTTTGCAAGATTCACTCTTGATTCCGTTCCATTTCAGAGACTCCTGTAAAACAGAGTTATTAATGGCCATATTTTAATTATTTTAATTTACGCTTAAGGTGTTGAGTAGGATCAATCCAATCATAATCGTTGTCATGGATTTTCTTCAAATTCGTCACCATAGGAGTGTCCATGGACCTTCAAGGCACCTCTATTTATACTAAAACGTTGAGCACAAGTGGGGGCAATTTGGTTGCTGGCCGACCTTGATGAACTGTCCCATAACACAAATAAATTCATATCTCCATGAATACTTATCGGAATCAGATGATCTTTATATCAATCCTACACCTCTCAGTGAGAGGAATCCAAAAAAAATCAGCTGCCAAAAATAAGATGACTCACGTGGAATTTGGCCCTTTTTGCCAATTTTAACACTCCCTCTCAACTAGGGAGAACTCCATCCGTTGATCCATCTGCCAGACTGTGTTATCTCTGCCATCAGTGCCTTGCACTACTCTGCTCTGCTGAACCATGAAGAAGAAGAATTAATCGAGAATGTCTCATACCATTCTCTACTGACCCGAAGTCAATCCTATATGAAGAGTGTGTCATACCACTCTTACTGATCCCAGATCAGTGCCAAAAGAGAGTGAGTTATATCACTCTTACTGACCCGAAGTCAGTTCCAAAAGAGAGTGTCTCAAACCACTCATACTGACCCGAAGTCAATTTCATTGATCTTAGATCAATATCGTAAGAGAGTGTCTCAAACCACTCATACTGACCCGAAGTCAGTTTCACTAATCCCAGATCAATATCATAAGAGAGTGTCTCAAACCACTCATACTAACCTGAAGTCAGTTTCATTGATCCCAGATCAATATAAGAGTGTCTTAAAGCACTCATACTGATCCGAAGTCAGTTTCATTGATCCCAGATCAATATCATCCTAGCATAGGGAGTACGACAGTAACATGTTGCGTCCATCGGTACCACTATGGTCCCTATCCTCATTTCCCTACTCATTGGGAAGATGAGAGGTACTTCCCATGAGTCCCAGACTGCATGGGTAGGATGTCTCGGCAGGAGAAGGATGAACCACTCATCCTACCTACATGTCGCAAGGCGTATCCCAGGGGAAGGTTGTACCACTCACCTTGTACACAACAAATCACTAGGGGAAGGTTGAACCATTCACCCTATGGTTGCTCATCACTCCAAGATGTACCCCCAAGCCCCCCAGAGCTCAATGTCCATATCATATAGGACCCTTAGGAGAGAGTCTCTCCACGACTCTTAGTCGCTCTCGGAAAGTCACGAGTTTGACCTTTCCCAGGGGCTTCGACAGAATGTCGGCGACCTGCACATTAGTCCCAATGTAATGGAGCCTTCTTGCTCATTGATGTACCATATCCCAAATAAAGTGGTACTTGATGTTTATATGCTTGGAGCGATCATAACACACGGGATTCCTCAACAATTGAATCCCTCTTTGGTTGTCACAGAAGATCACGGTGGTACCCATCATGTGTCCAAACAGCTCATTGAAGAGCTTCCTCAACCAACCAACTTCACACAAGGTCATACTCGTAGCTATGTATTCGGTCTCAGCGATGCTCAAAGCAACTGACTTCTGCTTCCTGCTCATCCAGGATATCGTAGCAGAAACCAAAGAGAAAAAGCACCCAGAAGCGCTCTTGTGATCCTCCACACTGCCTGCCGAATCAGCATTCGAATAATCATGCAACTTCACATTTCCGACAGTGTATCTCAATCCATGAGAAACTGTGCCCCGAAGATATCTCAGAAGATTCTTGGCACCAATCTAGTGAGGCTCAACTATATATGAGCTCAACATGCTAACTGCAAAACATGTATCTGGACGAGAGTTCACCAAGAACATCAATGCTAGAATGAGTTTATGAAACTCAGAGGCATTTCCCAAATCAAGTCTGGCATCACTACCACATAACTTCTGAAAGTTAAGGACCATCGAGGTAGTCACAGGTTTGCAGTTTACTATTCCAAATCCGAAATCTAACTCCCTCTTACTTTTGCAAATGAGAGGGTCAGCACCTGTCAGGAAGAGGTCATCCTCATAAGGTGCCAGAATGAGATGTCTATCATCCACAACCTTCAAGCAATTGTTTGGACCGGCTTCACTCCTAGTAAGTCCCAGCTTCATCAGACAGCTATCAATCCTCTCATATCAAGCCCGGGGTGTTTTGCTTCAAGCCATAGAGGGCTTTCTTCAACCTGTATGAGATTCCTGATCATGAATCTCAAACCCCTCGGGTTGTTCCAAACCTATAGACCTACTACATAAGGGGAATGGTCCCCTTGTAAGATTTTCCTTTGGTACATCTCGGACATGTACCTTCATGCTTTTCTTGATTTCAGGCATCCCTATCACCATTTGACTCACATCGGGTAGGGCCCCTTTATAAGCATACCTTCAGTGATATAGAAGAGATGTGTCAATTGACATGGTCCCTAAGGGGTTTCCTGCAACTTGATACACATTGTCAACCCAGAATAAAGGCATCTTTGAAAATTCCATTTTCAAACACGTACCTTTCCATTGATGAATGCCACCTTGAAACCTTTGACTTCCATTGCCGAAATGGACAACAGATTCTTCTTGCGATCAGGTTGTAGAATTTCCCACTGTAGATCACCTGATAATGCAATATACTAAAGCAAAATACTTGATCTACTTCTACAAACAAACGTGCGGAAGCTTAATCGATTTTGAGCAAGATCAAATAGAACACATATAACAAAGAATGAGAAATCAATCACACATGAACACAGGAGAATACTCTCAGGAAAGCCTCAGCTGAAAACCCTGATCCCTGTATTATCATACAGTGGAAATATCTCTGGATTACACAAAGCTCTAGCTCACAAGCTATCCAGCTCTTAGTACAATCCCTCCATGTTGCTCATAGATTGAATAGACACAACATATGCCTTCCTCCAGTCCTCCAAGCCTCTTATTTCTTTGCGCAATTTCTCCTGGGTCCTCTGGCTGCCACCTGTGTGAAATCACCTCTCACACAACTCACCAAACTCAGAGGTAACTGCGCAATCTCCATGGAATGAATTCCTTCTGCATGCAAGAGATATCCTCAATGGAATATTCCTGCAACTGATAGTACATTGTCCCATCCTCTGATCTCAACTGGGTCTCTAACTGAACTGACATGCATGAGTTATTTATGAGAGAATATTCAATTATTTGAAGTGCAGTAGTTACATGCATGCATGCATTAACTAACTGAACTCACAATCAGTTCCACAAACTGTTGGAACTAATCTAACTGGACTTAACTCAGTTAACTGAGCTAATTAATTACAACTCAAAGTACAACTCATCCTGATCTCCTTAATCAAGGGATAACTTCCTCAATCAAAGGGGAAACTGTTGCATGTCTTCACATAGACTTCATGTTTGATTTTCTACAACTAATTAACTCAAGATGAATTAATTAATTATTTTACAAACAGCTGCTAAGATCAAATTCGAATTTTGATTCTCAATTTTAGTTCAGGGACTAACTAAAATTGGAATGTATCCCGAAATGCTATTTATAGCAATGTTGTTTTTATCACTTCTATATTTAGCTTTTCTTGTAAATGAATTGAGTTACCCTCATTCAATTGAGGGGTAACATTCCCTACACCCTTTCCGGGATAGGTGGTATTGACTCCAAGTATAATCCCACGATTGTTTCCATCTCTACCAAATTAGAGAGAGCACCCTTCTATCCGACGAAGTGCCTTGAAGCACTACAATCAATAAGCCAGATTCCCAAAGAGTTTGGACTCTGGAGGAGAGGGCCAATATAAAATAATACTTCTTTATCTTATCAAAAACAACATTTGATTCTTCATTCCTGGGGTTCTTTACTTTCTTTGAAGAGTCGGCCATTTCCTTGATGTCCTACATTACCTGTCATTCCTCCGATCATTGAAGATGACCCTAGAATGATTGTTATCATCATCAAGTGATGTGTCCCTACCATTCGGACACTCCTTCGCATAATGGCCGAACTTATTGCAAGCAATGCATCTACCTTTCCTTCCACCCTTAGATCTGGACTTCCCATTGAAGTGATCTTTAGGTAGGCCATCAGATGCTTCTATTGTGCCACTCAGATAATATTCTCTGCTTCGACTTCACCCCTGGTGAATTTGAAGAGGGATGAGGAACCCATAGAGCCTTTTGTCCTTTCCAACTGTCTTGGGTGATTGCTCTTTCACTCTTTCTTGGGCTTTGTCTTCGCCTCAGCTCTAGTACCATGTTAATTTTAGGTATATTCTATGATGATAACAAATTTACTTCAATTTTCCATATTAGCTCAATATCAATTCCAGATTAGCAATCACATTTAGCATGATAGTAAAATGCAGATAGAACATAAACATAAATCGCAAAAGACAAGCCAAGCCAAGAGGACACAAGATGTGGCGCTAGCTAGGGACAAACCCCAATGTGGAGAAACCCTTGATCAATTCTTCTTATATGTTCTTCAATAGTTCAGTCGAGAGAGAGATAGTACATATACATCAGAACTCAACATATTGACTTATCTAAATCAAAGCATAGATCTTCTCTAAGAAGATAGCATATGAGGTAGTTGATCTGAGCTAAGTAGAAGGCATACTATGTCCACTGATCCAAGGTGACTCCATCACCATGCTGCTCCTCACTGTGTTGCACCTCACTGTGCTGCACCCAATCATCATGCTGAACCTGTCACTGTGCTGCACCCAATCATTGATCTGCTTTCATCACTGTGTTGCACCCAATCACTGATCTGCTTTCATCACTATGTTGCACCCATCATGTTGCATTCATCATGACATTAAATATGCTGCAACCATCAGCCATTGTACTCACCAGTCTTAGCTGCTTACTATGGCTTACAACCTAGCAGAGTAGCTAGACTCCTTCAACAGGTCCAGAGGGCAGTCTCCTAGCAGTCACAAAATCTGCCCAGATTTGTCTGCAATTGTCCTCTAAGGGAAGGTTGTCTCCTTTACAAGATCGTCCTTCACTTTTCATCACAGGATATGGCATACAGTATAACCCAAATACCATTGTAGTAAGAACATTATTAAACACTAGGATCTTTGATCAATCATCACTAAATCTTTGTCCCTTCATTACTGTAGGTATATATCTGACATGCCATACATCAGACTGAATATATCACTGTCATATGTTCACAAGATTTTACTGCTATGCTTTACTGTCATTAGCACATGAGTTACTATCACACAACACAGTCATAACATTATACTGAAGATAGTTTCCCACACATGGTAATTTCTTTACTTGACACTCCATTGACCAAGGGCTCTCTGTACTAGCCCAACACAAACTGTCCATCCAGAACTTAGATTAGGGCTCTGACCTTGCACTCCTTCCTGTGCAATCCGTTGTCCCAAAAGAGTGCTAAACACATGATTGGGCTTCCTCTATGCAACATATAGGAGCCTCCTTCAACAACGGATGTAAGGCAACATCTAATCCTTCTTTTGCTACGGAGTAAGGCCTGCGGTTAGGGCACACCTGGACAGTGACTAGGGCACAAACTGAACTATGGATTTAGCCTCATACATCAGCGTTTAGGGCCTGTCTTCCACGTCTAATTAGGCCTCATCCTTGGTTGCGGCTAGGGCACGTTGAGGCCTCCTTTATACACCATTCATTTGTGTCTATAAGGCTGCATTAGTCCTATTCTCTACAGCTAGGTGTCTTTTCCTAGGACAACGTTTAGGGCTTTTAAGGACAGTTGCTTAGGGTCTCTTCTATACCTACGTTTCGAACAATTAGAACTTCTCCTTGCTGCGCTATAGAAGTCTCCTCCATGACTACGTTTTAGGGCATCATCTCCATTAGGGCAACATTTTCTTCTTAGGATCTCTCCTCCCACCAAAACCCAAGACAACTGGAGAGGAAGAGATCACAAGAAGTGTGTGTTCAAATGACCTTCAAGGCACCTCTATTTATACTAAAACGTTGAGAACAAGTGGGGGCAATTTGGTTGTTGGCCGACCTTGACGAATTGTCCCATAACACAAATAAATTCATATCTCCATGAATACTTATCGGAATCAAATGATCTTTAGATCAATCCTACACCTCTCAATGAAAGGAATCCAAGAAAAATATCAGCTGCCAAAAATAAGATGACCCACATGGAGTTTGGCCCTAGTTGCCAATTTTAACATCTTCACTATAGGATTGATCACACACTCGATACTCAAACGTTGTGAGGTGCTCTTGGGGATCTTCTTCTTCGGTAAATATTGGTCTATTTGGGTCTTCTGGAGGAGGGAAAAGAAGGGCACCTAGAATATTGGAAAAATTGAAGGGATCGAAAAACCCATGCTTATGCCTCTTTCGATAGAGTGCCCTGTCAAAGAAAGGAGTATGAGGTGACTCATCACTTCTTTGATGATAAGTCAAGATTTCAAAGCTCCCAATTCTATGAAGGGCGTTGTGGAGTCACCAAAGAAACACTTATCTTGTCATTAATGAATTAATTCCTCAATGATTCACTAGGGAGGTACACTTGCTTTCTCCTCGGCAACGGCACCAAATGCAGGTGTCCTAGGACGGGTTCCTATGGAGCAACTACTAGGTCAAGTGGCAACAATGGGCAATAACCCACTGTTACTTGAGCTAGAGCTCCCTGCTCTTTACAGACTTTCACCAAAGGGAGGTGTCCCGGTATTAAGGAAATCACTAGAAGAAATTTATCAATGATGTGTAGATAGTGATTCCAAGAGCCTATTCAAAGGAGAGACTCTAATGATAGGGATTGCTTGCTTTAGAAGCAAGATGAATAGGTCTCCAAGAAGGGGTAGGGGGAAACCTAGACCCAGAGTTGAGGAGTATCTCTTGGTAAGAGGTGTCGCGGACCTAAGAATCCTAGAAGAATAGGGTTTCTAAGTAATCCTTACAAGATCAGAGTGATAAGGTTGCAGGACCACAAAGAAGCCTTAGTGGACCCAAACAAGATCAAGGGTTTGGGGTAAGACTTCAAACAAATGGACTTGACCAAGTGAGAGAGGAGAAAAGGATCAAAGTGATGAAAATTGACTTTAATGTTTAATGTAATGATCCCTAATGAAGCCACTTACCAAAGACAAGTTTGGGACAATGGTCCTCGAGCTAGGGCTTGGAATATCTTCAGATTTCACCGTCGGATTGTCTTGAGATTTGGAGGAACCTCTCAAGGACAAGCCAATGTAGTTCTTGACCAATTTTCATCAATTTTGGATGGCCACAAGAAATTTTGTTTGATGCCCTAGATGGCCTACTAGGGTTAGGGCTTAGAAAGAGAAGAAAGGAGGTGAGAATGATTTTGGTTTTGTGATCACCTAGGACTAGACCACTGCCTATCCTATTGGGAGAAATGAGTCAATGAGATTCAATGTTTAGAGATCTTTAAAGTTTATACCCAATCAAGGAGTTTCCCAGCAACTTCGCATGGCCCTAGAGGCAGCAATTAGGTCACTAGGAAAATTTACACTTTTTTGATGTTGCAATTGATGACTTATCACGATAACTATGAACATTCATATACCCCTAGGATATTTATTTTCTATAATTTGCATGAAACATATGAAAAGTCCTCACAAAGACAAGATTAACAAATTCGCATTTCACTAAGGCAGCGTCATGAGCGAAAATCTTCATACATTACCTAAGTGACAAAACATGAGTCATAAACCATGAAAATACACTTACAAGTATAGCGAAAAATCTTCCAATCATCAATAAACAAGAGAATTGAAGATCCAAGATCAAACACAAGCTCTTCCAAACATGGAGATGCATCAAGATCAAAATTCGTCCATCAATAAGGCTAGCAAAATTCTCAAGAGATACAAATCCAAATCCAAGTGATGATCAAATGAAATGATCATCACATCAATATATATCCTCCCTAATGGGTTCAATTTGCCTAATTAGGCCTAATAATGCCCCAACTAATAAAATAATGTGCAAAAATAACATTCCTCGGTGAGAAGCCTACCAAGATAGCTCCATAATACAAAAACAAGCCTCCTAAGAGGGAAAAATAGTAAACAATAGTTTGAAGGGCCATTGAGGCCTAGTGCAATCCAAAGTGTACCAAGATTAATGAATGAGCTCGAAACATAGTGATCGAGGGGTTGGCCTAATAATGCCCCAACTAATAAAATAATGTGCAAAAATAACATTCCTCGGTGAGAAGCCTACTAAGATAGCTCCATCATACAAAAACAAGCCTCCCAAGAGGGAAAAATAGTAAATACAATATTTGAAGGGCCATTGAGGCCTAGTGCAATCCAAAGTGTACCAAGATGAATGAATGAGCTCGAAACATAGTGATCAAGAGGTTGGCCCCTTAATATCCAAGAACCTATGGTGTCCCCAAGTGGCTATGGGGGCACAAAATATCCTCATGGGTCTCCCAATGGATCGAACAAGTTGGTATCCCATTTGTAAGGGCCAGAAGAATGATGCAAGCCCTCCCAAAGTCTCCCATGACGAGATGCATCCTCATTCGAGCCCTAGATCAAACGCCAAGTGTGTCGTGCAAGAGTGGAGCCAACTAAGCAAGGTGGTCTAGGTGCATCATCATCATCCAATAGGTTGAACATGAACAAGCAGTAAGTGAAACTGAAGGATCCCATGAAGTGGCAATCTGCTCTCTACTATGGTGGAGACCCGCGACTCTCAATGCTCATTATATAAATGGCAATATGACCCTCTGGAGGGCTTGGACCCTGTATAGGGAGACCAAACCCCAGATGAAGACCCACCTACAATCCTGTATAAGATCCAATGTGTTTTCTCACCTTCCAGTACAACCAATCATTAGTGCAATTAAGTAAATGAGCTTACACATCATCGAACCAAATGGACATTTCATAGTGGCATGCCCTTCCATAATGGGCTTCAAAACGTACAAGTGTCTCCAAGTTCAAGAAGGTTAACCAAGGACCTTATTAGGTAGTTCCGGCCTCTAAGGGGGTGACATTTCCATGGTACGTCAATCAAATGGCAGTTGGTATGTGAAATAATGATGGAATGGAGTGGGGCATCAGGAGAAGGCTCCAAGCCACATGCCACAGTACAAGGGTAGCTAAAATAAAGGAATCCCACACTTGGGTATATGAGTGTGGGAAGGAGAAATCGTGGTACATGAGTTACCTCGGCCATTGTTTTTCCACCCTTCTTCATATGCATTTTGCCTTTTATAGATTTTTCTTTTGTAACTGCTCGAGGCTCCAAGGGATGAGAACATGATATGTAAGATATAGTAGTGAATACCCCCTTAAAGTGGGGCAGTTCATCGCCCACCAGGGGTGGGGCAATCATGGGTTCCCTAATGATGTAAGGGGCCGGAGGGGCCCTAGGAACCAAGGTGATGGCCATGATGGTAGGGGTAGAGCTCATGTTTGGCTTTTGCCCACGTTGTAAATTTGTATGTCCTAGCCATCTTTTGCATTTTATGGTACATTTCCTATTGAGAGTGGCCAAATTATGCTTTTTCTTTTCTTTTAGCTGCATCAACCTTCTGTGCATCCTTCCAGGCCTGACCCAAGGTGTGCACAAGGGGATGCACAGGCTAACTCCTTGTGGACCCAGATGGGAAATATGGTGAATGGGGTTATGAGTGGAGGGTAGTGATGTATATGGTCTCAGGGAGCGGGACCGCGCAACCAAAATCGGGGTTTTCCATGTAGTGCCACCCCTAAAGCTAGTAGCCCATTCGCCGAGACTAGGATACAACATTAACCATCAAATTTGATAGAGGAAACAAGAGTACAAATCAAGCCCACTCTTTCCACCAAATCCCCCCACTAATCCATGCCCAAGTGTCCATGGTAAGTAAACAAAAGTACCCAACTACACAATGAAAAGCCATACTTTCCAGGTTGGAAGGCCCACCTTCAAACATACGATCATATCAGATGGGCAAGGGAGCATATGGTTGGCTTTGGTGGTGGAGATGGTGGCACATCGAGCTATCTGGTGGCTACAAGGGGGTTGCTGGCTATCGGTTGAGGACCATGTAGGAGAAATTTTTTCTCCTGTGGATACTACACACGGGTGGTGGGTAACACTGCCCACTTGGCTCCAACTCTCCATATATTGGGAGTCACTGACTGAGTGGTTGCCTCCACTCGTCTTGAGCTCTATTGCTCATCATCCTATTGATCGACCCAACTGCCAAATGGCTATGACTCAAACTAAGATACTGGTTGAGGCTCCATCTTGAGAGCTCTATGCTGCTCTCGCTCAACCATCACTTCTCTACTCTTAGAGCTTCGTGCCTTGCTGCTCAAGGTTGCACCTGTCTCAACCTATGGTAAATACAGATTTTTCTTCCTCACACCTTGTTATCTTCCAACACTATTGTGATTCCCTCCTTTCCATGCACAGAAATTCGAGGCTCCCTCTAGACTGTGATCTGACCTCAGTCCTAGGAACGCCATACTGTTATCCAAGGAATTGCTCTACTTGGCTCTTCAAACTCTAGTGCTCACCTTCCTGAGTGATTTGTGCTCTTCAACAAACTCTAATCTGTGTTTTTCAGAAACTTATCAACTTGATCTTTGTGTGTTGGTCTTTATGTTGATCTCTCCTCCGATACCCAGTAGATTTTCCTTGAAATTTTGCAACTGCTATGATGAACAATTTGAAACTGACTTCAATCTACCAAGACACAGAATTTCTCTACTCTAAATAAGCAGTAGAATAGAAACAGTGATAAAATAAACACAGTCACACAATAACACAATAATTTTTCTATGGCACCCAAATGGGAAATCTCTCTTCTTGTTGTAGAATTTATTGATAGAGTTGAAGAAATTAGATCTCTTTACAAGGCAATTTGTTTCACTAGAAAACTCAATGTTTTCACTGCTTACAATAGCTTGAAATACCCTGTACCAACCTTGACCTAGCGCCTCCTTACTAGCAACCTGCCTAGCCCTCTTTCCTTGCACACAAGTCTCCATTACTAGCCCAAATTCACTGCGCACAAGCCTCCTTTGGCTGGCCTGAATTCTCTACACACAGGCCTTCTTTGGTTGGCCCAAATTCCTTGCGCACAACCTCCTATTCTCCAGCAACAAGGAATTCTCCCTATGCTCTATGTATTGGCTCCTCCAAAGTACACACTCAATACAGTGATATGTGGTTTGACAGTAAGTCTTGCTGGTTGACACCAACGAGACCGAAGTTCAAATCCCATTGAGTATATGGCCAGCTATGATCTCTGCTCAAGGAGTAGACTCCCCATTTCCGAGAGTCTCAGCTCTTGTTAGATCATAGGATCTGGTATACCTGGCTTGCAGGTTGCTGGATATACTCTTGGTGTTATAAAGAAGCCACGAGAGTTGATCCATATTAGTCCAAGGACTTACCAATTCACCATGGTTAAAAAAAAGGTACATACTCACAACAAGAAATTCTCACACACAAATTGGTGCAACCTGCCACAAACTCGTGAGTTATTGTTTTCTCTCACAACCTTGTGCACAAAACAATTGATTACAATTGTTCCTTTGTCCTTTTAAGCAATGTGATCATGCTATATCTAGCAAGTGAAATTTTAGAACACAAGTTGAGTTTGACTTGTTAACTAAGTCAACTCCTAGTGTAAAACATCCTTGCTTCAATCAAGACCGAAGCTCTCCAACTCGTCAATTTCTAAATTTGAACATGCACTTGGATATCAACATAACTGCCTCTCCAACTCTGTGCATGAACCATCTAACTCCATGAACTCGTCCTAGCTCCACGACTTCATCCATGCTAAAGAAATGATTGATCGTGTTCTTTCTCTGGCTAAGGCACGCGCACAAAGATGACCTTCTTCACTATACTTTTCAACAAAATAAAGAAGAAGAGCTCGAGGAAGAACATCTGAATTCAAAAGCACTGGCTCAACTTGGTAGCCAAGCCAATGGTGGTGAAGGGGACAGATCTGAATCAATGAAAGACACCCAAAGGGGAATGGAATCAAATGAGATCATAATTCCAAAGCAGCAAAAAGAGGAAATACCCACAGAAAAAAAATCCGGGATGCATAAAGAGATGGCAATCAACTGGCAATAGTAACAACCAGCCCCAATCAAGGATTTTGGAGAAAGGTGGGAAGAAAGAAAGGAAAAAAAAAAGTTAAATTAAGTGATTTTTATCACTTAACCCCGTAAAATTTTTATGTTTTGTTTTATTATATATAATGTCTTTCTTTATAGTGTGCACCAGCTGCAAGGCTGGTCATGATTGAATGCCTTTGGGCATTTTCAGAATGTAATTGTCCTTATTCTCAAGTTGAATAAAATTATGATTTTTCCTTGGGAAAAAAAGACCAGATCATTGAGATCTGACCACTCCAGTTTTTCTGGTTCCAGTTCAAAAATCGGTTTGATAGGTGGACCAAGTCAGTTACCGGTTCCGGTTCAAAAATCAGTTTGATAGGTAGACCAAGTCAGTTACCAGTTCCGGTTTTAAATACTATGGTCAGCAATCCAATTGAAACCACCCTATGGCCCCAAGGCTGGTTATTAGCTCAGAAATTAGGGCTGAATGATGAGATGAGTCAAGGAAGGGAATCTTTTCTGACTAGACTAAGAAGAACCCATATAAGGTTGAATAGGTATCCTGACAATATAGTACAAGCAATGAATTAGACAGGGGTTGATTACACTACAAAGCTTAGCTATCTATCACTGTGATCCCTCAACCCTAGTAAGGATTGAATGGTGGTGGTCAAAATTGTGAAAGGTTAAGGCTCCATCTAAGAGTATTGACTTGGGAAATGCTTCAAAAGGGGAACAAGATTGGCCCTAGAATGTTTCACTGTATAAAGCAAATGAGTAGACTACCACTCATATTTTCTTGTCCCGTTCATTCTCTATGCAGGTCTGGAAGGATTTCAAAACTTTGTTGGGTTTTCAGTATTAGTGGCATCAAGAGATTGTAGATATGAATTTCCAGAGTGGTTTATAAGAAGAAAGCCAAAGCCTTCTAGGGCAGTTCCCATTTTAGCCACTTAGGGAATATGACTGGCCCACAACTCTAGTTTCGTTGAAGATAAACCAATCCCATATTTTCAAAGCTCTGCCTAGGTATTGACTCTACTATCAATTTACAACCCTGATGTGCATATAAAGGAGAGGAGGGTTGTGGGAGCACTTTCAATAGAAGGTCATATGCTTGGAGTTTCTTCAACAGGGACTGTCAAGGACCAGGGCAGAGGTGCAGATTGGGATTTGTTTTATTTTTTTCAGATTCTCATTTCTTCATTACAAAGGATATATACTAGGAAAAGGAACAAATCATGTTGGGGAATTCAAAGCTCTATTTTTACTTATGAAATCTGCAATTGAAAAAGGGATTGTCAAGTTTCAAATATTGAGGGATTCAATTCTAACTATAAATTGGATACAGAATAAGCTTCAGGTCCACGGTATTGGTTTATCCCCATTAGCTAAGCATTTGAAAAAAAAATCAAGGCAGATTCAAGAGGTATCTTTCAGACATGTCTAGACGGAGCTCAATGTTCAAGATAATACACTTTCTAAAGATGGTTTATGTTAAATTCTTTTATACCAGATCTGAATTAATTTACTTTAACAATTTATTAAAACCCTAGAAAATATTTATCTCAGAAATTTCTGAAATTGCTAATAAAATAATCACACTGGTATGTTAACTCGGCCCCTGGAATTGACCATCCTAAAGAAACTCGGCACTGGAGAAATGGACCTGTCTCACCAGAAAATTGCCCCCCTTTCTTCTCACCTCATACAATCCCTGCGCAATTGAGAAAATCAGCCTCTCAGGATGTTTCAGCCTCCTCTACAATTTGGGCTTCCTCTTAAACAACTCGGCCTCCCTAGCAATCAATGGCTAGGATTAAATCCCAAGCCTGACTTGAGCTCAACGGTCAAGATTATATCTAAGTTCCTCAAATAATTTTACTATTTATCCATAGAGCTTTGGCCTAATAGTCCACCATAATTAATTGAATTAATTATTGTACTTTTCCTAAGTTAACCTTAGGAAGAAATTGTAAAATCACTTACTCCCCCAAGCAAGCACCTAAAGAGGCAATCAAATATCTTCTACATGCCTAGACACCGAGCCAATGTAGAAAACCTTCCGAGGCTACAAAATCAACAGTTTACAATTGATGGAAAATCAATCAGATCATTGGAGATGAATATTAGGAGAGGCTTTTAGTCTCCTCCAAAAAAAGTTTTTCAGCTTTTTCTTGAAAGTGGCTATCAATGTAATTTTTTGACAGGCTTTGATCTCATTACTTGATAGGTGCTTTGATTCAATGTAATGTAAGTTCTTTGAACATGCCAACTTCAAGATTATATTTCTAATGAATGGTCGGTAGAATTATAGGCAATTCAGTGATGTTTACAGATAAGAGCACAAGAATTGACAACTATGCATCGTGCACCATATGGAATGTATTTCTAATTCTTCTTGAATGAAAAATAAGTTTTTTTTCTTGAAAAAAGTTTCAAAAGATGTTCATCCAAGTTGATTTACAGTTTAGGAAAAGACCCTTGCTTCAATAACAAAACAATAGAAGGCAACTGTTATGTCAGCACAACTTACAGATTTGTGAATTTGCATGTCTGTCTCTTTAACATCACTCCCAGTTGAATACCAACCAAGAATATCATATTTAGGAAAAACCTTCTTATCTGCACAATACAAAATTCCAGTGCTTGTTACCAAGAAATGCAAGATTATAAAACACAATTACACTGTCTAAATTTGGAATGTCAAGAAGGTATAAATCATATTATTGCTACATTAAATTTGGAATGTCAAGAAGGTATAAATCATATTATTGCTACATAACATAAACACACAATATTTTGGCATCTTCAAGCCATCATACAAGGCAGAAACCGAATACATAGAAACTGAAACTGAAGGGGCAGATTATTGAATCAAAGAAAAAAAGAAAAACCCCACATTAAGAGTTACGAGCATTCAAGAAATAGAGGTCATTTATCATGTATGTACAGTATCAAGACTGTCAATAACTTCCCAGCACCTAACAATTAACAGCATTGAAAACTTTTTTGCAAAATAATTAATTTCATACAAGCTTCTCAAAACTTTATTCAACAATGAACAGAATTTGGAAGTTCAAGAAGGTATAAATCATATTATTGCCACATAACACAAACACACAACATTTTGGCATCTTCAAGCCACCATACAAGGCAGAAGCTGAAGGGGCCGATTATTGAATCAAAGGAAAAAAAGAAAAACCCCACATTAAGAGTTACGAGCATTCAAGAAATAGAGGTCATTTATCATGTATGTACAGTATCAAGACTGTCAATAACTTCCCAGCACCTAACAATTAACAGCATTGAAAACTTTTTTGCAAAATAATTAATTCCATACAAGCTTCTCAAAAATTTATTCAACAATGAACAAAATTTGGAATTTCAAGAAGGTATAAATCATATTATTGCCACATAACACAAACACACAACATTTTGGGATCTTCAAGCCATCATACAAGGCAGAACCTGAAGGGGCAGATTATTAAATCAAAGGAAAAAAGAAAAATCCTACATTAAGGGTTTCGAGCATTCAAGAAATAAAGGTCATTGATCATGTATGTACAGTATCAAGACTGTCAATAACTTCCCAGCACCTATCAATTAACAGAATTGAAAACTTTAATGCAAAATAATCAATTAACATGAATACCCAGGGGCTTTTTTTCGGCGTCCAGAATCACTCCAAAAAACAGTAGATAAGATAAGATAATTATATTATTGTCAAACAAATGACCACAAAAGTAAGTCAAATGGACTGCTGAGTATAATGATGTCAATACAAAGCAGGAGTACTAAAAATCTTCTATACAAAGAACAAAAAGTAAGTAGAGTAATCTTCAGCCAACCACTGCTCAAAATTATGTCTCATTTGACTTAAATTCCTCTTAATCTAATAGAAAACAATATCTGAAAATCCCTAAACAATTTTCCTCCATCCACTATTGGCTGATTACTTTTCTTTGACATTAGAAGCACTAATAATAAGCACCCGAGCATTTTTTTCAGAGTTGTAGACAGACACAATTTTGGAAACCAGGAGAAAAAAAATGGAGTGTGGTCTTCACACAATTATGTGTCTCCATTCCACTTAAGCTCCTCTTAATCTAATTCAATATCAATATCTGAAAGTCACTACAAATTATTCCCTCCAACCTTCTTCATCCAATTACTTTTCTTTGACGATTAAGAGTCCCATTCGTCCTTGAATGAGGATAACCACTATAAAAGCCCCAGGGACTCAGAGGAACAAAAGTCAAAAGAATCTCAACTATGATTTTATGCATAACAATAAGGACATTCAAGACTCATCTAACAATATTGTTATACCTGACATAACAACCAGAGAGTAACTGCCACCAAATGATGCCAAAATAATTTCCCTTTATATATAACAGGACGAACATAAGACTCTAGACTAAAGGAGGTTCAACTTCTGATTGGCAAGCAAAATGAGCATTGAGAACAAACAAGGGCAAGCATCAGTGCATAATGTTAAGGATGCTGACAACGAGGATTCCTCTGAAAAGCGAAAGTGTTACAAATTTCCAACCCAAACATGAAGAGAAGAACTGGTCTTGAAGAAGGAACTGATTGATGTTATTCCCTTTGAATATAACAGAGCAAACATAAGACTTTTAACTTGAGGAGAGACAAGGTGAGGTCCAACTTCTAAATTTCAAGCACAATGACCAGTGAGGAACAAGTAAGGCCAAATTTCTGATCGTCGAGGAGAATTGATAGACAAACAAGAGAAGAATTGGTCTTAAACAAAATCTGAGTGCATATGACAGAACAAACATAAAACTCTAGGCTAGAGGTAAGATAACATAATTTTATTAATGTCCAACGAATGACCATAAATAGGTCAATGGGACTGAAGAATACAACCAGTACAAGTACAATGTGGGAGTCTAAACGCAACTCCTAGAAAATGCCAAAGCTAAATCTAGGAATAAAATGAAGTAAAGAAGGATACAATAATAGGGCATCCTCGTAAACATGTATATAACCGGATCATGTAGAAGGCTAAGTGAATTAGTCCAGGGCTGGAGGTCGATGATTGTCAAGAACAATGAGCACTGAGAGAAGACAAGAAAAACATCAATGCTTATCGTTAAGGATGCCTACAACTAGGATCCTTTTGACAAGTTAGAAGGTTTTACAGATTTGCAAGCAGACTAAGAAGATAAAAAATGGTCTTAAACATGTAACTGATTGAAGTAAACATGAGAATTTGATTATGGTTCTAATTCGTGTATACTAGGCTACTAACCTCTAGAATGGAAGATCTTAGGTATTCTGTTCTGGAGTTCCTTGGAAAGGTTTATCATACTGAATGTGCTCAAACTTTACTGATGGCAATGAGAGTGCTTACACCAGGATGTGTCAAGTGCTTATATCAGGATGTGTCATAACTTGCAGAAGCTAGCAGTTATCTAAGAATCTGTAGCTGTTTCATTACCCACAGGTTTATCACTCAAACTTGTCATTGTAATCATCTTTGTTGTGGACTTGTAGCACTGATTTGTTACGTGTTTCTACCCCAACTTACTTCTCGTCTTCTTAATTTCACTGCAATTATTTATCATATTCTGCAAACTAATCTTACATCAACAGAATCAAAACAGCTTAAGACAAGTTTGCTTATTAGTCCAGGGCTGGAGGTTGATGATTGTCAAGAACAATGAGCACTGAGAGAAGACAAGAAAAACATCAATGCTTATCATTAAGGATGCCTACAACTAGGATCCTTTTGACAAGTTAGAAGGTTTTTACAGATTTGCAAGCAGACTAAGAAGATAAAAAATGGTCTTAAACATGTAACTGATTGAAGTAAACATGAGAATTTGATTATGGTTCTAATTCGTGTATACTAGGCTACTAACCTCTAGAATGGAAGATCTTAGGTATTCTGTTCTGGAGTTCCTTGGAAAGGTTTATCATACTGAATGTGCTCAAACTTTACTGATGGCAATGAGAGTGCTTACACCAGGATGTGTCAAGTGCTTATATCAGGATGTGTCATAGCTTGCAGAAGCTAGCAGTTATCTAAGAATCTGTAGCTGTTTCATTACCCACAGGTTTATCACTCAAACTTATCATTGTAATCATCTTTGTTGTAGACTTGTAGCACTGATTTGTTACGTGTTTCTACCCCAACTTACTTCTCGTCTTCTTAATTTCACTGCAATTATTTATCATATTCTGCAAACTAATCTTACATCAATAGAATCAAAACAGCTTAAGACAAGTTTGCTTATGGTGTCAAGGTGTTTACATCAGAATGTGTCATAGCATGTAGTAGAAGCAAGCAGTTATCTAAGAATCTGTAATTGCTTCATTACCTGCAGGTTTATAAGATATCCACTCAGGCCTGTCATTGTCATCCTCTTTGTTTCAACTTGTATTGCTCATTTGTTAGGTATTTCTACCCCAGGTTACCCTCGTCTTATTTTTTTAGGTTTGACTACAATTCCTTCTCATTATCTGCAAACTAATCTTATGTCAACATACTAGATCTTAGCCAATGGTCATGCTCAAACCGGGGGAATGTCTTATACCATGTTACCATCTTATCCAATGGCCATGCTCCTTCCTGCAGGATGTCATGTACCATAGTTTTCCTGTGAACTCTAAATAGTATAAATGGAATTAGCAGCAACATTGAAAAATAAAATTAATAACAACAGCTGTTTTGTACAGAACTATCTCTTCAAGTAAATTACATAAATTACTTTCTACTTGTAGATTAAATAGGAAACAATATGTAAATATTATTAAATTAAAAAAGAAAGAAACTCAGTCAAATTCGTTTTGATTTATCTTAACCGGAGTGCGACCAATTTCAACGAGTAGATTAGTTAACAAAAGATTTTACACAAGTTTGGCACAATACAGAGTGAAAAACAATTAAAATTGGAGAACCCAAAAAGAGATAAATTGTTAAAATCAGATATAGTTATCTTAATTTAATGGGCTGAAAAGAGGGCATAATAATGATATGAAGTGGGAAAATGTATCTCAAGGGACTGCAAGAACTGCCCCTAATTCTCTTGCATACTATTACAGAAATTCATCTTCACATAACGGTGAAAACTTCGAATTAACCATCACTAATATGACTGAAATTCCTTCCAAGCAGATTAAATTAGAACACCATCTAGTTAAATATTTATGGTAGGTCGTTGGCTGTATTGAGAAAATGGAAAACCACAGATCCCACTCAATTAACTTTGACTTAGCAAACTACTTGACAGAATTCAGTGCAAGACAGAAAATTAAATAAATGAATGCTTTTATTAATTTAACAGGCAAGAAGAAGTGTCCATCAGATAAGGCGACAGAGAGTAACAGCCCACAGCTGTCGTACCACAGGCAGGCAGCAGCAGTTCCATTACCACACTTTAAGGCTCCTCACGTGAGAGAGGCACTGGTTATAAAAGCATTGTGTAGCACGGGTTTCAAATTCGTCCATCAATTCTTAGCATGAAAGGACACCTCCATAGTTTCAAAGAAGAACAATCCCATCCAGCTCCTACATGCCTGGTTTATTGTGTCAGTGGGCTGCAAGAGGATGCAAAGTTCAAGTGAGTAGAGACAAGAGTTGAGACAATGCGGTTTGATGTTCTTGCTGAAGGGAGAGATCGAATATACTCAACCCTGTCTGGTTTTTGAGGCCTTGAAGTGAAAAAATGAGAGGAGGGTCGCAAGAGGCACAGTAGGCCTCCAAAAGGGGAAAAGGGAAGAGGGGTGGAAAACTCCTAAGGAACAGAACAAGGAAAGTGGAGATTGTTGACATACACAGAGGCTACCTACTTCGTCGTTCAGAAAGCACTAAGATGCATGTGAAGCTCATATAATCTGGCATTAGGTAGACCACAGAAGTGAGCTCCAACCCCAGGTTATGTGGGGAATGAGAAGGTTGGCAGAGTCATACCTGACACACGACATTCCAGAGGCATAGATTCAAAATATGCAAAGATAGTTGATTTATACTGGCATTAAGTAGTTGCCTCTAACATTGGAAGGCAAAAGGCCAATCCTGTTCTGGAAAAGTTGGAAAAGATGCAAAGCGAATATGATGAATCCATCAATGCAATTCTCAGATCAGGTTAGGAGTACATTGGAGAGAAATACAAAACTTAGTAAGCCCCAGATGCTGTAGCTGAGGGGATGCAAGCTGGGACCCCTTCAAATTCAATCAACATGAACACTGAAGCATGGGAATGGCCTCCAGGCCTGTTTTGCTTCCTCTTGCTTTTATGAAGAATATTTCTTTAGTTCTAGGTTTTTGCCTTATATGCCACCTAGTTTAAGGACTATTTCTACTGTTAGTTACATGGACGATAATACTGTCAGTATTTTAGACTTCAGTGGCCTCTAGCCCAATTTTGCTTCTGAACAATGGCATATTTTCTGCATACCTAAGCACTTCATTAAAATTTGTTATTTTTTGGATAATAGAGCGGTGAGCCTAGTTCAATTAGGCCTCACCCTCTAATCAATTGTGCTATTTATCCGTATAGTAATAGAATAGTGTCTAACTTAACAAAATATCAGGCAACAGGAAGTGGCACACATCAAAAATAAGATTTGTTATTTTTGGCTGAACCTTAAGACGCAATATAAAAAGAAAAAGATTAAATATTTCGTAGATTTTTCTGTATTTTTTCTATCATTATTTCTGAATTTCGGAGCAATCTGTATAATTCAGTGTAATTTTATACTCAAGTATAATTTTATATCATCCATATTTCCAAATCTGTTTTCTTCCAAATGCCAAATTTGTCGAAAATACCAACCCCCAACTCCCCTGGAACCAACAAGCCTACCAAACTTTTCAAACTTGTTAACTATGAATTCAATATAAAATTACGGCGTTAAACATATTTATGCTGAAATTAATCTCCATCGCCAAGCAGCAGGAAACGTTCCTGATTTATAGAAGTAAATTTACCTTGTAATTTCTGAGATGAGGATATTTCACACTCTTTATTGGTGTTAATTACTTTTAAGTAAAATAAATCACCTATCACAAAATATGCTAAAGTATAAATGTTTTAAAGGTAGGTGAGATGCTTTAATCGTGCAAAACTTTAACAAATCATCTTGGGGCCTAACTTTTAGCGCAACGCAGTCCAAAGCCACTGCAACTCTAATATGAAATTCAATGTTTGTCTAAAGCATACCTAGAAGGCTTAAGTGTGCAATATTTCATGGGATTATCAAAATTAACATCCAGAAAAGTATTTGATTCATCAAACTAATAATTTCGCTCTGAAAATATTTAAGGGGTGGTAGCTGCCAAGTGGGGTGATTATTTGCCCCAGAGGACAAGTTGAAATATCCTACATGGGGTCTGGGAGATGACACGAACAACTAGGCTGAAGCATATGCTCTCTTGCAAGGTTTAATTCAGGCCCAAGCCCATAATATGAATAATTTGATCATCATAGGCAACTCTAGGAATCTAATATGTCATCTAGTCTAAGGCACACTCCCAGCAGATGTAAAATTGAATAGCATCCTCAAGAGAATCAAAACACTTCTAAATAAGATTTATTCCTACTCTATGTTTCATATGTTGAGACAGAATAATCAGGATGCAGACCAAATGTCCAATAAGGGAATTAAAAAGGCCATTGGAACCTTGTTGCTTAATGGACACAAGAGATATTATCCCATTCCTTAATGAAGAGGAGTATAATTTTAAGTGAATTGAGCCACCTCAGGTGTTGGTCACAGGGGACAAAGAAAAGGGAATTGTGGCATGCAAGTGTCAAAGGTATAGCAAGCATCTCTACCTCAAAGAGTGCTCCGACATTACCCTTGGGTTGGCAAGGAGAGGCAAGCACATTAGGCCAAGTGATCCAAAATGGATCTTGGATAGACTTTTAAGTCTAAAGTGTTCCTCACAGAGGAAAATGAAAGTCTACGGCTGCTCTTGGAAATAGTCTCATTGCATAGATCTTCTCATTTTGAATCTACTGCAACTTGAATGGGCTAAAATGGACTTCGGATGAAGAAGTTATCGCAGAAAGAAGATTGCCATTGTCCTTTGAAAAGGAGGCAAATTCTTGTAAAAATAAGCTTAAGGCCTTATATGCATAAATCGCATCGGAGATGTTAAAAGGAGGACTTAAAGCAAAGGCAGAAGGACCCCCAATTAGCGATCTCCGACTTATCGCATCAGAGGTAGGCCTTCGCCCGATATCGGGACCCTAGGCAGAGCGATATGCGATTGCGATTGTGATCGGCCGATCGGCAGATCGACGATCGACACACCCAAGAGGAAAGGACCCCAGGCACTACGATATGCCGATTGCGATTTGCTATTGGAGCCTATAGCACTGATCGGAGATATCGGCGATCGATGATCCCTGATACAGAGGGTCGTTGGGCACACGACATGCGATAAGCCAATAAGGCACGGACCCGGTGGGAATTATAAGCCCGATTTCATAATATTCAAAATCCGGAAATTCGGATTTTCAATGTATTTCCAGTGTAAATGGGTTTTTGGCCATTTAGCCATGCGACTTGCGATTTGCGATAGAAAGCCGAACCCGAAAGGTTTATAGATGCGGCTTTGTGTTATTTGAGTTTCGTGGTAAGCGGAATTTCGGGCGGGCCTCAAGCGGTAAGTGGTATTGGACGGGCTCCGCCCAATCCCATACACTAGCTGACACGTGGCATGGCGCAGGAGAGAGAAAACTGCCTTTTCGGGCGAGTAATCTCCATGCACATAAGCCACCCGAAATGGCTATCAGTCGTTGGATCGGAGATCACGCAGATCAACGGTGGGCTTGCGACAACCATAAAAGGGCGGACCCGATAGGGATATGAGCGCGATTTCATAGAATTTGAAGTTCAGGGTTTTGCACCTAATATTGTATTTCTAGTAAATCTCTGTGTATTGGAATTTTGTTCCATTTTCGGGTTTTGCCTGAAGGAAGGCCCCGATTCCTTTGTAACTGCCCCTGATCATTGTGCCACACTGCAAGCGGGCGTTTTATAGACAATGATGCGTTTGTAACGCAGAGAGAGCCACAGAGCCAGATGGCCAGTCGAAGAGACAAGGAGCAGAAGAAGCCGCAGAGGAATGATTACATGCAGAGAAACGGTTGGGGAAGCCGCAGAGCCAAAAGGATGCCTCAAGAAAGCCAGAGAGCTCAATTGACAAGGTAGCGGGAAGCGCAGGCAACTGAGGGAGGTTTTGGAGTCGCTTGGAGGTCGAGCGAAAAACCAGCGAGCCAAAAGCCGAGAGCCAGAGCTAGAAAGCCTGAGAGCTTCAGAGCCAGGGATAAGATGGTGTTCTAAGCCCATTGTGTTATGTGTAAACTAGTGGAGTTGAGCGCGGAGCTTGTAAAAGAAGTTAAGCCATAATCCCAGAGAGCCTAGTTGAGTTGACTAGAGCTCAAGGAGACGTAGCCCAAGAGTTTTGGGTGAACTCCATATTATATTGCCATTATGTGTGATTGCTTGTTGCTGCATTATTTACTGTCACATGTATTTACATATCAGCATAAACAACCGAATTTAAAGCGTTGAACAGTTAAAAATAAACACAAGCATACACCTATTTCAAGCATTATTAATTCCGCAATTGGTTAATTATAAGATCTTGGGAATATTTAAGCTTTAGAAGTGGGAGAGCTTCTTGTAAGCTTGACAAGAAGCCTTTAGTGCCCCATTTTCAGATCAGGTGGTATCGAAGCCTGAGATTGATTAACCCCACCTTCAAACAAGGTTATATCAGAATGCTTGATTGACAGAGCAAAGATTGCTTGTCTGAAAGGTGTTTGGGCAGTCAAGGACTGATTGTCTGATTGATTGTATGCTTGTTTGCAGATTAAGTATTGTTTGAGTTTGCAGAGGTGAAGGGAAAGCTATTGATAGCTCAGTCCAGGAGAGGACAAGAAGGAAGAAGGGCTGAAGGCATTCTTCTTATCCCAAAGGACCTCAAGGCAATCCTTGAAGCACAAGAGGTTTGTTGCAAAAGGTTGTTGAATAAGCTCTTTATTAATCTTGTTTGAAGTTCTTTTGTTCATTGGCATAATGACTACTTCTACAAGTGAGTCCTCAAATTATGCTTTCTTCACAAGATTCTTTGATGAAGACAAGAAGCAAGACTTGTTCACCATGATGGATATGGTGAGGGAAATGTATGAGGATGGAAGGAAGAGCAGCATACTTAGAGAGCAATTGAATTCCGTGGAGGAAGAGAAGCAGATGCTTTCTGACAAATTGCAGGAAATGGAGAGGCAACTTCATATTGCAAATATGAACCTGAAAAGGATGCATGAGTTGGAGTCACAGCTCTTTGTTGCCAAAGAAGCCTTAGTCAAGTATCAGCTTGAAAAAGAGGTAAACCATTCCTGTTTGTCTTCAAATTCTTCTAAGAATGCTTGTATTGGTTCTTTTGAAAAGCATACCAAAGACATAGGTTCCAAGCTAATGTCCTATATGGGCTATGAAGGAAAGGGCTTGGGCAAACATGCATAAGGTATTGTTGATCCAATAATAGTTGAGAAAAGGCCTAAGCACTTGGGTCTTGGCTATGGACAGTCTTATGGAGAAAGTTCCAAAGCTACCATGAAGGCCATTGAAACAGTTCCATTTCAAGTCTTCTACCTCAAGAGTGTGAAGATTGTATTCAGAAGGAATGCAATAGTTTGAAACATCATTTACAGGACACAGGTGTTCAAAAGCACACACTTGAACCAGAGAGTTGCGGAAACTCTAAAAGCCTTGAAGAGATTGATGGTGTTCCAAAGGGAGCCACTTCTTCATTTGATTCACCTCCTCATGAAGGCAATAAAGGTGAAAGAGAAAGGTATAAATCTGGTTCTAATCATGTTCCTTTTGATTTTGTAAAGCATGATAAATTTCCACATAGATATGGGAAAAGAATTGCATGTTCCTTTTATGGTTTGGATAACCATAATGTTTCTAGATGTTGGAAAAGGATAGCCACATGCAAGAAACTTTTGAAGGGAAGGAAGCAAGAAGCCAAAGGTCCATTGGACAAGGCAAATCATGTTGTCAAGAGGATGCACATGTGTTGCGGTTACTGCCATAAGCAAGGGCATCTTGCTGAAAGATGTTGGACTCTGAATCCAACAACGCTTCCACAAAAGCTTAAGAAAGTTTAAAGAGAAAGGATGATTCACATGTTGATGCTGATGTGCAGACAAAGGAAAGACCTTTGAAATGGATTGGTAAAAAATGGTTAGAGTTCTTATCCAATTAAGATTGCATATCTATTGATGCATCTATTTGCATTTCTTTGTTAATGAGATGCAAGTTGCAGGCTTTTACCAGGAAGGTGAATGGAAAAGTTGAGTAGGAGACTCACTTTGTTGTTGCAACATTATATTCATTTCAACTTCGAAAGTATAGTGTGCTTAAGCAAAAGTTGAAGGATGAAATGCATGCATAAGCTTGATGTGCATGAACACAGGGATGTTGATGTTGTCCTTGTATTTGAACATGTATGTGTAATTAACTTGAAGGGTTGATTGCTTTGACATGCATGTAATGCAAAATTGACTTGAGAAAAGTTGATGTGGTCTCCAAGATGGAGATAATGATGAAGTGTTTCATCTTTTGAAAAAGAGTCCTACATGTCTTTTTCTACATGCTTGACTTGAAGGGTCATTTGTTTTAAATGCATGTTTTGTGGGTTTGTTATCTACTCCATCATTTGTACGCAGATGTAAGACATGGAAGTGTTCACAAGATGTGAAAACCTGTTTCTTTTGTTGAAGCAGGAGTTTATGCCATCCAGTTGTTGTCTGTATTTCTGTTGTTGTTAACAGTTGTTGTTGACAACTTGTCAAACAGGTACAAATGAAAATTTTGTGAAGCAGATGTAACTTCACATTTGTTTGAGCCACCTTGGATCAATGATCAAGGCAGAGAAGTTCAAACTACCTTCTGTGACCATTTCAGCAGGAGTTCTGCATGAAGTCAAGGAGGAAAACAGTTCTTCCCAAGAGGACCAGCACATCCAAGAAGGAGAGTGGTCAAAGGCTTTGGTTCAGAGGCGTTATGCAGAGGCAAGTGTATGGAGGTTGAAAGAAGAGGGTGTTGTTACTCTCATTTACTGTTCAGATCAGTATGTTAGTCTTTTGGAGACCAAAAGTTCTTTTAGTGGGAAGGCGTGATCCAAAATGGATCTTGGATAGATTTCCAAGTCTAAAGTGTTCCTCACAAAGGAAAATGAAAGTTTAGGGCTGCTCTTGGAAATAATCCCATTACATAGATATTTTCATTCTGAATCTACTGCAACTTGAATGAGCTAAAATGGACTTCGGATGAAGAAGTTATCGCAGAAAGAAGATTGCCATTATCCTTCGGAAAGAAGGCAAATTCTTATAAAAATAAGCTTAAGAACTTATATGCATAATTTGCATCGGAGATGTTAAAAGGAGGACTTAAAGCAACAGCAGAAGGACCCCCGATTAGCGATCTCCGACTTATTGCATCAGAGGTAGGCCTTCGCCCGATATCGAGACCCCAGGCAGAGCGATATGCGATTGCGATTGCGATCAGTCGATTGGTGGATCAGCGATAGGCACACCCAAAAGGGAAGGCCCCAGGCACTGCGGTATGTTGATTGCAATTTGCGATTGGAGCCGATAGCGATGATCGGAGATATCGGCGATCAGCGATTGAGTGATCGGTGATCCCCGATACAAAGGGTCGTTGGGCACGCAACTTGCGATAAGCCGATAAGGGCCAGACCCGATGGGAATTATAAGCCCGATTTCATAATATTTGAAATCCGAAAATTTGGATTTTCAATGTATTTCCCGTGTAAATGGGCTTTTGGCCATTTCACCATGTGATTTGCAATAGCAAGCCGAACCTGAAAGGTTTATAGATGCGCCTTTGTGTTATTTGAGTTCCGTGGTAAGCGGGATTTCGGGCGAGCCTCAGGCGGTAAGTGGTATTGGACGGGCTCCGCCCAATCCCATACACTGGCCAACACGTGGCATGGCGCAGGAGAGAGAAAACCACCTTTTCGGGCGGGTAATCTCCATGCACATAAGCCACCCGAAATGGCTGTTAGCCGTTGGATCAGAGATCATGCAGATCAACAGTGGGCTTGCGACAGCCATAAAAGGGCGGACCTGATAGGGATATGAGCGTGATTTCATAGAATTTGAAGTCCGGGATTTTGCGCCCAATAGTGTATTTCCGGTAAATCTCTGTGTATTGGAATTTTGTTCCATTTTCGGGTTTTGCCTGAAGGAAGGCCTCAATTCCTTTGTAACTGCCCCTAATCATTGTGCCACACTGCAAGCAGACGTTTTATAGACAATGATGCGTTTGTAACGCAGAGAGAGCCATAGAGCCAGATGGCCAGTCGAAGAGACAAGGAGCAGAAGAAGCCACAGAGCCACAGAGGAATGATTACACGCAGAGAAACGGCTAGGGAAGCCGCAGAGCCGGAAGGATGCCTCAAGAAAGCCAGAGAGCTCAATTGATGAGGTAGCGCGAAGCGCAAGCAGCTGAGGGAGGTTTTGGAGTCGCTTGGAGGTCGAGCGAAAAACCAGAGAGCCGAGAGCCAAAGACAGAGCTAGAGCCAGAGCCGAGAGCTCGAGCCAGAGCCAGAAAGCCTGAGAGCTTCAAAGCCAGGGATAAGATGGTGTTTTAAGCCCATTGTGTTCTGTGTAAACTAATGGAGTTGAGCATGGAGCTTGTAAAAGAAGTTAAGCCATAATCCCAGAGAGCCTAGTTGAGTTGACTAGAGCTCAAGGATACGTAGCCCAAGAGTTTTGGGTGAACTCCATATTATATTGCCATTATGTGTGATTGCTTGTTGTTGCATTATTTACTCTCACATGTATTTACATATCAGCATAAACAACCAAATTTAAAGTGTTGAACAGTTAAAAATAAACACAAGCATACACCTATTTCAAGCATTATTAATTCCACAATTGGTTAATCATAAGATCTTGGGAATATTTAAGCTTTGGAAGTGGGAGAGGTTCTTGTAAGCTTGACAAGAAGCCTTTAGTGCCCCATTTTCAGATCACCAAGAAAGATCAAGCAAGTCGTGAGGTCATGAAGCATCGTGTCTGAGTGTGGAGGAGGTTGGCACGAGCTCTCCAAGATCATCCATCCATTTAGTTATGAATTGTTTAGTGAATGGAGCTCAGCTCGTATCAGGTGGCAAAGGGATATCAGTTCTATAGTGGTTTGACTTCAATCCCAAGTGATGACTCATCCAGTTCAAAGTGGGAAATGCATTGTTCCAAGAGGGATGTTTTAAACTTGGTGGCTGTAGCACAGTGGGAAATGCATTGTTCCAAGAGGGATGTTTTAAACTTGGTGGCTGTAGCACCTTCTGAAATCATTGTATCAGTTGGAGGCTAGATTTCAAGTACTATTGAATGTTCAAACAACAATAGGAAGGGAAATCATAATTGCACATTTACTATGGTATGTCATGAGAGATCATGGTATCAGACAGACAGGTATGTGTATAATGGCTTCAATAATAACTCATTTAATTTAGGAAATGAATTTATCAATGCCTGGTAGTCTCTATTTGTGGCATTTGTTAGGGGAAGGAAAGCCAAAATTGAAATTGTGCAATCCATCTCCCCACAGGCTGTGCATGGGTTGTGCTTTCGGGAAGATGACAGTTAGGTCTGCGTACTCCATCTGGTGTCTGTTTTGAAAGAAGTTCGAGATCAAGCAGTTCAGTGACACGAATATGTAACGTCCTCTACAAATTGAGGACGAATGGGACGAAGTAGCCTATCAATCCCTTTAAGCTATAGAGTTCCAAAAAAGAAAAAAAACCCCAAAAATTGCCATTGTTGGGTAAGTTTTGGGGCAGCTGGACAAAGAAACCCAAAATTGGGGCTAGGAGTAAAGTTTACTCAATCATTTTAGAAGAAAAGACCCCTCTAGGAAATCTACAAATATGAAAGGGATGAATTCATTTTGGATCATCAAGATTAGGATCATCTTATTCTATTCTTGACCTTTAGCTCTGAGGGTTTCAAGACCCCTTTTCTTCTTATCAACTTTGGTGGCAAAGGATTTCACCCTAGTTGACACCCCTCACTTTCTTTCCTCTGTTTGGCACATGATTCCTGTCTGCGCAGCAAATTCTGTAAAGACTAAACTTTGTATGGAAAGCAAATTTTGTGAGGTTTAATCTTTGTTCTGACACCGGGATTTTATCTGAGCAAGTTCTTGTGGTGGTTTACCTACGTTGGCACTAAGGCGCCGAGTGTCCTGTTGCAAGGAATAAGTTCTACGAAGCAGACGCAATTTGAATGGGAATCAAGCCCTGAAACTAAGCAGAAAAAGACAAGCGAAGCTCCCAAAACAAGGATCTCCCAGGTGTGGAAAAGGCGGAATTTTGTGGCTAAGCTCGGGTAGGATTACGGGTTCCTGTTGTGGCACAATCTAGAGTTTCTGTGATCGTTGCGGATCCTTGTAGCTAGTTACGGAACTTGTGTTGAGGGAGCCATGCCATTTGAACCTGTTTTTGGGGACACGTACCAGTATTACAGGGTTGTGGTGGCATTTTTGTGGGCTCAGATTCCCCGTAGTTGACAGAAATCCAAGCGTTGACTTCTGGCAGTGAACCCTGACCAAGCGAGGATCGGATTCCCTGTTGCTGACAGAAGACCAATCATTGACAGTCAAGGGTTGACTTCTCTGTGCCAGCAGACTTTGAACAAGCAAGGTATTAAAGTTGGCATCCAGATTAGTCTTAGATTCATAGTGATTTCGCTGGTGCTAATTAGGGCTTTTGGGGTTAACCCTAGATCTGATTTTAGCGCAAGGGATTACAATTGAAGTATGTATTATTAAAAGGCCGAAGACAACCTGAAGGCATAAGGTCATCGGATCAAAACTTTAATTTATCTTCTGAACTACGGTAGTTTGTGATGACTGTTGGCATATAAACTGTTGAATTGTCTACTTGATTATAGTCTATGAAGTGAATTCGAACAATTGATACTGAATTGTTAAATAATTGTTGTTTACTTGAAACTTCATGCCATTGCATTCATATTTATTGGACTATAGAGTTATTTCTGGTCAATAATTGCAATACTGTTAATTACATTTGACTATACTGTCATCATCTGGTTGCACACAGTATTTGAAATTTTATTTAAACCCTAGTCATTCAAGGGTAAAACTAGGGCAAAATTCCACTGCTATATTACAGTGGTAGCAGAGCGTTGGAATCCTGCCATCCTATGAGTTTGATGCATGTTTCCAGGAGATAACAGTAACATTACAATCAAGAAGAAGAAGGTTAATCGCAGGGCAACAGTGGAGGGTAAGGAAGAACGAGGAGATCCAGCAACAAGAGCATGGGTGCAAAAATTGGACACCTACTTCAGGCTCAACCCTATGGCGGAAACAGATGCGATCCAATTGGCCACATTGCATCTAGAAAGGGAAGTGCATGAATGGTGGTATCATGGTCTAGTAACTTTGAGGCATGCCAACATCACTTCTTAGGAAGATTTTACTCAAAGGTTGATAGAAATATTTGACCAAAAGAACCTAGATATCCACTTCAAAGAATTGGCACTTCTGAAGCAGCTAAGATTGCATGAAGAGTTCATTGCAGAATTTGAATGTATCGCTGTCATGGTAACAGACATATCTGAACAAAGATTAGTCATGCTTTTTACAGAGGCTTTATCCTAGCCACTACAAGGCTAGGTAAAAGCATTCAATCCCACAACCGTTCAAAAGGCTATCAAGAAGACTCGCGATATGGGAAATGCAACAATCAAATCTATAACCTCTCCTAAACCTTTCATTCCCCCAAAGGATAAGGAGAAGAAGGCCCCTCAACATGATTGGCCTAAATGGGACAGGTTAGATGAGGAAACCCGAAGCAAACTATGGAGGAAAAAGTTATGTTTTACTTGCAGGGAACCATGGGAACCTAGACATCGTTGTTTAGGAAAGGGGAAGATTCACTACATCGAAGTGCTCTCTGACCACGAAGAAGAAGGAGAAGAACCCACACCTAGCAATGATGAACCCACTGAGCCTAGCAATACCAAGGAAGAACACCCACAAGAAGAAGCTAAAGAGGAGGAAAAACCCCACGAAGAAAAGAAATCCCGACCACAAGTTAAGATTGCAACTCTTTCAAGAACACCCAGATATTACACCTTCAGGGTCAAGGGAGTCGTCAAGGGACAATGTATCACAACCTTGATTGATGGGGAAGCTACACATAATTTCATTGATGTAGTGTTAGTAGCAAAGAGAGGGCTTCCCACAAAAGAATTCGAAGGCCTTGATGTAATAGTAGCAAATGGGTACAACTTGGATTGCACATGGATGATCCCAGGTTTGAGTGTAACACTTGGTAATTATACTTTCACTAGTGACTTTTACGTAATTGATTTGGCGATATTAATATGGTATTGGGGGTTCAATGGTTGTATTCATTGGGAAAGCACACTATGGACTATCAAGCATTGGAAATGGAATTTAAAGCACCAAATGGTAGTAAGGTGGTTTTGAGGGGTATGGCAAATGGTGGACCACAGGTCGTTTTTGCTAGAAGGATGGAGGCCATTTTTAGCCATAGGGGCATAGCATATGCAACAGAATGCAGGATTACAAACCAAAGGGTTCCCGACAATGACAAACCACAGTACAACGCAGACATTCAATGAGTGTTGGACAAGCATGGTAAGGTATTTGGTGATATTCCCCCAAGATTATTGCCTAAAAGAGGATTTGAACATACTATAGAACTAGAAGAAGGGGCGCCAAACCCATAATCACCACACCATATCAACATCCAACGAAATTCAAAGGACAAGATAGAGAAGACCATCCAAGGATTATTAGCAATGGGCCATATCAGGCCAAGCTCAAGTTCGTTCACCTCATTTGTAGTTTTAGTAAAGAAGAAGGATGGCGTTGGAGGATGTGTATTGATTATTGAGCTCACAGCAAAAAAACCATTAAAAATAGGTACCTTATTCCCACTAGACGCGCTTCATGGAGCAGTATATTTTTCAAAGATTGATTTACGATTAGGGTACCATCAAATTCGAGTTCGAGAAGAGGACGTGTCAAAAACAGCATTCAAATGCCATTATGGACACTTCAAATCTTTGGTCATGACATGCCAAAAACAGTGTCTTCAGCAAGCAACTAAGGATGTTTTTATTGGTATTCTTTGACGACCTTCCCTTCTACAGCAAAACCTGGAACGATCATTTGGGGCATTTGGATACAATTTTGAGCATTATGCAGGAGCAATCTCTCTATGCCAAAGCATCAAAGTGCAAGTTTGGGTTGATGGAGATTCTTTATTTGGGACACATAATCAACGCAAAGGGAGTACAAGTTCATCAAGAAAAGATTCAGCCAATATTGGACTAGCCCACACCCAAGACCATGACAGAATTATGAGGATTCTTCAGAATTCGCAGTTATTACAGACATTTTGTCAAAGGTTTCTCTCAGCTAAGTGCGCCCTTGCCAGATTTAACTAAAAAAGGGGCATTCAGGGGGATAGAAAAATTCGACAAGATATTTAACAAGCTCAAGAAAGTGATGAGCTCATATCTTGTGTTGGCCCTCCCTAGCTTTAGTCAACTATTTATATTAGAGTGCGATGCATCAAGAGAAGGCATAAGGGTAGTCTTAATGCAAAAGAGTCAGCCTATTACATTCGAAAGTTGGAAGCTTTAGTACACAAAGAGGCATTATTCCATATACGACAAGGAGATGTTGGCTATCATGCATGCATTGGCAAACTTCAGGGAATATTTGGTAGGAAACAAGTTCATAGTCAGGACAAACCACAACAACCTGCATCATTTCTTGGGACAAAAGGACCTGAACAAGTGGCAACAGAAATGGGTGAGCAAGATCCAAGCTTATGATTTTGATATTGAGTATGTGAAGGGAAAGAAGAATGTTGTGGCTAATGCACTTTCCAGGAAACCAACAACATGTGCCCTCATAGAACTTACTGAAGATTGGAAGGCTCACCTCTCAGCGAAGTATGCTAAGAACCAATTTGCTTGTGCAATTATCGACCAGATCATCCAAGACGATAGGTACAAACTAGTTGACGGGGTTATTTATTATAAGGACAAAATATACTTGGTTCCCAAGTCTACACTCAAGGAAAAGATTTTGAAGATCACACATGACATTCCATCAGGTTAGACATCAAGGTTTTTTCAAGACGTACCGACAAATTCGAGAACAATTTTCTTGGAAGGGTCTGAAGAAAGATGTGATGAAATACGTCAAGGAATGCATGACATGCCAACAGAATAAGGTCGAGCATACGCATCCTATAGGTCTTCTCCAACCTCTACCTATTCCCGAACAAAAATGGGAGAGCATCTCGATGGACTTCATTACAGGGTTGCCCAAAGCACAAGGTAAAGATTGCATTTACACTGTGGTGGACAAGTTGACCAAATTCACACATTTCTTTGCAATCTCATTTGATTATTTGGCCAAACAAGTAGCAGAATTGTTTTTCTGAGAAGTCTTCAAACTACATGGACTACCAAAGAATATAGTTAACTATCGCAACAGCAAGTTTATGGGTGCTTTTTGGCAGGAACTCTTCAGGCTGGTGGGGATTGAATTAACCCCTAGCACTAGCTATCATCCGCAGACAGATGGTTAGACAGAAATCGTGAATAAGTGGATTGAAGGGTACCTACGCAACTATGTGACGGGTCAGCAAAAAGCATGGATCAAGTGGTTGTACCTTGGGGAGCATTGTTACAATACCACCTACCACTTATCCATTGGGATGTCACCATTCAAAGCTCTATATGGGTATGATGCACCATCTTTATCAACAGGGTTTTTGGAGACAGCAAGGTGCCTATTGCTAAGGATTGGATACAGGAAAGTCAGGACATCCTTAGAGTATTCAAGAAAAAATGAAGGTTGCTTAGAATTTACAGAAGTTGTACACAGATCAGCGTTTCACAAAACGCAACTTTGAGGTAGGGGACCTCGTCTTCTTGAGATTGCAACCCTATCGACAGCTTACCCTTAAGAAGAGTGGCGCTGAGTTATAAATTCCGAGAGACAACAGAATCCATAATGTATTTCATGTGTCGTGCCTCAAGAAGGTCGTGGGGCAACAAGTCACCATATCTGTTGAATTGCCACCTTTAGATGAAGAAGGGCAACTAGAGTTAATTCCAGAGACAATCATGGTCGTGCAAGAAAAGAAGTTAAGAGGGAGAGTAATTCCAGAATACCTTATCAAGTGGAAGAATTTGCCAGATGAGGACGCGACATGGGAAGGGGATTGTATTCAACAGCACCCGAATTTGCAATTACTTGAGGGCAAGCAACTTCGGGCAGGGGGGACTATAACGTCCTCCACAAATTGAGGACAAATGGAAAGAAATATTCTATCAATCTCGGTCGGCTATATTCCACCAATTAGGGAAAATCGCCCAAAAATTCTCACTGTTGGGCAAGTTTTGGGGCAATTGGGTGAAGAAACCCAAAATTGGGGCTTGGAGTAAAGTTTACTAGATCATTTTAGAAGAAGAGACCCCTCTAGGAAATCTATAGATATGAGAGTTATAAATTCATTTTGGGTCATCATGTTTGGGATCATCTTACTTTGTTCTTGACCATTAGCTCTTAGGGTTTTAAGACCCCTTTTCTTCTTGTCAATTTAGGTGGTGAAAGATTCCACCATAGTTGACATTGGACAACCCTCACTTTCTTCTCTCTGTTTGGCACAAAATTCCTATCTGGGCAACGAATCCTGTAAAGACTAAACTCGATTTGCGCAGCAAATTTTGTGAGGTTTAATCTATGTTCTGAGGGATATAGATCTTGAGGTGGTGCTTGGTGATGACTCTATAGTCTGGGCAATTGTTATTGGGACCGTATCCTTTCAAAGGGAGTCACAACCTCCCTTGATAGTGACAAAGGTCTTATATATTTTGGGGTTGAAACAGAACTTGATATCAGTTTCCAATATTGAGGACAAGGGGTATGAGGTGGTGTTTCATGATGGGCATGTTCTCATGTATCCTAAAGGATCCAGTATCACTTTAGCCAAAGTGATTGGAATCTGTCATGGGAAGCTATACAAGCTCACGTTTCAGCCAGCTAGAGCATTGGTTTCTACCAATAGCAATAGTGACTTATGCGAGTAGTGGCACAGAAGGATGTATGCAAGTAGTGGCACAGGAGAATGGCCCACTTATGGGGTTCTGAGAATATGGAGAGAGATTGTTACAGGGCTACTAGATTTCAATACTAAGCACCAAGATGTGTTCAAAGGGGAGTGCATTGGGAAAGTATAGCAAGGCTGCTTTTCCAAGCAGTGATAGTCAGGTAGCAGGTATCCTTGATTTGGTTCATTCTAATGTGTGTGGTTCTGTGTCTTCTATATCATTGAGTAGATATGAATATTATGTCACTTTCATGGACGACTTCTCCTAGAGGACCTGGATTTTTTTCATGAAGACCAAGGGTGAGGTCTTCAAGAGGTTCCAAGACTTTAAAGTTGTTGTGTAGAACCAAACAGGTAAGAAGATCAAGGTGTTGAAATATAACAATGGGGGTGAGTATACCTCCAATGAGTTTAAGGACTTCTATGCGAGCAAGCACAAAGAGGGAGTTGATTGTTCCTTACAATCCACAGCAGAATGGAATTGCAAATAGGAAGAATGGGGCCATAGTAGGGGCTGCGAGAGCCATGCTTCATGATTAGAGGCTACCTTTCTTTCTTTGGGCCAAGGCTTGTAACAATGCAGTGCATTTGCAGAACAGGAGTCCATGAGTTTTAGGGAGCAAGACTCCTGGGGAGGTTTTTTATGGGAAGCAGCTTGAGATAGGACACTTTAGGATTTTTGGGTGTCTGACTTATTCTCATGTCCCTGAGGAGAAGAGGACAAAGCTAGAACCCACAGCTAAGAAGGGTGTTTTTGTGGGGTATAGCAAGACCTCAAAGGCTTACTACATATATATATTCCTACCAACAAGTAGGTTTTTGTGAGGCGGGATGTGAGATTGAGGAGGAGAGAGCCTAGAGGAGGTCATGAGAGTTCAATCAAGTAGAGCAACAAACTCCTCAGCAAAGGATTTCACCACAAAGTATTAGACCACAAGGTACAGGATCACAAGGATCAGGAGGATCATAGGCTTCAAGGGTGACAGGGTCATAGGGCACATGTTCCCATGGTGCAGGTTCACCATCGACCATAGGTGCATCATCTTCAAGCACACAATCTTCAGAGGATATACCCACCCTAGTACAGAAGGCCACTTATGGGAAGAGGAAGCCAAGATGGCTTCATGAGACCTTGAAGGAAGCCCAAGAATCAGTGGGAAAACCCAAGTGGTCAGTTAGGGAGAGCAGACCACCAGAGCAGTTTGGTAGCTATTTGGCTATGGTGAGTAGCATTGTTGAGTTTGAGCCTTCTGGCTATGAGGAGGCAATAGGCTAGCTGGTCTAGAGGGATGCCACGGTGGAAGAGTATGCTTCCATCATGAAGAATGGTGTTTGGGAGATTGTACCAAGGCCTGAAGCGAAGTCAGTGATGACTTCCAGGTGGTTCTACAAGATTAAATATGTTGCAGATGGCAACGTTGAGAAGTACAAAGCTTAGTTTGTGGCTCAAGGGTTCTCACAGGTAGAGGAAGTTGATTATGAGGAGACCTTCGCTCTAGTTGCTTTGTATACTTATATTACATCAGTGATCTCTATAGTAGCAAAGATGGGATGGAAGATCCACCAAATGGATGTGAAGATTGCATTTTTGAATGCGATTTACAAGAGGTTTACATTGAGCGGCCACATGGCTTTGAGGTGCATGGGAAGAAGTCTCGTGTTTGCAAATTGAAGAAGGCACTTTATGGACTGAAGCAAGCTCCAAGAACTTGGTATTCTCAGATAGATACTTACTTGCAACAATTGGGTTTCAAGAAGAGTGATGCAAATCCAAACCTTTATTACATTGTTGTTGGTGAGGATCCTCTCATTCTAGCATTGTATGTGGATGACTTATTTATTAAAGGTATAGAGAGGCTCATAGAGTACTACAAGTAAGATCTTGCTTCAAAGTTTGAGATGACAGATATTGGACTGATGCATTATTTCTTGATCGGCTCATTGATGTATCTGGTCAACACTAAACTAGACATTTGTTTTGCAGTCAACACTCTTAGTAAATTTATGGTGGAGCCTAGGAGAGTGCATAGGGTGGCTGCAAAACATGTGCTTCGGTATCTACAGGGGTTAGTGAACTATGGTTTGTACTATGTTCAAGGGGATGGAGTCAAGTTCACTGGCTATACAAACTCAAATTGGGCACGATGTGTTGATGACAGGAAAAGCAATGCCAGGTGTTGCTTCAGGTTGGATTCGGCAATTGTGTCATGGTTCAACCAGAATCAACAGTTAGTAGCACTGAGTTCTATTGAGGTCGAGTACATGGGATAACGTAGCTTGAGTACATATATGGGGTGGTGCAGCTTGAGTACATACCTATTGATGAGCAAGTAGTGGACATTCTCAAGATGTCCTTGCTAAGAGGCAAGCATGTGTGCTAAGGATAAGATGGGAGTGGTGAAGAACACTTTCCTCTATAAGAGGGAGTGTTACAAAAAGTGTGTCAAGGACAAGTGTTCCTAAGGCTTGGTGTTTAGCCTAGAAAAAATTGTCCAACATGACCCCTTAACATAACTTTACAAGACATAAATTCATAAAGTGACTTTTTGGAAATTAAATGAAAAGGCAACTTAGGGGATAAAGTGACTTAAGTGGATCAATCGGAGATTAAATCCCCACCCTTGATCTCAATGGCTAAGATCTATTGTCAACCACAGGATCATAGGGTTAGGTCACTCTTCATTAAGAGAGAACAAAAGGAAACTCAAGGGAGAAAAATGCACCATTTTGCATTCATTCTTCATGAGCTTTGGAAAAGAGGAGAAGAGGATTGAGAGAGCAAGTACAGCAGGAGAAAGGGAAGTACAGCAGCATGTATAGCACAAATCTCAAGGAGGAGGCACAAATTTCAAAGCCAAAAACAACACAAAATTCGAGGAGCTTTTACTGCAATATGAACACAAAAAGCAAAGAGGATTCAGCATATTAATTGCAGCAAAGGCAACCCGATTTTCGAGGGTATGACAGTGTTGCCAAAGCTGCTATAGCAGCATGAAAATCAAGGCAATCTAGGCACAAAATTCTGAGCAGTGTTCAGGAAGAGGATTGAGAGAGCAAGTACAGCAGCATGTACAGCACAAATCTCAAGGAGGAGCACAAATTTCAAGGCCAAGAACAACACGAAATTCGAGGAGCATTTACTGCAATATGAACACAAAAATCAAAGAGGATTCAGCATATTAATTGCAGCAAAGGCAACCCGATTTTCAAGGGTATGACAGTGTTGCCAAAGCTGCTATAGCAGCATGAAAATCAAGGCAAACTAGGCACAAAATTCTGAGCAGTGTTCAGAACAAAAGACAATTGACAATGCATTAATTGTTGTCAAAAGGTACTGCAATGCCAGCACAAATTTCCAGGAGTTGGGCACAAAATTCTAGGGGGTTTCTGCTGCATCAAATGTTGTCAGACAGAGAAATCCCTCTCTCTTACTGGTTTCCCCTTCAGGGTTTTTCCAAGGTCTATTGACTAAAATTTCCTTGCGTAAAAATTTTGTGGGTTGCTTGTGTTTTATCTCAGCAGAGGCAAAAAGTAGATTAGACTCATGTGTTTTAACTTTTTTAAATATTCATGTTTATGACAGCAACAAATAAAAATGTGGGTTGCACATTAAACTTGATGAGACTTCACTAAACTTGAAACCGGGTTGGGTCTAAGCCAAAAAAATTCTACAATTTCACACTCTTAATTAGTGCCAATCACTTCAAGTAAAATAAATCACCTACCACAAAATATGCTAAAGTATAAAGGTTTTAAAAGTAGGTGAGATCCTTTAAACCATTTAAATGAATTTGATCCGATGTAGAAAGGAGAACGATGGAGGCATTGCGTTGGATCAGTGTTAGGGATTCTCAAGATTTTATGCTTAGAGTCGCCTCAAGCTTCACATCTGCAAGGTGTTGCGCAGACCTGTCTTAGTGCGTAGATGAAGGCCTTATGCCCTTGCGCAGCGTGGATCAAAGGGAGAATTTGGTTGTTCATTCAATGCATGAGTCCATCAACCGATTTTGTGTGCATCTGATATGTAAGGATATGCCATTAATCTGCTTTGCAAAATATGTTGGTATCATAGCTCCTTCTGAGTATACAACGAATGAATTTCACATCAGAAAGGAGGTTGATGTAGTGATCTACAGAGACGGCGAGGTTTTCTTGCAATGGTCAAGTATCTTTTTCAAGAACATTTGTGACGAAACGATATTTCTGGGCTATTGACCAAAAGTTTCTTAACATCAAATTTGACCCTTTTGATACCAAATCTGATAATGGCAGTGAGCTATGGTATGATGGGACTCCAAAGCGAGAAGGAGACTCAAACTCCAAACAAGCAAGGTTTAATTTTGTATGGAGAGTTGGCTCTTCTTTCTAGATCTGAAACGATCAGAAGAAAGGTGGTTAATTTGACATTTTATGTGCAGGATTTTTTGCTTGATCTAGGGATTTCACTCGTTAGACCCCATATTCGATTAGATCAAATTGAAGATATCCTAGATCTAAATTTGCCCCTCTATGGGTCTCCTCTTTGTCGTTTAGATCTAGATCTGAACAAAAGCCAAAAAGAAAGAGGAAAATACCAGATCTTTGTCAAGAATTTAAATGGGAAGGCCACAATCCAATGGATCCAAGGTACGGATCTAGTGGAACAACTAAAGCAAAGAATCCAAAATGACTGGGGATTACCAGTAACACATCAAGTTTTGTTATATGAAGGAAAAGTGCTCCAGAACTCTTTCTAGCTGAAAGAATATAGTGTGGCAAGAATTCTACCATAACATTAAATCTGCGGATGCGGGGGGTTCTACAACCTTCAAAAACCCTAATACAAATCCTAGAAACCCTAATGGATCTATCTCGTTCAAGGATGCACTGAAAGGGAAGTCTGCCACTCCAAATGATCAGATCTAAAATTTGTCAGGTCCATACATTGTCGAGTAAATGGACAAGGTACCAACTATGGATGTAAAAACCCCAGAGGTAAAATCATATTTTGTTGATCTACAATCTAAGGCATTAATATGTCAGTTTAATGGTTTATGGTCGAGACCTGAAGACTTATATCAGTGGGTGTACTCTTCTTGGACAACAAATTGCGATCTCTACTTGTGCTCTAAAGGTTTCTTCATAGTACAATTTGACACACAGCAAGATATGGAAAAAGTGTTGATTTTTGGTAGAGCACTTCTGTAAGTCTCAAAATTTGCAGGGAGGCTTAGACACATGCATTCTCCAATAACCAGAATTTGTTTTGGAAAATTCCACCCGGAGACAGTTTTATTAAAATAATTAATTATTTTTAATGGGTCCCTAAGTCTAAACTTAGGAAATTAAAATAATTAATGGGTATTAATCTAAACTGTGGGTGTAACTTCTAGAAGAAGGCGGTGATCAAGTCAATACGATCTTAGCCATTGATTAGAATCTAATCTGAGCCGTTGATTGATCAACTAGAGGATTATAAGAGAAGGCTTGATGAGCACTTGGAGAACACACACACAGAGATCAGAAGTTCAATTTTCTAAAGCAGAGTTGCCGGAGAGATTTTCGATAGTGATAGTATCCGGAAGAGGGAAGTTTTCCTGGACTAGAGAGTACAAGGTAGAGAGGGCAGAACGACGTCCAGATAGAGGTTGACGTTGGCCCACGCAGAGCTAACACAGTGGCAACGCAGAGCCTAAAGGAAGATCGAATTCCTGCTGGGGAGATCGATTTCAGAAATCGAGAGCTGGGGTGTGAGACCGGGAGGCTGGAAATCGAAGTTTCTGGGCAGCAGAGGATCCCGAGGAAGAGCAGAGCAGGGCAGTCCCCAACTGAGGTGACGCAAAGACTGCATAAGGTTGACGCAGATCTGCGCAGAGGTTGACGCAGAGCCTCCTTCTAGCAAGATCAAGGTCAAATTCTTCTAGTGATAGGTTGAGATCATCTCACTATTTGTTTTGTCTAGTTTCTCTTTGTATCAGATAGCCAATCAGGCTTCCAACAAATTGTACTCAAATTTACTACTGCATAATAATAAAACCCTCAAAGTTGCTGCACCGGTTTTCCCACATTGGGTTTTTCCTGGTACATTTGTCCAAAAATAACTATGTCAGAGTTGCAGGTGAAGCAAGAAGAACAGAGTCAGAAAGCCCAGCACTGAAGGAGGAAGGGAGTTCAAAATTCCTGCAAAGGCAACAATTCGAATCCCCAGAGGGTTTGCACAGTCAAGCCAGGAGAGCAAGATTCTCGCGGTAAATCTCTCTCTGAATGAGTCGA
This sequence comes from Pinus tabuliformis, assembly GCA_031772625.1. NCBI lineage: Eukaryota > Viridiplantae > Streptophyta > Pinopsida > Pinales > Pinaceae > Pinus > Pinus tabuliformis. Next base: position 868,663,884 of record CM062813.1, on the reverse strand, counting down.
CAAAGAGGTGAGATTTCCAGATTGAAATTTGTCAGTTGCAGAGGGAGCAGCATAGCAGAAACTTCAGCGAAGAGGTTTTTCTGGTGGGACGCAGTTTTCTTCAGGCAATTTCTGGGCAGAAAGACGTCAGAGGGAAGAGAGAGACACGGTTGAGGGAATTTTTCCTCAGATAACTTCCAGCCAAGAAGTCTGAATTATCATCAACTGAGCAACAATAAGGAGCAACAAATCTACTGACTCCAGCAGGGAGTGTGTAGGCTAGCCTAGCAGCAGAGCATAGGAGAGAGGAGGACATTCGACTTTCTATTTGGCAAAGATGGCAACCAGTGGGACTGAGAGATCAGGACAGGTTGGATGGGTCATCCAACTATGCGATCTGGAAGGCAAGAATGCCATGCCTTCTAGATGAGCATTTTCTCAAAGTCTACATCGACAGCGTGATAGCTGAGCCCTCAGATCCAGATTAGCTCAAGAAGTACAAGGGAGAAATGGCGAAGACAAAAAGAATGATCCTCAACAGAGTGAATGATCATATAGTCTGCCACATAGTTGGCAGAAATAGTGCCAAAGAGATGTGGGATGCATTGTCGACGCTATATCAGGGATCTTCCGAGCAGCGGAAGATGTGATTGGAATAGAAGACGAGATCTACGCAGATGCAGAAGGGGGAACGCATTGATCCGTTCCTCGCGAAGCTTCAAGAGACCCGAGATGAGCTAGCAGCTATGGGGTCGACACCTCAAGGATCTGAGATGGTTAGACTGGCCCTCAATTCAGTCTCAAAGGAGTGGCAAGCCTTTGTCCAAAGCATCCTAGGCAGGGCGACTTTGCCAAATTGGGATGAGATGTGGGTAGCTCTCAAGCAAGAGGAGCTGAGGAGGGACTTGATCAAGTGTAAACTTGACAGAAGCAGCAACAGTGGGTCGAAGCCTAAGGAGGAGGATGAGAATGCAGCTCTCGCATCTAAGGGGCAGCAGGAGTAGTAGAAGCGGAAGAAGGATGTTTCAAAGATCAAATGCTTCAAGTGTGGTGAACTCGGTCACTACGCAACACAGTGTCCTCTCAAGAAGAAGGACAAAGATGAGAAGCATGATCTGAAGGTTGGAGCCACGAAGATCGTGTAGGATGAGTTCGCTATGACAGCCGAGATACCTCCAAGAGGGAGGTGCGCTGATTTAGAGTTATAGTTTGAAAGAGCTACAAATGGGCAGGATCCTGGAGGAGCCCACCTCTCAAATCAAATCCTTGCTACGGGAGCCCAGACCAGTAGTAGCAGGATGGACCAGTGTCAGTTGGTGCAGAGGAGTGCAGGAGTGACAGTTGCAGTGGCTAGGAGTGCCAGAGACTGAGCAGCGCAAAGCAGAGTTGGCGGCATTGCAGATGGCACAAAGCAGAGGTCAACAGCAGCGCAGAGGTTTCAGAGGATCAGCGCAGAGACTAACAACAATCAAACTCCAACAGCGAGATGCATCATACTGCACACCAGTTCAGTAATTTGGGATGTTTTTTAGTTGTGGATGCAGTAGCAGTAGCAGTTGGTGAAGGATGCAGTGCAGATGCAGTATTGGCAGTGGCAGTGCTAGTAATAGCACGGATGCAGAAATTCAGAGGGAGTTGCAATACGGATGCAGTGTTGACAGTGGTAGGGTCAGCAACAATACAGATGCAGCATTTGCGCAGTAGTTGGTGGGCAATGATGTCAGACATCAGCAGCGCAGAAGGAGATGTTACAGAACAGGGTGATGCTTCAGCAGGGTGCATTGTCATAGCACATTCCTCGCTAAGAGAGAGTGTTGATTTCTAGTAGCATCGGATGTGCTCTAGGTCTCAAAATTTGTAGGGAGGCTTAGACACATGCATTCTCCAATGACCATAAATCATTTTGGGAAATTCCCCCCGGAGACAGTTTTATTAAAAATAATTAATGACTCCCTAAGTCTAAACTTAGGAAATTATAATAATTAATGGGTATTAATCTAAACTGTGGGTGTAAGTTCTAAAAGAAGGCAGAGATCAAGTCAATATGATCCTAGCCATTGATTAGAATCTAATCTGGGTCGTTGATTGATCAACTAGAGGTTTATAAGATAAGGCTTGATGTGCAATTGGAGGACACACAGAGAGAGATCAGAAGTTCGATTTTCTGAAGCAGAGCAGCTACCAGAGAGATTTTCGATAGTGATCTTTTGCAGTGAGGGGCAAAGATAGTATCCAGAAGAGTGATGTTTTCTTGGGTCGGAGAGTACAAGGCAGAGAGGGTAGAACGACGTCCAAAGAGAGGTTGAAACTGGCCCATGCAGAGTTGACGCAGTGACAACACAAAGCATAGAGGAAGATCGAATTCCTGCTGGAGAGATCAATTTCAAAAGACAGGAGCTGGGGTGTGAGACCGAGAGGCTGGAAATTGAAGTTTCTGGGCAACAAAGGATCCGGAGGAAGAGCAGTGCAGTCCCTAGCTAAGGTGACGCAAAGACTGCATAGGGTTGATGTAGATTTGCGTAGAGGTTGACGCAAAGCCTCCTTCCAGCGAGATCAAGGTCAGATTCTTCCAGTGACAAGGTGAGATCATCTCACTATTTGTTTTGTCTAGTTTCTCTCTGTATCGGATAGCCAATCAGGCTTCCAATGAATTGTACTCAATTTTACTACTACATAATAATAAAACCCTCAAAGTTGTTGCACCGATTTTCCAACATTGGGTTTTTCCGAGGACATTTGTCCAAAAATAACTGTCATTGTGTTGTATCTTTTCCCTGTTCAGTTTCTTGTTTCGGCATATTATTTTAAATGGTGAATGTTGCAGTTGTATTTACTTCAATACTTACTGTAGAACACAATAAATAACTTGTATAGATTAACAAGTAGGAGAAGTAACATCAGTTTTCTACAATAGGGATTCTGGGTTTAGGAATTTTCACAAAAAGTTCTAAACGAAGGACCATGGTTTTGGGGTAGAGCAGGGCATTTTGTTACTCCATGGTTCCCTAAGTTTGATGCAACAACCATGGTGATAACAACAATGCTAGTCTAGGTAAGGTTGCCAAAGCTCCCTCTTCCATTCTAGCACCATCTAATCTTCGAGGACATCGGAAACACTTTGGGCAAATTCAAAACAATTGACCTGGATAAAACAACAAAAAGAATATTTACATTTGCCAAGATACGTGTAGAAATCGACCTCAAAAAAGGTCTTCCTCATCGTCTTCTTTTAAACATGAAAACTTTCAGTGGACACAACAGTTAGATTATGAGAATACAACATTCAGATGTCGAGCTTGTTTTCAAATGGGTCACTTGTAAAATCCCTGCCCACAAGCAAGAAAGGCCCCAAAATAGAACAAGAGGTGGGTCCCTAAGCCAAGGAGATGGCAACTTCCTATTATTTCAGAAGACAAAAATGAATAGCTCGAGGGAAATGTTCCAAATACAAAAGCACAAACATAACCGAGTAGCCAATCAAATGGCGGAGTGGGGGATCAATTAGGAACAAACTATGGTGACTCTTAGCCAACATGGTACCAAATCAATAGAGATCACAGCATCAAAGCGGTAGAATGCGAAAACACCCACTAAAAAGGAATTGGGGGGCACAAATAAATCCCATATATCTAAGGGCTCGGACTCTAGATGGCAACCAAATGGCAATACTAACAGTTGCTCCCAATCAAGGAGTCTGGCGAAAGGTGGAGAAAAAGAAAGGAAAAAAAGGGGAAGCTAAGTGATTTTTATCACAATTAGCTCGACAAAATTATGCAAATTTTAATTTTAGTTTCTTCTTTGTTGTGCATCAGTCGAAAGGCTGACATGATCAACTGCTTTCAAGAATCTACAAAATATTTTGTTCCTTGTTTTCAAGTTGAATAAAATTACAATTTTTCTTCACAAAAAAAAGGCAAGATCCTTTAAACGTGCAAAACTGAAACAAAATCATTTTGGGGCCTAAATTTTAGCACAACGCAGTCCAAAGCCATTGCAACTCTAATACGAAGTTAAATGTTTGTCTAAAGCATACCTAGAAGGCTTAAGTTTGCAATAATTAATGGGATTATCAAAATTTGCATCCAAAAAAGTATTCAATTCACCAAACTATTGGTTATGCTCTAAACATATTTAAGAAATGGTAGGTGCCGAGGGGGTTGATTATTTGCCCCAAAGGACAAGTTGAAATATCCTAAATGTGGTCTAAGAAACGGCACGAACAACCAATCTGAAGCATATGCTCTCTTGCAAGGTTTAATTCAATCTCAGACCCATAATATTAATAATTTGATCATCATAGGGGACTCTAGGGATCCAATGGCCATTGGAGCCTTGTTGCTTAATGGACAAGAGGGATATTATCCCCTTCCTTAATGAAGAGGATTATGGTTTTAAGTGAATTGAACCACCTTAGGTGTTGGCCACAAGTTGCAAAGAAAAGGCAAATGTGTCATGCAAAAGTTAAGGGTATAGGAAGCATCTCTACCTCAAGGAGTGCTCTCAAAATTACCCTTGGGTTGGCAGGGAGAGGCAAGCGCATCAGGCCAAGAAAGATCAAGCAGACCATAAGGTCATTAAGCATCGCGTATGAGTGTGGAGGAGACTAGCATGAGATCTCCAAGATCATCCATCCAGTTAGTTATGAATTGCTTAGTGAATGGAGATCAGTCTGTATCAGGTGGCAAAGGGATGTCAATTCTACAGGAATTCAATTTCAATTCCAAGCAATGACTCATCATGTATCAATGTGGGATATGCATGGTTCCAGGAGGGATGTTTTAAAATTGGTGGTTGCAGCACCACCTACCCAATCATTGTTTTAGTTGGATGATGGAGTTCAAGCAGTGTTAAATTTTCAATCAGCAATTAAGGGAAGAGAAATCATAACTGCGCATTTGCTATAGTATGACATGAGAGATAAAGGTATCAGATGAACAGGTGTGTGTACAATGGCTTCAATAACTCCTTTAATTTAGGGGATGAATTTACCAATGTCTGGCTGTTTCTATTTGTGACTTTGGTTTGGGGAAGGAAAACTGAAATTAGAATTGCGCAATCCACATTCCCACAAGCTCTGCATGGGCTGTGCCTTTGGGAAAATGATAATAGGTCTGCGTACTCCGTCTGTGGTCAGTTTTGAGAGAAGTTCAAGATCAAACAGCTCGGTGCCACGAATACCTTCGAGGGAGCTTGGGGTGGTTACGACAACAAGGGAAAGGTCGTGAATTTGAGGCAACGATGGCCAACTCCCATCGCAATGGAGAAGCAACTCTGAAACATCTAGGGGCACAACTGCAACAAATGCAGAATGATATTCTTCAACTGCAATAAAAGTACAATCAGATGGTCTCTAGCTTAGCTGCAACAATGGACATCATGACTGATCACAGAACTCTGATTCAAAGATCTGAGGATGAGATTGCTAGTCTGCCCCAGCAAATCCAGGACCTTGAATTGACCCTAAGTCATAGGCAGCCCGTCACTGTTCATGATAGGGAAGAACTTCATGGAGTTACTGCTACTCTAGATACTAAGAAATGGAATGTATACAAAAACCCTGCAAGATAGTAGGCACTTTTTAGTATATATTTACCAATAGATACTCTAGTAATGCAGTATATTTAATATAGCTCTTCTTTGAATTCAGGCAGATGAAAAGAACAGTCTGATCAATTTGTAAACTTTGCTGTATGGCTGTGCTCCAAACGCAGATTTCAATATGAAATATATTTCTTACTACGGTTGCGATAAAATGCTCTGAAGATATTTAGATTGCCGACTAAAAACAACAACAACCTGCAAATAAAATTCTTTAAAGAATATACACTGCTCGTTAAATTTTCAATGGTTCACATGATTGTTGAAATTTGCATCCAAAGAAAGGATCTGTAACTGATCAAATATCGCTAATACTATGATAATACTTGAATTAAGAGATAAAAACAACAATAACAGGAGACCGCGAATAAAGATCTTTATAGAACATACACTGCTCGTGTTTCTTATCGAGGAAGGCACGGTCCAGAATTTGCGTAGAGGCATCGTACATCAACTCGAAACTGTTAAAGATTTCCACAACACGACCGCGCTGGACGCCAATAACGCATCCGAAAACCCTAGGGACGTTTCCGCCCTGTGCAACACTCTGCGCCTTGAGCCTCGTGTGATGGTCCGAAATGTTTACAATTACCAGCGGATGGAGCTTAAATGTGAGCCCGCTGCTGGAAGACATTGCAGGTATTCAAACAATAGACCTCTAGCGCTCAGACAATCTAAGGGTTTCGAGTACAGTTTTGCTGATTCCTGCGAAGTAAGCCCTCTGTAAGTTCTTCCGTGCGTTCGAGAGTTTACCAGGACCACGGAAATTCAGAGAAAATTATGATCGACCAAGATTTTGCTATGGCTTTTACAGTGTAACAGTTTGTGCTCTTTTAATACTTTTCGTTGAGCGGGTTTGTGGTCTTTAGTTACGGTTGAAAACGACGTGGTTTTTAGTTGTAATGGTTTGTTTGCTTTCAAAGTTTTTTTGAATGAGCAGTTTTTTTTTTAAACAAGTGACTTTTAACTTAATAAAATGTTTATTATTATATATGTATAAGTTTAGATTTATTTCAAACTTGGATTTATTAATGAAGAGGTTAAATTTCTTGATATGTAATATTTTTAATTATTTAATATATGTTATATTATTATTTTTTGTATATTGAGGGTTAATGTCTGTGTTAGTGATAGAAGACTTTACAAAAACACTGGATTATAGGTTATAAAATCTATGGTGTTCTTGATGTTGTTGAATGTGTCGACAACAAGGGGTCTCTTTGATGTGAAGTCTCAATAGACTTTACACCATTTGGAATAGGAGCCCCAAGCAGAATATGATTGGTTGTCAAATCCATGTTCATAAAGATATGCCTTCGCTGCAATGAACACATAAGATGACATATGCATAGCTTTGGTGACAGCCAGTGTGTGAACTTTGTAAGATATCAATTGCAATGTATAAAAGGTTCTTTCACACCAAAGGGGAAAAGAGTGAGCCCCTTGAAAGAAAGTAATAGTACTATCTTAAAAGAGACACACGAGCACATGTAAAAGAATTGTTAGCTAACCTGCAAAATAGTTCACAAGATAACAATGATCATGATAGCATAAACAACACACATTCAACAAGATACATACTAAAGTAAATGAAATAGTTCATTAACATTAGTGTAAATGAAATAACATATACTGCAAACATATAAAGAGTAGTCTTACAACATCCACGATATATGCATGAAAGTGTGACGGCTCTAAGAGCTTCTAATCATTAAGTGAAAGTTTCAAGCATACAATTACATTGATATGACACTAGCCCCAATAGTGGAACATGAAGCCACCACTTACTTCTCCAAATAATGATACTCTTCCTATGCTAGACTAGAGAAGCCAAGGCTCCAAATCTTAGGTTCCAAGCCCTTTGTTTGAGTTATGAGGGTTTATTTATAACAAATGGGATGACTCTTCATCTCCCTTTGTGACCTTTGAGCTTCCCTCATGACTCTTGGACTTATTTTGTCTTTACTCTAACTAATGACTCTTCACATTCCACATTTAACTCTTGGACTTCCACTTACATTTACACTTTATTATTTTTCAAATACAATAGGACAAACTCCATATAAGACAAAAATGGCTAGAGCCTAATAAGACAAAACTTAATACATTAAGATTGAGTTTGAGGAAACTCTAGCTCAACAACTTCAACTTGTAATTTTGTAGTGACATATTGATGCCAAGCTTTATATTGTGCAACTATGTCCTCAAACTTTGCAGGAAGATTTGGTTGATATCTGACTCTGGCCTCCATAGCATCTGGGTAAATGGTTTTGGAGCCATTATGTGCCTCATTCCATAATAAGAACAGTTTCATATTAACTTTAGCAAGTCCATCTATATACTTGTGCATGTTTTGTTTGGTGATCTTCGAGTCTTCTTTTGTAGTGACCTACTTCAAATTATCCAAGTATTCTTAGATTTTATGCTCAATGATGTTTCTGCCCTATGTCTCTGCAAATGGTCCAATAGAAGGGATCTTGTGTGTGCTGACCAGGGAATCCAAACTATTGTATAATCGTGCGTAAGCAACTATAATGTTGGCCACAAAGTAGCGAGTTGCTTGTTGCTTGTTGCTTTGCATGAGCATTTTGACCTTAGCCTTCTGCAATTTTGCTTCTTGTCTTGTTTTCCTAGCCAACTATGCAAGTGTGTTCTTGTACATGGTACCCCATTCTTGGATCACACTAATGGCTGCATGATTTTTTTAGAGCTTTCACATTTTCTCGTGACCTCTTCAGCATGTCATGCAAGGGCACTACCGACTTATGTATAGTGTTAATCACTTCATAAATTTGCCTCATGGTGTCTCCCAATGCCTAGATTTCATATATCATTACGTGAAGCTCTTTCAAGTGAGAATCTGCAGAAGACAATTGTTGGTTCTGAGTGTGAATATGATCTATTTGTTGTCTTGTAACATCCAGATCATTTGCCATTTTTTGTCAACACGGAGGAGCCTCCTCTGGAGATTATCAAACTGGAGCTCCCGCGCTTGCCTTCTGCGACCTTGACAGGCCTCCCGCAGGCCTCCTGCCTAGCAGCCCTGCTGCTGGGCCCTCTCCTGTTCCCGCTGGCCCGCCTGGGCCCCTTTCTCAGAGCTTCTCTTCGCCTCCCGTGGTCTCTTTCGGGCCTCCTGCTCGGCCCCAGCTGAGGGGCCTTTCCCCCTGCTTTCTTTCCAGCTTCCGCCCCTCTCTCCATCCGGTCACCGGCGAATCTGGCCTCCCTCCGTCATGGCTGGGACTGACTCCTCCCCGCAGCAAGACAATGAAGATCAGGAAAAAAAATTGCTTCTCTCATTCCAGAAAATACTACCTCAAGAATCCGTCCCTCTGCATCAAAGTTTGTCAAGAAGCTGGCCGACATCCCTGAAGTTTCTCTCCCTCCCAGTCTCCCGAGGAAGGCAGCGATCTCTTTGGCTGAGCGGGGTCTTGTAGGTTAGTTTACTGGCCTTTGGCCTTCTCCCAAAGCAGTCCAAAAATGGGTAGAACGTAACTGGAACACGATCATTCAAGGGAAAATAGCCATTAGATTCTGCGGAAGGGGCTTCTATACTTTCCTCTTTGAAACAAAGAAGACCAGAATCTCATATTCAGAAATGGTCCCTACTTCATGGATTTGAGAGGCCTCTACCTGAATAGATGGTCCCCTGATTTCGACCCGGAAATGGATATCCCAAATGCTGTTCCGGTTTGGGTACGTCTGCCTCACCTCCCTCTGCATTGTTGGGGGGAAAATCTGTTAAAGCTATTGGGAATGTTGTGGGAAAATACATTGACAGATGTGAACCAAAGGAAAACATGCATGCTTGTGCAAGGATTTGCGTTGAAGTCGACTTAGGGAAAGGCCTACCGGAAGCCATCAAGATCAAAGTGGACCAATGGACCCATATTTAGCAGATGGACTACGAACAAATACCATTCAAATGCAAGGTATGCCACGAATATGGTCATTTCGCTAATAGGTGTAGTAAGATAAAAGTAAATGAACTGAATGAAAATGTTGAAACTTCTGAAGGCACATGGGAGCAAGTAAAAAAAAAAAGAAATCAAACCCCATCCAGCAAGGCCCTAATACTAAGCCCCACCCGGAATCCCAAGCTACTCCCCCACCCCTCCCATTTCGACCCAACCTTTCCTCTCCTCCTCCAATCCTTTTGAATCCTTAGTGGACGAAGATCCCTCCTCCCCCCCTTCCTCTCCCTCAGCCACTGCTCTAGCAATCATCCCCTCCCCCTCACTGCCCCTCTCCTCCCCTCCTCCTACCATAGATCGTATTCTAACAAGAAATAAACTCAAAGAAGCAAGCTTCACCTCTGAACCACCGAGAAAAGCAGGCAGGAAGTCAAACAAAGAAATAAGAGATGAAACAGCAGCAAAAGAAATGGCCACGGGCACACAACAACCGATGGACTCATTCTTGGACAAGCAAAAAGGAAGCAGGGAAAAGACAAAGGAGAAGAGCGGGGCTCACCAAAAAATTAGTAAGTAATGATATTGGTCTCTTGGAATTGTAGGGGGCTGGGCTCCTCTCTAAAATCAAATGCAGCCTGGGATTTAATCATACATGAGCAGCCAGATCTTTTCCTAATCCAGGAGACCAAAATGTCTAACCAAGACTTTCAAACATTCACAAAAAGACACAAAAGCTTTGCAGGTATAGCAACAGATTCCGTGGGTGCCTCAGGAGGAATAGGCACATTATGGAATAAGAGAAAATGGGACCTCATCAGCCAAAACTCATCTATCTGGTGGGTCAGAACTGACCTCAAAAATAAAATTACAAAAGAAGAATATATTGTTCTTAACATCTATGCCCCAAATCACTACAGGGATAAAGTTCATTGTTGGGATTCCATCAATTCAGAGCTGCAGGTCTGTCAAAATAGGAACACAATCATGGGTGGTGACCTGAATCTAATCAGGAACATTGAGGAAAAAATAGGAGGGAAATTCCTCGCTGATCCTTCAAGAGATACTCTGGAAACAATAATAGAAACTCACAAACTCATTGACATCCCCCCTAACAATGGTAAATTTACTTGGAGCAATAAGAGAGCAGGAATTCACAACATCAAAGAGAGACTCGACAGGATATTAATTCATGAAAGAATAGTTACAGGTTTCTCCTCAGTTAAAAGTAAGATAGTTCATGCCACAGCTTCAGATCACAAGCCTGTGGTCTTGATTCTTGACAATGAAAGAAATCTCGGCCCTATCCCTTTCAAATACAATAAAATTTGGGATACCAAGGAGGGCTTCCAAAAACTCATCAAAGAACACTGGGAGATGGAAGTCATCAGTTCACCTCACTATGTATGGGAAGCAAAATTAAAATCCTCAAGAGCAGTGATCAAACAATGGGCCAAAGAGAATGCAATATTGGAAAAAAAAAATAGAGCTACACAAACAATTGGAGCAATGGAATCAGGAGAAAGAGGATCAACAAATCTCAAAGGAAGAACAATCTCAGGAAAATGAAATGTTTAGGGAACTCTACAGGCAGAACAGAGAAGAGGAAGAAGAGCAGAGACAGAAATCGAGGTGCCTTTAGCTCAGAGCTGGAGACAAAAACACTTCTTTCTTTCATAATAACCTTAAGCTCAAAAGAGCAGGAAACCAAATTGATAAAATTACTGCTAAGGGAAAAGAACTAAGTGAACAAGAGGAAATCAAAGAAGCAGCACACAGTCACTTCAAATCCCTCTTATCAGCAGTCCCCCAGTATATGGACAACGCAGATTTCCTACAACCAGTCGAGTGCAAAATCAACGCGCATCAAAACAGTGAGTTGGATCAGGATGTTTTGGAGGAGGAAATAAGGATGGCAGTGTTCAGTATGCAGCCGGACAAGGCCCCTGGTCCTGATGGCTTCACTGCTGCCTTCTTCAGGAACCACTGGGATATCATAAAAAAAGACTATGTAAGGATGGTTAAAAATATCTTCAAAAAAAATAAGATGGGCGAAAACACTAAAACCTCCCATCTGGCACTTATTCCCAAGGATCCCAACCCTCTCTCCTTTGATCGCTTCAGACCTATCTCTCTTTGCAATGTCTCCTACAAAATAGTAACCAAAATCCTGGCAAACAGACTGAAAAAGCTTCTGCCTTCCCTTATATCAGAGAACCAAGGAGGATTCGTTCCTAAAAGACAAATAACGAACAATGTCATCCTGATTCAAGAAGCAATCCATAGCAGCATCAATAGAAAGGAAAGAGGTATGATCATAAAACTTGACATGGCAAATGCCTTCGACAGGGTCAACCATCAATTCCTAGCTAAGGTTCTCAAGAAGTTTGGAATATCCAATAAATTTATAAGCATCATTATGGAATGCATCTCAAACCCTTGGATAGCCCCCCTAATTAACGGTAGGCCCAACCGCTACTTCAAAAGCTCCAAAGGATTGAGACAAGGCTGCCCCCTCTCTCCCTTCCTATACATCATCATGGCAGAAACCTTGAGCATACACCTGGAAAATCTTCGAAAGCAAAAGGAGATCACAGGGATCAGCATAGCGAGAGGGATAAAAGAAATTAATCACTCGCTCTTTGCCGATGACACCCTTTTAATTGGGGGAGCCTCAAGCTTAATGGCAAGAAGATTCAAGAGAACTTTGGACACCTTCCTGGCAGTCTCAGGGGGATTGCTAAACAACAATAAGTGCAAAATCTATACTTGGAATGTCCCTCTCCAAATCATGCAAAGAATCTCTCTGATCATGGACATCCCAGTTCAAAGAAACTGGAGCCACTTCACATATCTTGGTCTGCCCTTGGCAAAATAAATTGTCAAGTCTGAGATTTGGAATAAGCAGATCGAAAAAATGAGAGGGCTTCTCCAAAGTTGGGGGCTGTCTTGGCTAAATCTGGCGGGCAGGACCACCCTCATAAAGGCTCTCCTCTCAGCTCTCCCCATATACCAATATGTTGTCACTCTGGCCCCTGCCAGCACTCACAAGCACATGGAGTTAATCATGAGAAGTTTCCTCTGGCAGGGAGGGAAGCAAGACTCAAAAAAATTCAGTCTGGTCAGATGGGATCAAGTTACCCTCCCTTTTGAAAAAGGGGGCATAGCAATCAAAATCCCAAGCCTTACCAACAAAGCGATGGGCTTCAAATTGGTGTGGAGAATGCTAATGGGAAAAGGTTCCTAGCCTCTTAAAAGAAAATACCTCAATGGGCTGCACTCCAATGTCCTCACTAATGTAATAGTGGAAAGGCCATGCACTCCAGTTTGGAAACTTATCAAAAAAGTCCTCCCCCAAATTAAAAATCACATTTCTAAGTCGCCTGGAAATGGCAAAGAAATAAATATCTAGACTGACAAAATTATGGGATCGGAACCAAGAAATCTCCTCCAGCAGTTCAATACTTTGAAATTATGGATGGAGGCCAAAAATTTGCATTCTTTATTTGACATTTCAGTTTGGGAGCACAACAGTTGGTTAGCTTGGAGGGATCTCCCTCTCTCAAATAATCTCAGGAAACAATGGGCAGACCTCAAGATTTCTCTGACGGGATCAGCTCCTTTAAACAAAGATGCTCGTGACAGCTTCATCTGGGACCCCAGCGGAGGCCATTTCACTGTAAAAGATGGGTATAAACTCCTTCAGTCCAGCCCCACTCTAGGTAACTGGAATCTTCGATTAGTTGTGTGGAACACTAAATGCCTTCCAAAGATCAAATTCTTCACTTGGACCCTCCTTAAAGGAAAGATTCTCACTGCCGAGAATCTCAAAAAAAGAGGAATCCATGGTCCCTCAATTTGCTGCCTCTGTTGCGCAGAGGAGGAGAGCAGTCAACACCTCTTCATAGACTGTCCTTTTGCTCAAAACTACTGGAAGCAAATTATCAGTCCGCTGAGACCTAGAGAAACCTTCGACCAGCTCTCAACCCTCAACAGAAACTGGGAGAAAAGCTACCCCAACACAAGAAAAGGCAAGACTACCATTACTCGCTTGTGGAAATGTATCCCTTCAGCTCTCAGTTGGCAAATATGGCTCACCAAGAACAACTGCATCTTTAACAATCAAAAACCAAACCCAGCTCACACCCTCGCCAAAACTATGGGCCTAGTTGCCGAAATGATAAGTGCCAACTCTGTTTCTCAACCTGATCGCTCCAGCTGGCAGAAGGAAGAGGAAGAGTGGTTTAATAAATTCCACTTAAACTATGTCAAGAATATGCAACCTCCATCAACTGCAGGCAAGGGGGGGAATAATTGGAAACTTAGGGGTCCACAAGAAGACATAGAACAATGGATACATTAGCAAAAGAAAATTACTCTCCAGTTCGATGGTGCATCCAAAAACAACCCGGGGCAAGCAGGGGCAGGGGGAATAATCAAAGACCAGAATGGCCAAGTTATCATCACCTATGAATGGGGATTGGGAAACATGTCGAACAATATGGCGGAGGCCTACAGCCTTCTTCTAGGCATCAGCATTATGAGAAAACTGCAAGTCAAAAACCCAATCATAATCGGCGACTCGGCAATTGTGATTGTTGCTATGGCCTCAGGGGGAGAATTCAAGAAACAGGCTCTCAACAACATCAAGCATAGGATCAAGGATAACTCAAATCAGATGGGGGACATCCTCTACAAGCACGTTATGAGAAATAACAACTCTAAGGCGGATTCACTAGCCAACAGGGCTGTCAATAGACCCACAGGACAGGTTCGTGAGAATGATCAAATCTATGACAAACCAATCCCATAAGTTGACTCTCTCCTCAGCCAAGATCGTGAATCAAGACTACATCAGTCATCTCAACAATATTTCCGCCTTCCCTCGCAAAGCTAGCATCAAGACTGATGACTCCTCCCCTTCTGACAATGTACTTCATCATATCAAAGGCACTGCCAATGAAATCTGCAGGGCTATAGGAAATTGGTACT